>RCUC01150549.1:0-21615 GCA_003697995.1 Taxidea taxus jeffersonii
CCTCCCTGGATAAATCCCATTTGATGATGGAGTATGATCCTTTTAATGCATTGTTGAATTTGGTGGGCTATTCTGGGTGTTCTCTGGTTCTGTACAAATATTAGGATTATTTGTTCCAGCTCTGTGAAAAATGCTGATAGTCCTCTGATAGGGAATGCATTGAGTGTGTAAATTGCTTTGGGTAGCATAGACATTTTACCAATATTTGTTCTTCCAATCCATGAGCATTGAGTACTTTTCCATTTCTTGTGTCTTCTTCAATTTCTTTTGTAAGTGTTCTATAGTTTTCAGAGTACAGAACCTTTTTTTTTTTTTGTTAGGTTTATTTCTAGGTATCTTATGGTTTTTGGTGCAATTGTAAGTGGGATCAATTCCTTGATTTCTCTTTTTTTTGCCTCATTGTTATTGTATAGAAATGCAACTGACTCCTGTGCATTGATTTTATATCCTGTGACTTCACTGAATTCCTGTATCAGTTCTAGCGATTTTTTGCTGGAGTCCTTTGGATTTTCTACATAGAGTTTCAAGTCATTTATGAAGAGTGAAAGTTGGACTTCTTCCTTGCCATTTGGATGCATTTATTTCTTTTTGTTGTCTGATTGCTGAGGCTAGGACTTCTAGTACTATGTTGAACAACAGTGGTGAGAGTGGACATCCCTGTCATGTCTGACTTTAAGGGGAAAAGCTGTGTTTTTCCCCACCGAAGATTATATTCCCTGTGGGTTTTCCACATATAGCTTTTATGATATTGAAGTATGTAGCCTCTACTCCTACACTGCGGAGAGTTTTAATCAAGAAAGGATGCTGTGTTTTGTCAAATGCTTTTACTGCATCAACTGAGAGGATCATATGGTTCTTGTCCTTTCTTTTATTAATGGAGTGTATCACATTGACTGCTTTGCAGATGTTGAACCACCCTTGCAGCCCAGGAATAAGTCCCACTTGGTCACAGTGAATAATCCTTTTAATCCAATGTACTGTTGGATCCTAGTAAGCTAGCATCTTGGTGAGAATATTTGCATCCTGGTTCATCTGGGATATTGGTCTGTAGTTCTCCTTTTTAGTGGGGTCTTTGGTTTTGGGGTCAGGGAAATGCTGACCTCATAGAATGAGTTGGGAAGTTTTCCTTCCATTTCTATTTTTTGAAACAGCTTCAGGAGAATAGGTATAAGTTCTTTATTAAGTGTTTGATGGAATTCTGCTGGGAAGCCATCAGCCCTGGGCTCTTTTTTGTTGGGAGATTTTTGATAACTGCTTCAATTCCCTTGCTGATTATGGGCCTATTCAGGTTTCCTATTTCTTCCTATTTCAAATTTGGTAGTTTATAAAGTTTCTAGGAATGCTTTCATTTTTTTTTCCCAGATTGCCTAAATTGTTGGCAAATAATTGCTCATAATATTCTCTAATAATTGTACTTTTTGGGTGTTGGTTGTGATCTCTCCTCTTTCATTCGTGATTTTATTTATTTGGGTCCTTTCTCTTTTCTTTTTGATAAGTATTTCCAGGAGTTTTTCTCTTTATCTCTGAAATTTGCAAGTTTCACTATTATATGTTGAGGTGTTGACCTATTTTTATTGATTTTGAGGGGGGATTCTTTGTGCCTCTTGGACTTGAATGCCTGTTTTTTTCCCCAGATTAGGGAAGTTCTCAGCTATAATTTGTTCAAATAACCCTTCTGCCCCTCTGTTATCAGGGTATTATTTTGCTTTCTGGCACTGCTGATTTCTCAAGTCTCCCTTGGTGATCCAATAGCTGTCTTTTGTACTGGGTATGGGACAGAAGTGTTGAATTGTTACATTGCACACCTGAAGCGGATCTAACACTTTAACTGACTGCAGTTAGAAGCTGAAGAAAATAAGACATTGTTACTCCCCCATGACTCTACAAGTAGTTTCTACTATTTACAGTTTTGAGGTCTGAAGACTCAATGTTAAAAAAGGTCTGAAGACACAATGTTAAAAAAGATTAATACACTTGCTTACAAAATCATTTCTGATGATATACCCAGGAAATGAGAGGAGAGTAAAGGTCAGTCTTTTTTTTTTTAAGATTGTATTTTTTTATTTGTCAGAGTGCGGGGGAGAGAGCACAAGCAAGGGGAGTGGCAGGCAGAGGGAGAAGCAGACTCCCTGCTGAGCAAGGAGCCCAATTCAGGACTTGATCCTAATGCCATATGGTACTGTACATGTATTTTTTCTTAGGATTTTCTTAAAAACATTTTCCTGTCTCTAGCTTACTTTATTGTGAGAATAGAGTATGTAATACATATACAAAATATGTGTTAACTGTTTATATTATTGGTAAAGTTTTTGATCTGTGGCAGGCTTAGTGAAGTTTTGGGGGTATCAAAAGTTATATATAGATGTTAGACTGCATGGGGAGTCAGCACCCCAAGCCTGGTATTGTTCAAGGGTCAACTGTACAAGACAATGTCAGTAGAGATAAGTAGTATGAAAAAACATGAAGCAAAAATAGGATGTAGGGAGGGACTGGGGGCCATATTTCAGAAGGACTGGCCAGAAGGATTGGCCAGGAGATATCTTTGTGAGAAGGTGACATAGAGAGAGAGACCTAAAAAGACAGGAAGGGAATCTTGAAGACGTGCAGAAGAAGAGCATTTCAAGCAGAGGAAATCATGACTGCAAATGCTTTCAGGGGAAAAGGAGTCTGGGGTGTGTGGCTAGGAGAGAGAGGTAAGAGATAAGAGAGGTAACTCATGACAAATCACATAGGGTTTAAAAACTGATGGGAAACCACTGAAGAATTGAAACTGAAGAGTGACATGCTTTAACACATGTCTTATAATGATGATTTGGCTGCAGTGTAGAGGACAGACTGTAGCGCTGTGACCTGGATACAGGACAGCTGGCTAGGAGACTGTGACAGTCATATTGGTGCGTAATTACTGTAGCTCAGACAAGGGACATGGTGATTGACAAAAAGGTCCAAGAGGAATTGCAGGTGGATTGGATGAAGAGTTTAGGAGAAGGATCTCTTTCTGCAGTTTCTCTGAGTCTTGGGTCGGAAACAGTTGCGGCTCCATGATGGAAGGAACCATTGCTTTAGGAAGGTCACCGAGCTGAGGAGGCTTCTAGTTCTCATGCATTTCAGTTTATCTTAGCTCCTTATTCTAGTTCCCTCCTGCTTAATATCTGGCTTTTCCTCCAATTCAGGTCAACCACTAGCTGCACAGCTTCCACAGATTTATTCCTTCCCCAGCTCCCACAACAGTGTAAGGCCCATCTCTGTAATAAATTCCTTATTCTGGATCAGAGTGACTGTACTTTCCCAATCAAAACCCTGACTGATACATACATGATTTATTAGCCCGCTGAATAGAGATGTTCATTGGCCAGTTGAATATGTAAGTATAAGAGATGTTTTTGCTATTTCCATGAATTAGGGATAACTCGTGTTCTATTATTATCCCATAGTAAATAATTTTTTTAAGCATTGGCTTTTAATTATGTTGCATTGTGGTCAGAGAATGTGGGGCTATAATTTCTTTGGCATTTATTGAGACATTGTAGTCTTTTTTTTTTTTTAATGTTTCACATGCTTGGGAAGAATGCATATTCTCTGTGTGTTGGGTAAAGGATCTTATGGGTATCCACATAGTAGGTGAATGTAGATATTCATAGAAACCTTAATAACTCTTAATAACCAAGAGAGTAGAATTTTAGGTTGGTGGGCACTAAGAAGTTCATATTTGTAAAAGAAACAAGCCACCAAGAAGACCTAACAATCATAAACTTATATACACGTCATACATAATCTCAAAATAAATGAACTACAAATTCAAAGAATTTTGGTTTATAATTTATGCAAATTAGTAACAAGAAGTAATTTAAACCCAAATCATATTTATGTATATGTATGTGTTGCTATGCCACTGAAACTAATTATATTTACTATGACAAACAAATTTAAAAAACATTTATTAAACACCTATAAGTCTATTTTTTTGAAAGTTGAAGTTCAACATTCTTAGGGTAGAAGTTCAGCATTTGTGCATTCTTATCTCAACCTGAACTTGAATTTATAGAATGAAAACTAACAGAGCATTTATTTATTTTTACTATGCAATTATGATAAAGGTATATTCTGTAAACACATATATATAAGAAATATAGATTCACTGATTTTAGAAGGCACATCTTTCAAGTGCTGTAAGCTGCTGTACATTTTCATACAAATTAAATACTTAAAGAATTCAAGAGGCTTGTTCCAGGAAGAAAAAAAAAGTAAAATCTCAGTATTGTCCTTTTCAAGCCTGTCTTTCTAGCCTATAATCTCTGTTTCTGATTTATGTATTTTATCATTTCCTTGTCTGTTTGGACATTTCAAAGTACTTATACCTCTCTTAGATTGTGGTATATTTTGAGTTTCTCCCATTCATTCTACCTGTGGATTCTCTTCCCTGGCACTGGAGTTCCTCATGCATTTTATAATTTTTTGTTGATGAGCTCATGTAAATATGCCAATTTCTCTTCTGTCTTCAGTCTCATTATTAATTTAATCAGTGGCTACCATGCATAGTGGATGCATTCATACCATTAAACTAAACTTTCTGTGCTTGATTTCAAAAGTTATCCCAGAAAGGAAAAGATGCCTAATGGTCTTTGAACTGGTTATGCATTTGCAACAATAATAGTGTATGACAATCATAAAATATCACTGGCATAGAACTATGAACTTATATTTCACGTTTCTGGGATCAGCTGGAATTTGGCGTACGTGGCTTCTGTAATTGTGGCTGCATTTACTCAAATACCTGGGTGGTCATCTGGCTTTTGATTGACTGAGCCTGGTCTCATCACTGCTCCCCATGTGTTCATCCTCTTCTCATACCATGCCTCGGCCTCCATGACCGTCGCGTATAAAGAGAGAGAGAGGTTAAGCTCAACTGTGCAAGTAGTTTACGTGCCTCTGGGCTTGGCTCCCTGTAAGAGGTGACTGGGTATGGCTAATAGGGAGGGATGAAGAATTGAGGGATGAGAATTAATGCGATCTATTACAATTTTAGAAAAGAAACACTCTCTATTGTCATTTAATTTTTCCTACTAAAGTAATAAGCTTAAAAGAAGAGTGGTTCTTTTTATAAAGGACACATATAAAAGCCTTGATATGATAAATGTCATGATCCCATTTTTATTACATTAAAAAAGTAATAGGGACAATGTAACTATAGAGGAAAAAAGAAAACTGTAAGATATACCCTTTGGAAAAAAATGGAAGGAAATACAAATTCTTGAGTATTTATAAGATGATTAATTTCAACACGTTTTGACACTAATTCGCTTAGCAATTCCAGGCATTAGAATAAATCTCTTGGGGCGCTTGGGTGGCTCAGTGGGTTAAGGCCTCTGCCTTCGGCTCAGGTCATGATCCCAGGTCCTGGGATCGAGCCCCGCATCGAGCTCTCTGCTCAGTGGGAAGCCTGCTTCCTCCTCTCTCTCTGCCTGCCTCTGCCTGCTTGTGATCTCTGTCAAATAAATAAAAAATAAAAATCTTTAAAAAAAATTAAAAATAAATAAATAAATCTCTTTCCAGCACTCATCTCCCAGGTCCTCAAGTTATGAAGTTTTTCTTTCTTTCTTTTTTAAAAGATTTTTTTTATTTATTTGACAGAGAGACACAACGGGAGAGGAAACACAAGCAGGGTGAGGGGGAGAGGGAGACAGGCCACCTGCCAAGCAGGGAGCCAGATGCCAGGCTTGATCCCAGGACCCTGTGACCATGAGCCAAAGGCAGATGCTTAACAACTAAGCTACCCAGGCACCCTAGGTATGAAGTTTCTTAGGCTGATTCGGTCATTTCTCATTCCTTCCCTGTTACTATTTCATTCCTGTCTTTCCTCTCCAATGGACCCAATGGCTCTTGTTTTCTTTTCCCCATAGCATTTTGCTTATTTATTATTGTTTTTAAATGGCATCATACCTTACTCAGGAGCTGGGGTGGGGTTGCAGTGGGAGGGACTTTTCATATCAAAAATATGATAGGGGTCAAATCTCACATGAAGCAGAAGAATGAATTGTATATTGCTAGACCATGAACTCCTTGAGGCAAATATTACCATTTTACCCCGGTACCCAACACAGTATCCAATAAATGGTTAATTCAAGAAAGGTAGTGTGTGGTGGTGGTTGAGTGTTTAGGCTCTGGAGGGAGCCCAGCTTCTCATTCAGATCTTGGCTATATCATTTGCTTTGGGCAAATTAATTAACTTCTCTATGTTTCAGGCTTTTTTCAGCTTAAGATAGGGATATAAGTTATCTCAAAGGGTTATACATGAAAAGCATAAATTAGTTCTTAAGTAGTGAAAACATTTATCGTGATTATAGTCATTTTCATTAGTCCACTGATTAAACAGATGCCACAGGGGCACCTGGGTGGCTCAGGGGGTTAAAGACTCTGCCTTCAGCTCAGGTCATGATCCCAGGGTCCTGGGATTGAGCCCCGCATCTGGCTCTCTGCTCAGCAGGGAGCCTGCTTCCCACTGCCCCCACCTGCCTCTCTGCCTATTTGTGATCTCTGTCAAATAAATAAATAAAATCTTTTAAAAAATATATGCCACAATATTAATTATTGATTACCATACTAAACTATTTTAAAAAGCAGTAAACTTACAGGCAATGTTTTTTATTCCTTCTGCAATTTTTGTAAGAGCAATTAAAGAGCCTGGTGAATAGTGTGGTTCTAAATATAAGTTAGCTTTTATTATTATTACTATTACCGTCAGGGCTGATGACAGATATTCATGCGGCAGGAAGGAGAATAGTATGGGATTGGATTGTGTTCCCCATAAAAAATACATTGGAGTCCTAACTCCCAGTACCTCAGAACATGAACTTATTTGAAGTTATGGTCTTTACAGAGGCAACCAAGTTAAAATGAGGCCATAGAGCGGGCCCTAATCCACTATGATTTGCTATCCTTATAAAAAGGGGAAATTTGGACACGCACACACACACAATGTCACACGAAAATGAAGGCTGGGGTCTCTAAGCCTAGGAAGGCCAAGGGTGGCCAGCAAATCCCTGCAAGCTAGGAGAACAGGATGGAACAGATCCTGTCTCAGAGGGAGTCAACTCCACCATCACCTGGATCTTAAGACTTTCAGCCCAGGTTAAGCCAGTTAGTGGTCCTTTGTTACAGTGGCCCCAGCAAAGTCATATGGAGGGTCTGTAGCCATAGGTAGCCCGCATCCTTCTTTAGTGAGTTCACACTGACTGGATTCCTGGCATACCCCATGGCGCGCCAGATGGATAACCACTTCCCTTTCCCACCCTCCTGGCCAATTTCTTCATAGTTATACCAGCTCCAGGAGCTCGGGACCCCAAGGGATATTTTGCAACAGGGAGCCCTCAAGATAAAGCCTGGTGGCCTTGAGCACATCATCTCTCCTGGCCCCAGATTCTTTATCTCCAAGAGAAAATTCATCAGACAGGAGTGTCTCCGTGTTTCTTCCCAGCCAAAATTGTGATGATTTCTGCAGCAGTGATAAAGGTTAGCCTGACCTTCCATAACTCTGTCTTCATTTATTCTGTTAGAGAACTGTCCTCTATAAACTGGGCTTTAAGATATATGTGCCTTCCCCCCCCCCCCACAGTTGTCAGCACAGCGTGTTGGAAAAGCATGGCCATGGAACTGGAGAGATCTGAAATCTAATCTTGATTTCAAAAAATGATCAGATTAAAATATCAAGTAATATCATCTACTGTCTGTAAATTATGGTTTAGGCTAATTTTTTTCTTATGCCTTAAGAGAAAAATTATTTTCAGTTAGAATGAATCTAAAGTAACCCAGAATGTGCATAAAAGTGCAATATTGAGGCTTCTCAGGTTTTTTAGTCTCTCAGTCCTACTCACATTATCTGATGGGTTTTTTTTTCCCCTCAAAGAATAACTCAGCTTCTGACTGCCCAGTGACAGCCACATGGTTTGTCTTTTATGGACTCCCAAGACCATGGAGATATTGGGAGCTCCGGTACGTGCCACTGGACACAACATTTTTGCCTACTGCTCTTTTCTGAGGGTCCCCCTGGGTGTTAGGCTGTAGCCTGGAGTCTTTGTAGAAGCATCTTGACATGCCAGAATGTAATAAACCTGTGTATGCCTAGTTCAACATAAGGACACTCACAAGCACAGCCCACATGGCTTGTGTGCAGTCCTAATAGGCATACAGAAGGAACTCATTACGAAACCTGTTCCATTATTCATGGATTTGTGAACATGTACTCTGCTCTTTTGATAAGTAATTTTTCCAGGGATGGTTTATCGCAGCAGCTGACAGCCTTCCGTGCTGTTTTATTGCTTACATCCAGTGAGAGTGTGGGCATGACACAAATTGTTATGCATTACCCTAGACTTCTGCTTGCAATAAGGAGGACACACGATGCCATACCAAAGTGAGTTTATTGACATTCCTTGAAGGTGGTATGATGGAAGAGAAAGCTCGGCCTGAGTATCACGTGACATTTTTCTTGTTGATGGAAGCAAAAGCAGCCCAGCAAGGTGGACTTCTCCTGCTACTAACTAGAACAAAGACTTAACAAAACCATTATAGACGTTTCCTTAGATAAATTGGAAGCTGCAGGAAGTAGGCTAATGGAAAAAGATTTACTCTATATACTACCTCTAGGCACCTTTTTTTCTACGAGAACAAAGGGACTACATGTCACTAACAGGAAAATAACATTTTCTCTTTTCAACCTTATGATGGGTAGAATATCCATCCCAGATTTTTATGATATAGTATTGCAGTAGTTTTAATACTGGACACTGAAGTACATAATAATAATAATAATAATAATAATAAAGCACCACATTTTTTTATGTAAAGTTCTAACTACTTTCATTTGAAAGTGTTTCATCTTGACTGGGAAAACATTTGTGGAAATTGAAAAATTTTTTGAACCCAAATTTTGGACACATGGTTTGACACATGGACTGACAAATACCATAGATGTAACATTAGAATTGTTCTGGAAATTCTGGCTTATCAAGTTGCCACACAAAGATATTTACCATTAATAGACATACAGTCATGTATTAAGAGAAAAAAGATTTAGAAGTCTGTCAAAGGATCCTTTTTCTATTTTTCTCAATTTCCTCATTGCCCTTTAAACAATTGTGCTACGATAGTAAAAAAAGTTCTCACAACTGCTGCCAACTTACATATGCAGGAAGTTATAAAGAACTCCTGACCCAGCAGAGGCAGTTTCTATCTTCATATGATACAATAAAATGTCATATCCATGAAATTATAATACTTCATAGCATTTTACAAGTATTTTTCTACTTGAAATGTAAGTTTTGTCTTATTTATTGTTGTTTGTTCCCCAATTAGGCATAATATACTCTTACCAGAACTAGCTCTAAAAGGTCTTATTTTAGGGGAATGGTGGTTTATAAGTGATTAATATTATAATATGCCTCCATGGAGAAAACTCATACTTTAAATTAAAAAAAAATATAGTGGTAACAAACAGATCTGCCTCGCTGGTTGTGTCATATGATTGGGGGAGGTTCACACCTCCAGCTGGTGGAATTAATAGCATAATTATAAACACACAATTTTCATGTATTCTAGCCTCACATATTAGTGAATAATAGCTAAAGAAACATCACTTGGAACATAGAGAAATCATAGGATTCCATAGTAACTGTATGTACTCCTTTTCTCTTTGTTTACCTTCCTTCAGGATTCTACGCAAGGCTGTAATAGAATCTGGGACCCTGTTAAGCAAACTTTGCATCCTTTCAGCTGACTTTGACATCAGTACTCCTTTTTGGAGTTTTATACTTTTATGAAATACTGATCGTGCAAAGCTTTGTGGGATACATTTAGAGTCAGGGCATCGGGGTGGGAGGAGGGGAATAGGAAGAAGGAAAACTTGGTAATCCTAGGAAATATATAGAGGTATATATCTCTATATATTTCCTAGGATACCTTGTTCCTTCTGTGTATGGGTGGAATCTAATTAATATGTTAATTAGATATTTGTGTAAATTGCAAAGCTCCCTAGGATCCTGTTCCATCTTTTGAACACCTTCCTCCCTTGCCAATGCGTAACAAATAAGGTTAAGTACTAAAAAAAAATCACTCAAGTGACTGAGTTAAGAGTATTTACACATGGATAACACCAAGTTCTAAAAATGAAAGATGCTCCCTATACTAGAGATGCTGTTCAA
The DNA here is from genome assembly GCA_003697995.1 of Taxidea taxus jeffersonii. Classification (NCBI taxonomy): domain Eukaryota; kingdom Metazoa; phylum Chordata; class Mammalia; order Carnivora; family Mustelidae; genus Taxidea; species Taxidea taxus. Next base: position 10,197 of record RCUC01150549.1, read on the forward strand.
AGAGGTAAAATGGTGAGATGATTTGCATTACTCTATAAATCATAGCTCCATTGGAACCCATAACTTTTCAGATATGGAAATGTGTACTGAATTTTACAGATCCCCCAAATTTATGTTATATGACTTACACATTTCATCTTATCTTGGTAAATATTCTTTTCAGACAACAATAGAAAGCTAACTTCTGTAACATATTATTTCCTGATTGACTATAGATACACAGCAGGCAGGGGTGCTGGGCATTATAAAGAATTCCTACTAAAAGAAGTTTCATTTTGGAACCCAGGAAACACAATGTAGTGCCTGGACACACACTGATACCATGAGCACAAGGCATGGCTTCCTGCCGGATTAACTCTGTCTTACATTTCTCACATTTCTCCCTTGTTCAATGTATTAGAAGTAACAATGTGACATCTCAACAGTGGGGGAGGGGCCGTTAGCGCTTCTTTTCCCAGTGAAGAAAAACACTTTCACTTATGACACATTTCAGACAACATGGATAACAAGGTTACAAAAATAGAAATGACCATTAAGTTTGGGCTTATTCCAAATGTAATCAAGAGGTTAGTCTGTCTCTGGAGCCGGCAACTGATTTTCTGCAAACAATGAGTTTTCTGAGCTATCTCCTCACTGAGCGCTGAAAGAAACTGGGTATCTATTCTGACAAATCAATGTGCCTTTGGGGTGTTAGGTGTCTGCTCCAGGAGGATTGCTGTGGATGAAGGAGGAGTATTATATTGCCCTTGACCCCGAACAAGCACCATCACTCTCTGCAGCTTCTTGTTTAACGTGTCCCCACGGACAATCAGATGTGAAGGAATTCGAACACCACAACAAAGAAAAGGAAAAAAAAAAAAAGCATGAGAAAAACAACATCAAAGTTAAAACAAAAGTCTGTTTGCCATTTCCCTTTAACAAAAGCCATAGATATATAGATGTATAGATGATCTATACATTTTCTTTTCCCTTTGCGAAGGAGAACCGCAGCTTGACCACACAAAGCAAAAGCAAAGGAAAACGGAATAGATTCCAGTATTCAAACCAACCTAACGTGGCCTTCTTCCCTCTCTCCTGTTCGCTTCATCATGTTCTACTGCACAACACCATGGGGGTGGAAGCCTCGTGCTTCAGGCTACGTAATGAGATCTCCTTCGTGTGCACAAGCTTCTGCTTCTTGGTGGTGAGTGTTCATGAGGGCTGTGCCCGTCCTGGACTTCTCTAAACCCAGGCTAAGCCACAATCCCCACAACCAATGAGATACACTGTGTTGCATCAGCAGGAGGCATTTTTCCTGTTGTTGTTACTGGTTGGAAAGTGTGGTATTTGCACCATATGTCTAGGCTAGTTCCAGCTGATGGGACTGATGCCACATAGGACTCATGAGTTGAACGTATAAAAATTTCAGCTTTGCCACTGCTGTTTCTGGATGGATGCTATGTGCGGGGCAAAAGGAGAGTGGGAGAAAAAGAAATTGTTGATTGGCTCCTAGACCTGGAGTTGGTTGTTAGAAATTATAAAAAATGGTGGCTCTGCTCAGAAGAAGACATGGGTGTATAAAAGCTTGGAATGCTTAATGCTCAAATTTCCCTAAAATTATATAAATGGAAGTAAACTTTTATTACCATTTGGTCAAGTGTAGCATAGTCTGCATTCCTATTTCACTGTTAGTAATGGAGGTATGTGGAGATACACACAGACCTTGAGACGGCTGCTGTTTAATATTGCATACAGGCTAGCAGTTCATCGAGAATAGAGGAGATAAGCCTGAAGGTTGGATCTCAGAAGAAGGCAGTTCTTCATGCACAGCTTTTGTCAGTCTTGATTTGGTCTGAAAATAAAAATCATGGGATACCAAAAATCAAAGGAGAGTTGATTTAGGGAAAGGGCAAGGGGATCATCCTGGAAAGGGTGATGTGACTGCCAGGAAAATGTCAGGTGAGTTTCCAGGTCCTCATTCAAGTCCAAAGGTGCTGGTTTCTTCTACTGCTGTTAGCAGCTTTTCGTACAACATGGAGTATGAGGGATAAGGTGGAAGATCCAATCGGTTGAAGCACGTGTGGGCCCTGAATGGGGAGAAAAGACTGGTGAAGGGGTTTGTATGTACATGTATCAGAAGCTATGAAGCAAAAGGGAGTAAAAAGTGAGCGCAACTACTATTTTGGACCACCATGAAGCAGCTAGTTTTAATCTTACAACTAAGAACAACAGCCTTCCAGACACAAATAAACCAGTTGAGGGAGGAGAGTAACTGGAAATAGATGGTTTGCCTTTATAAGTGAACCATACTAATGCAGAGCTGTACTAGCAAATTGGTCAGCATCTCTGTGGGGCCCACTCTATTCTGTGTTTGAGCCATGAACTTGGATGTTATTCGTGAAGGAGGCCGAAGCATAATCATTATTAGAGGATCATAGTCCCAAGTCTCCTTGTCCGGCTCTGATTCCTGGGCCACAGTAAACCACGTGCATCAATGCACAGGTGCCACGAGATGCCAGTCTTGAGATGGAGTCTTGAGCTCCATCAAGTCAGGTGAGCCCTGGAGACAGTCGGACTCTTCCACTTGCAGTGCGACACAGCTAACCTGACACCGGAATGTGGATTTCCGCGGACAGCTGAGCTTATGGAATAGTCTTCCCTGGTTGCCTGGGTTCTGCCTTACTTTCCTATCCTATATTCATCCTCAGGGCCCATGCACGCCAGCACCTGGTTTGGACAAGGAATGGTTTCCCCCACCTCGCTTGAACGCGCAGACCAGGACCAGACCCTGTGTCATCTATATGGGGCTCAGCAGCAAGCTCAAGAGGCCCAGAACAGGTTCCTCCTGTGGAACTTCAAATCACCTGACTGGTTTCTCCCTGTCAGATGGTCCTTGTTTTCATGGACTCTCTGGTTGAGGCCATGGCCTGCAGCAAAGTAGGAAGGAAGGCGGGTGGGTGCCGCTCAGGTTAACTGAATGCCTTTTGCTCCCTCCAAGGGGCGGTGTGTTGCAACAGTGTTTTGAGAAGCCAACCAGCACAAAAAAGGACACATTTAGAGGAAATGAAATAAAATAGTAAAAAATAAAAGAGAAGAAGATAACATATCACAAGTATATATACAAACAAATAAACAAAACTCTAACTGAAGAGACCATTCTCCCTTCATCTGAATTTCATTTGGGATATGGAATTCTTCTAATCACAAGATCCCCAGGGAAGTTGTGTATTATTTATACCTTTGTTTTCAGAGTTCCTGATGAGGCTGACCCAGTGCTCAGGGGGAGGAGACTGTTGTGTTTGCCTCTCAACATCCATTCCTCCTTCCCCTGGTCACAGCTCCCTCATTGTCCTTGGGAAACTACCCCCCAAACTCCTCCCCTCACCAATGGTGTGTAGAGGATAGTAGTGCATCTGGCGTTAGGCCTCAAGGACTTAACTGGGAAGAAGCATAAAAACAGACCAAGATTAGTAGAGGTCTCAGATTATGATCTAATATTCCAGTGGGCCTAGGTTGACTTCACAAGAGAATAATTAAAATATTTTACCTAAACTCATTTGAGTAAAAGTGGAAAAGCACTCAGGGAAATGAGCAGGATGACAATGCCAGTGGCTTCTCTATGTTTAGAAAGATTAAAACTACTTTGGGCCCTGGCTAGCTAAGTTAAGTGGGGCAGGAACATCCCAGGTATGCTTTTCAACCTAGCTGAACTATTTAGGTACAAGGTGTGAGCAGACATCATAGTCTTGGTTTTATTTTTGTTTTTTTTTTTTTTTAAGTGGCACTCATCAGTGGAAATATTACAGCAAAAAATCCCATATTTGCAAACCATATGAATTCCAAAAAAGGTAATTTCTGGGAATAATCTGAAAGCATTAGCAAGTGGCACTCTTTAAGACCTTGTGTGAACACCCAGAGTTTCTCTGAATTGCTTTTACTGTTTTTTTCACCAGCTTTGGTTGATGCTCTTAAACAGATTCTAGTTTGTGAACTAGGATGAACACACACAATCCAATCACAGTTCAGTTTAGCATTCTTAGATGCTTGCCGTCCTCCAAGAGCGGTTCTGCCAGCTTAGAGCTCCTGCTCACTTTCCCCCCTGGGCACCGGGCCCCGTGCTCTGGGGTGCATTGGGGTGCTGGAGAAAGCCCGAAACCAGGGGCTGGAAGACGTCTCTTTCGACTGCCGTCTAGCCGCTTATTAGCTTTGTCCCCTTGGGAAAGTCAATTAGTCTTTCTGAGCCTCAGTTTTCTCCCTTGTGAAATGGGGGCGATAACGTATGTTCTGTCTATCTTGGGGGTTTGTTGTGAGGACCAATGTTAGAATACACGTAAATGCCTCTTATAATCTGTGATTCATCATTTAGACACAAGGTTCTCTAGATGTGGCCATGACTGTGGTTATGATCGCAGGAAGCGTGTCACACCCTTGGGGACTCAAGCCCCTCGGCCTTCCGCACATGAACTCCTGGCAGATGAGTCACCCGAATCTCCCATTTGTGCGGTTGCTATTTTGGAACTCCACATAGATCTTTCCAATCCTGCCAGGTGAGTTTTCACTCTGTTGGTGTTAATCTAGGATTCCAGCATTTTGAGGTTAATTCAGGATTTAAATTGCGTCAATCGCTGTATTATTTGCCCTTGTAATTTGTATCATCTGTATGATTGAGCTCCCAGTCTCCTCCATTTTTTTTCAAGTTACTGATGAAGATGGTAACCAAGGCAAAGGATAGTATGCTTCTCCCCAGAAGAGACCACTTTGAGGCTGGTCAAAAGCAAACAACACTACTAAAATCAGGCAAATCCCTGCCCCCTGCTGCTGCTTGTTCAGGGAGCTGTGAGGGCAGTGTTACAAGTCCACTCTTCCCTTCCTGCCATCTTCTTCCTGCACCCAACCACAGCCTCACTCCGTGATGCTTCTTACTCTTGTCAATACTGAACCTACTCTCTGTCAACCTCTTTGAGAACCTCTTGATCCCCAAAACCAGGGACCCATTCTCTACCCTCACTTCCTCAGGCTTTTTTTTTTTTTAAGATTTTTAATTTATTCATTCGACAGAGATCACAAGTTGGCAGAGAGGCAGGCAGAGAGAGAGGGGGGAAGCAGACTCCCCGCTGAGCAGAGAGCCCAATGTGGGGCTCGATCCCAGGACCCTGAGATCATGACCTGAGCTGAAGGCAGAGACTTAACCCACTGAGCCACCCAGGCGCCCTCTCAGGCTCTTTAAGAGCCTTCTTGAACATCTCTCTCCTCTTGGCTTCTCAGCAGTTGGCAATTTCTTTTCTGAACTCCCAATGGCTCCCTTAAGCCTTATGGTCCACAGAGCAGGGTTTCTCAGCTTGGCATTACTAACATTTTAAATGAATTCTCTGTTGGGAGAGGCTGTCAGTGTGTCATAAAATGCTTAGAAGGATCTTTGGCCTCTACCTGCTGTAAGCCAATAGCACCGCTCCCCCACAACCAGAAATGTCTCCAGACATTGCTGAATGTCCAGCAGGGGAGCAAAATCACCTCTCCCATCCCACTTGAGAGCCATCCCTATAGAGTAAGCCAACGGCCCACCTTACCCAGGCCTCCCCCTCCCCCGCGCTTGCACTCAGTTTACCTCTGCAGTGAAGCTTGTTGTTAGAATTCCATTTGCAACTTTTATGCTGATCTGCCCATGACTCATAGTTCTGTAATCCCTGGTCCCTACTCCAAATGTAAACCCTGAAGTTTCTCTCCTCTCCTTTATTCCGTCTCCATGCTGTCTTGTGCTTTGTCTACTCTAACTTCCCTGCTTTTCTTTGGAGCCTCCCCAGTCCTTGTTCCATAGTAAGGAAACTCTCTCACTCTTCCTTTCTGGACATGATTTACAAGTCCTAGCATCCCTTCCCAGTGCTCTTAGGGGAGACGGCCCATGATCACTCTGCCACATTCTGGGATGTGGGTGAGCCCTGCTCACTCTCCACCACCAATTCTAGATTGTTACTTTCAAATCCTCGATCAAAAATTTCTGTTCCTTTTACTTGGCCATAGAAAAAGGATGAGATCTTGCCATTTGTGACACCAGGGATGGACTTGGAGGGTATTCTGTTAAGTGAATTAAGCCAAAGAAAGACAAATACTAAATGATTTCATGTATTTCACAAACACTAAATGATTTCACGTATATGAGTAATCTAAAAAAATAAAACAAAGCAAACAAAGAAAAAGCAGAAACAGACTCATAAATACAGAAAATAAGCTGGTGGTGGCCAGAGGGGCGGGGGTGAAAGGATGGGGGAAGGGGAGTGGGAAGTACAGACTTCCAGTTATGGAATGAAAACGTCACAATAATAAAAGGCACTATCCAGGGAATACAGTCAATGGCATCGTCATAGTGTTTTAAGGTGACAGATGGTAGCCACGCTCACAGTGAGCACAGCATAACTTACAGACGTGTACACAATGTTGTACACCTGAAACTAATGTAACACGCTGTGTCAAGTACACATCAATAAATATGAATAAATAAATTTTAAAAAGAGGGAATCACATGTTTAAAAAATTCTGTTCCTTTGACTCTCTTAGATTCTGCCCCCCCATAACTACAGGTTTTATCTGGCATTTTATTTCCAACCAATAGGATAGATTAGAAGATACGACATGTTATCTGCAGGCAAGAAGGTAAAGTGTCATCTTGAGGAACTTGTATGTCAGACACACAGACACACACATACACAAAGCAAATATGCATGGACTGGGGTGTAACATTATGTAAAAAAAGGTATTTCTTTCTGTGGCCTACGGTTAAAAAGTTTGAAAATCCGTGATCTCAATCTATCTTCCATACCTTCTGACCTTCCAGCTAAATTACATTTATTAAAACCTCTGGTACTTTGCTTAAATCCTTCCCATTTCAGGTGTTCCCGCCAGACTATGTAGTATCTGAGTCCACATGTGACCTGCCTGTTTAATGCCCTAACCTGCCAGCTCCTTGACCTCAACCCCAGTGGCTATCCCACCCTTCTGGTACTGAAGTTTCTTCATGAGACACTGTAAAACTACATCCTGGAAACCACTGCTCTCAAAGTCTTCCTTCTTAACCCTCCTACAGTTTTTAGGAGGCAAGGACTTGAATTGATGTAAAGGTCTTATTTATGATAAATGATTATGATTCAGGTTTGGTTGTGATGCTATTTGGCACTCTTGTCTGGGAAGCCAGCTGCCTCTCTATGGGGGGGAAGATATGAGAACAAAGTAGTTCCAGACCACCTTTCCTCCCAGTCTGGGCAGTGTGTGTTGGGTTTCTGTTCTCTGGGAAGTCCCGGGTTGTCCTGTGTCTGGTGCTCTTCTAGCTCTGGGCTTCCTGCCATCTGCCATGTGGTCTGGCTAGTCTACCCAAACTACTGTTCTTGGAAGTCAGAAGTTACTTCTTTCTCTGAACACACTGGTGACCTTTTTAGGTTCTTGGATCTTCAGAAAATGTACAAGGAAGACTAGTTAGGGGTTACTATCCAGGGGGTCATTTTTACTGTCTTCCCAGAGGCATCTCAGCACTTGCTTCTTGGGACCCTCTTAGCCCAGGGTAAAGTCTCTGTCTCCCCAAGGAATCCTCTCTGCAGTTTACAGAATGGCAGCTTTTTCAGGGATGCCTTGGCCCAGATGTGAATAGCTCGAAGATAAGCCCAATGTCCATCTTACAAGCTCCTTGTGTGGGTTAATAGTATTAATGTATATTTCAAAGCTTCTCAAAGAAAATATGTAATTAGGCTCAATCTGTGACCTCCAAATGACAAAAGCAATTCCTGTTCTCTTTCCTAAAGAATAAAACAGAGCCTCCTCAGCACAGCCCTCTCCCTGTGACCCACCAAACTATTTTTCTCAATCTAATCCCTTATGAGTATCACTTTGGATATCCTGACCTACCTGCTGGTTCAGCGATCCTTCCTGCTTCAGTTTGGAACTCCCTTCATTTATTGCCTCTCATTGCTCACCTAAGTGCCATCTTCTTGTGGCATCTCCTCTTCCCAACTCAGTCAGGATTTGGTCTGTATTCTATAATACAGACCTTCCCGGTATCTTCCGTTTACACTCCTTCTCAGTGCTCCTCTGATTCCACTTCGTGTTGTAACTTACTACTACTGGGCTGTGCTCCTTCCTAGACTATAAGCTCCTCTGGGAAGGTAGACAGTTGTGTCTTAGCCACTCTTCAAGGTACACACGATGCTGCGGGGCGGGGGGGATGTGTGCTATCATCAAATAGTGATGCAAACTCATTTCTCTAAAAACAGACTGTTTCCAAGTAACCTCATCTACCGAATCTGTCATTAAACTAGAGAAATGGAAATCTTGCCTTTTTAAGCCTTATATTCTTGCCAGATTTAATTCAGTAGGCTCAGCTCTCAGCAGACCCATGCGAATGAGTACCAAGGGTCTGCTGAACAAGTGCGTGAAGCCAGGGCTGGAAATTGTGCCAAGACGGTAGGCTGTCATTGACCAGCTGGGCATGTACTCTGTTTCCTGGGCCTCCTGATGCTCACTGACATCAGCTGACTAGTCTTGGGGACATGGGAAGGTCTCGGAGGTCTGGATGCCAATCATAGTTCAGTAGATCCTTCCACTGGGATTTAGCAATAGTGTCTGGCAGGCCATGTGGAAAGAGCTGAATTTAATGTGGATCATCTTTTATAATCAGAAAATATCATAGTAGAAGAAAATAATATGGATCAGTCTTTTCTTCTGTTGTTGAGCAGTATTTATTACTGTGGTACCTATGCAGAGGTGCCCTTTAATTTCACTGAGCAGGAAAAGGCTGCTCAAAGTGGTTGAGGAAGGACCCAGAACTCATGGTGGAGGGAATTCCTTCTGTTACATTGCCTGGATCCCTAGTGTCTCCTTTACTGCCTTTATCTCACCATCATCTCCTTGACAGCTTGCCATACTGAAGTCACTACAGAGACTTGAGATACACATGGACTTGTCCTCACATGTTTCAAAACACAGTCGGAGAAATGTGACAAGTACGAGCATAACCACCCTGCCGAGTACAAGTCATGTGCTGAAGGACAGATACAGTGCTGGAAGGCTTACTTTGGGCTTCCAGCCTCTCCTCCCTCCCTTACCTGCTGAGACATTCCTCCTCAAGTTAAACTGGGCTACGTACAGATGGGAAGGCTTCCCACAACGGACACACGGGCCATGACACTACAGCCTAAATACTACCAGTCATCAAAAAACCCACCAAGAATATGGTCTAAATTCACCTCCTGGAGACTCCTCACGGGTGCCTTTCGCCAGTAAGTCACATAAGAGTACTTGGGTGGCAGGAAAGAATTCCATTCCGAAGGACCATCACCCAAGCTCCAATATCAGAGTGTGCTGGCCCTCTTTGGTGGGTTTGTGAGGGCTGGCAGGAGCACCTACCTGGGGAGAGATGTAATCTTCCCCCACTTCTCGATGCAGAAACGCCGAAGCCCATTGCTTCCTCGGAGGGCCACAAAGCCTTCATACGGCACACTCGATGTTCCTGTGACGAACTGAAGTAACCTCAGTCTCTGCTCATTGTTGAAGCGCTCCACAGCGGCCCAGAACCAGCGGATCACAAGATGCCCGTCGTGGTAACCTGAGGGGAGCAGAGGGAGGGGGACAGGGAGGATGTGCAGAGAGGAGAGGAGGAAGGGAGAGAGGCAACATGTATCCGGGGTGATGAGGACTGAGCTGCTCCTGTTGGTCTGCCAGTTTCGCTAATGTGGGCCTTCACACAGGTCGAAGGCAATCTGTGTACCTAGGTCAGGTTTTATAGCAAAAGCTGATTTAGAAAATGGCCATTTTATAAGAAGAGTTTACACTCTGAGGGATGTCCTCAGAGATATCTGCTTCCTACGTGAACAACTGGGACCCCCCAACTGTTTTCCTGCCTGGTGTATGTGAGACAAGGAGGGGCTAGAGATCCTCAGGGCAGTGAAAGACAGAGCCCTCTATCCACCCAATATTTCACTGCACTTTCTCTGTTCTGATGTCTCAGCTCTTGGTAACCACAGACTGGGGGCAGGTCTAGGACTTAGGAAGGACTGGAGGTAAACGGTGAGTTGAGTGAACACAAGATGCCTGAAGGTCCAGCAGCCCTCAGTGCTCCTGGAGCAGCTGTTCTCGGGCCAGTCGGGCCATGGTCACAGAGCAAGCTTGGGTCAACCAGTCCAAGTAAATGACTCACCAGTGCTGCAAATGCAAGAGTCTGTTTTGTGGGTAAGGAAGTGGCCTCGTGGAAAGAATGTTCAAGAAGACTAGGCAGTGTGGAGGTGAATAGGTGGGAAGGGTTAGAAACAGAGTTTGCAAAAAGAACGGAACAATGTTGTGGCAAACAGATTGAGGGGAACAGAGCTCCGAATCTACAGCAAGCAGGACACATTTCTCTGTCAGCACCTAACCAAGCTCGGGAGCTGGCCTTGGGGTGGCAGTTCTCGGTAACACATCTACATGGAGGTAAGCCAGAGACTATCCCAATGGGGAATCACCTGAAGGTACATTCGGCATGAAAGTCACAGGAAGGCGTGTTATGAGAACCCACTTTGCACATGTACTGAAGTAAGGCCAAGTTTTCTGTAGTCTTTAAAAACTGATGGAATATATGTAGATATAAAATGGAATACTTTTTTATATTGATAGTACATATAGATGGACTATGTATATCGATAACGGAATTTATTCAATCATAAAAAGCCATGAAGTCCTGAAACATTGCAGCAGGGACAAGCCTTGAAACAGTGTGCTAAATGAAGGAAACCAGACTCTCTTTGCATGAAATACCCAGAAGAGGTAAATCCAGAGAGATGGAATGCAGATGGATGGTTGTCAGGGCTGGGGAGGGAGGAGAGGGAGGCAGCTGCCCAATGAGTATGGTGCTTCCTTTTGGGGTGAGGACAATGTCCTGGAATGAGCTAGAGGTGGGGGAGACACAGCATTGTGAATGCCCCAAACACCACTGCACTGCTCACTTTTAAAAACGGTTAATGTTCTGCTATGTCAATTTCACCGCGGTACATGTTTTCTTAAAAACAGACAACTGCATCTGTGCTAGCCCTTCGGCTTACCTCCCCGGTACTCCGTGTTATTCCGCCAGTCGTTCAGGTCGATTTCCGCTGTGCCAGCTATCACCAGCTCCAGCTCCCTGGCGTCGAACACGGAGACAAGCCTCGAGTCTACAACCTGAAATACACATTAGGCTTCAGGTCCAACTACATTGAAGTTCTAGTCATTGTTATCACCTCTGCAGTTTTACACTGGGAAATGGACCATCATTTCCAACTTTTTTCTTTTTTGAACCAATGTACTATTGTGTTTGAGTTCAAAATCGTGACTTAAACATTCTGAAACACAACCATCAATGACCTGGAACTCCAAAAAGGCCCCAGGGTTTTCACTACCTCTGAAAGTCCCTCTCAGAACACCATGATGAGCAAATCTGACTTGACTTTCT
>ML106854.1:0-39508 GCA_003697995.1 Taxidea taxus jeffersonii
TTTTTTTTTTTTTAACCAGTTTTAAAAGTAATTTGTTTGTTGTCCTTGTTTATCAACATTGTAGGAAAAGAATTTCATGACATCAAAGGTTAAATTCTCATTCAGGCTGAAAATCAAATGACTTTGTTTACACTCACAAAATTTCTCCTGCTTAAAAATAGTAAATCTACCTTTCCTTAACAAGACCACAATAATCCTTTCCAATCTGGCCACCTTGTCACATGATGTAATTGTCCTCTTTATCAGTCTGGGGAAACCAAATTTGAAAATTAAAAAAAAAAAAATGCAGTAGTCTATTATGTATGCCAAAGCATTATGTCTTTAAAAAAAAAAAAAGCCATATATATACAGTCATTAAAAAATACTTTAGTGCTGCGGTACCTACATGGTTCGGTCAGTTCAGTGTCTAACTCCTGATTTTGGCTCAGGTCATGATCTGAGAGTCGTGAGATTGAGTCCCATACTTGAAGCCTACTTAAAATTCTCTCTCTGCCCCTCCCCACCTGCTCGCTCACTCACTCTCTCAAAAAAAAAAAAAGTTCTGATGAAAAATAAAATTACCAAGAAGTGATCCACGCAGAAAATTTTTTGACATGTCCCTACGCACTTTTTGTTTCTGATAGTTTGATCTTTTCAAAAAATACATATACTTTTTAGTTTCTTAAGTTGTCAAGTAATGAAAATTTTTATTTTTTAAAAAATAATCTATAACAATGTAAAATAATAATCTAGAGTAATAACCACAGTGATTTAAGTCCTAAGCATGTAAGAATCACTATAAAGAACCTGAATGTGTCTATATCATATCCCTGATAGTGAAAAAAAAAGTAAGTAAAAAAGAGATAGAAATGTGGTTATTATTACCTCAGTATCCTACCTGTACTTTTGCTTGCTAATTCTCTACTACAAAGATAAATGAATAATGGCTACTACATGTATAAGTTCAAAAAACCTGAGAATTATGTTAATACTATATTCATTTCATCTTACAGGACAAGTTCACTAGGTCAAAGTTTGAGGTAGGAAAAAAAGATGTATAAGGGAACTAAAGAGGGTGAAAAAAAGCAATTCTTAATGATGTTTTAGCTAACCATCAAATAAAGCAAGGAAAAAGAAGAGATTAAACAATGGACAAAGTATGGAGTACGGATAATAAATATACAACTGGAAGTGTGCTCGGACCTTCTACTGATCTTGTGCCTCTCGCCCCTCAACTTCTGATAAAGATACCACAAGAAAGTATGGAGAGGGCAGTTCTACTTCTGCTGGCAAGAACTAAGAAGAGGCAATTAACATAAGATATTAGTGATAGGGAACTGTAAACACCTGAGATTCCTGAAAGTATTTCTCTGGTACTTTTTCTTTTAGCTCTAGTTATAAGTATTTTCAAACATAAACATATGCTGAGAGAACAGTATAATGAACCTAATCACCTAGCTGCAACAAATACCATCATTCCATCTTGGACCTTACTTTCCTTTATTACCCAATAAAATATTTATTTCCCCAATTCTAGAAATGATATCAACAAGGTGTTGTGTTATTTGTTTTTGTTTCATTTTCTTTTGTTTTGCCAGAAAAAAAGTCAAAAAAATTTAATTGTTCCCCTAAAAAAAATCTGGTTTGGCAATACCAATTTAAATAAGTGACCACCAGGAGGAGCTCACCTAGTGTATCTAATAGGCCATGGAGACAGTCATTCAGATGCTCTTGAAGCAAAGGAAAGGGGAAGGCTAATTAATCACACACAAAATACTTAAGTCTGGGTCTACACAATTCAAAAGCCATCAGGTCAATAATGAAAAAAACTCAACCCACTCAATCCAACCAATTTATTCTGGCTGATACCCAAGATTCACAAAACTAGCAGAAATCATTATTTAGAATTCCCTGCCAATCTGGAGTATTAAGATAGATTACAAAATTTGTCCAGGTTCTCAAAGTTCACCCTCCAAAACAATTTCCTTACAAATCAAATACATTTTTCCAAATCATCATGTGTTTCGAATTATTTTAGTCCATAAGCCAGAATCAAAAACTAAGATTTACCAAGATGCTGTTCTATAAAGTTTGTTACTTTTCCAAAGCACATCTTTTCACGATGTATTTTATATACAGATTTCATTTTTTATATACTACAGGAAATATGCTCCTTCAATAAACTTCAGGCAAATACGTAAGTGATTATAAATGACTCTGTTTCTCACTTTTTTTCCAAGAGACAGATTTACATCCTTTACATATCTGAAGGTGGGTGAAAGTGGAAAGTAAGTAGAGAGAAGTGTTACATAAGGCGCCATTCTTGTGAATACTTTCCATGTGAATGGTGCCCTCTAGAGTTGTGCAACTCAACAGAAATATGGAGAGAAAATAAAACTTAAGCTTTTATGATTGAACCTATTAACTAAAATATATTTCTTCTGAAAACAGCTAAAAGATGGTCAACTGTAAATAAGCAGATTTGGGATGATATTGGAAGGGCTCATTTCATCTCAATTCTTTCCCTTTGTCAGAAAAGGTAGATGTACATGAAATCTACCCCAGGGACAGCAAGACAGACAACTGTCACCAAATTGCTGCCATTCATACTTGCCTTCAACTTTAAAGTCTTAATATTAGTTCATATCTACTTCTTGTATAAACCAATTTAATCTCCAAAAAGCTGTAACTTCCCTGAATAATGAGATGTTCCATATGTTTTACCTAATTATATTTAGCTCTATTTGGAACATTAGAAACAAACAGCATATCTTGCTAATCAAAATAAAAGTTATTTTAATTCTTAGGCAATTTCAAATGAAGCAAATGAATGAACAAACAAGATGCTAGCTAACCTTCCATATAATAACAAAAAAGAATAATTTTAAATAAGGAGTAAGAAAATATATCATTTAATGATTAAAACAACACAAAATTTCAAAGTATGTACTACCTGGCAAAATTTTGCTTCTAGCTATCTTTAAAATGTTGGTTAATTCTTCTGACAATCAATTACAAGAAAGACTTACATTGGTAATATATGGTTCAATAGCTTGAGCTGTCCTCTTCAGTAAAGCCTTTGCCAAATCATACGCTTGCTTGTTTAAATTCTGAAAAACATAAACAATATCTATTAGATATCTCTAGCTATGAAAAACAAAATATTACCTGTATTCCAAAAGGTACTCCTGAGTAAATAATGGGAAAACTAAAACTCAATTAGAATAAAAGAGAAAAAAGCAAAGCCACTTTTCTTAAGACTTACTGTGAAGTGTCTTAGCCTGACGATTCACAGACCTGTACCCCTGGGGCAAATAATACATTATATGTTAATAAGAATAATTTTTTTTAAAAAGACTAACTGGTCTACCTAGATGATAGGTAGAAGATAACCCTTCCAAGAAAGGATAATTACATTGTCTTCCTATCTCATTCACAACATAAGGTAAACCACACAGAAAAGACCAATAAATGTTTATTAGATAGAAGAGGAGACTGGTTCTAAACCTAGTCCCGAAGTCAAAACAGTTCAGCTGAGTACAAATACAAGTTGTTTTACCCGGGTCCAGAAGAACCAAAATATCCTAAGAGAATGAACTGGATTCTAATGTGAACAAGAATGGGGGGCTGACAGGTGGGGAAAGACAAGAGTCTGGGGCAACTATGGGACAGGAGATTTACTCAAGCACATCTCAGAGCATAGATAAGGTCAATGATACAAGAAACATAACAAACAGTAAAATATGAAAAGAAAAAAGGTACAAGAAAAAATATCTTGTGAAAACATGTTTCTAAGAGATTCTGATAATGACAAAAACAATCAAGACCAAAGATCTAAAGGAGAATTGCCATTACAATTTAAGAACATTACAGAAAACAGATATTTACACTGTAAATATCCTGGAACTCACATTTAGCTTATTTTTAGATTTACCTGCATTGATGCTTCCCTTGAATTATTTCATTTCTAATTGCTGTTAAGTATTTTATAATATACTATAACTTATTTACTCATTCTCCTGTTCACAGACATTAAACTGTATGTCTTGTACATGCTCCCTTGGGCATACAGGAAATAATTTTCTGTAAATTCCACCTCTGCCATTTTTCACATGGGGTTTTTTGTCCTTATTTATTTGTAGAGTTTCTCTATAAATTCTACACACTAAACCTTTGTCATTTTATGTAAAACATATCTTAGTCTACGTTTGTTTTTTCCACAATGTTCATGATATCTTAGAGACAGAGAAGTTTCTTCACTTAATGTAACCGAATATTTTCCTATTTGGCTTGTGCTCACTGTATCTTTCTTAAGAAATTGTCCTCCACGATGAGATTTAGGTGTTACTTTATATTTTCAAATAAAAATTTAAAAATTTGTTTTTCAGATTTAGATCTTTATTCTCCCTGTAATTTATTTTTATGTATGGTATAAAATAATATTATTTTCCATATGGATATCTGATTGTCCTAAAACCAGTAATTAAATAGTCCATTATTCCCTTCTTTGACCTATTAATATCCACACTCTCAAGTTTCTATATAACTATGGAGCCACTTGTAAATTCTCCATTACTTCCATATGTCCCTTTGTCTATTACTGCCAGATTATAGTCAAAGGGATATATGGAAACAATGTCTTAACACTAGGAGGTAGATTAATTTCCACTTTCTATTCCTCTTCAAGAATGGTTAGCTATTATTGGCCATTTGCTCTTCAATGTGAATTTAAAATCAGTTTGTCAAATCACCCACATACCTTCAAACTTTCTCTTCTGATTGGATTACCTATTCCTTATGCAGAAATCTGGCATCATTATGATACTGAGCTTCCTATTCCATAAATATAACAAATCATAGCTAAGTTAAGTCCTTATACTTTTTAGTCAACTATAATGATTTAACATAAAGTTGCACATTTTTGTGAAATTTCTAAGCAGCTCAAGTCTTTGTTAAAGCTACAAATTTATTAAATTATACCAACGGCTTTTCATATATTGAACTTATATCTAGCAACCTTGTAGAATTTTCTTCTTTGCTCTAGAAACTTATCTGTATATGGTTTTGTGTTTTTCTACAGTCATATATCAGCAAATAATTTCAGTTTATTTCTTCTTTCTGATCCTTTTATCCTTTATTTATCTCATTTTATTCCACAAACTTAAGACTCTAATTAATGCTGATTAGAAATGGCAGTGTTGCCTTTTTCCTAAGAAGTGTTACTAAACTTCAAAAAAATATGCTTCAGCATTTCACCATTAAGTACAGTATCGTACATATCCTTATCACTATATGGAAGTGTCTTTCCTATTTCAAATCTGCCAAGAGGTTTTATCATAAATCATACTGAATTTTATCACATGCCCTTCCTCTACATCTATTGATACTTTTTTCTTTGACCCATTAATTTACACAAATATCTTAGTCTATTGTTAATACTTTCTAAGGTTGACCCATCATATATTCCTAAAATAAAGCTAATTTGCTCATTAGCAATACTAGTTTATGCCATTCCAAATGCTATTATTTTATGTTAAATTTATGTGATTATAACTTTAAATTAAATTAGCCTATGATTCTTCTTACTTGCTTGGTTTTGTCTAGTTTCCCTATGAAGATTATATTCCACTCACAAGGCGAATTATGGAACATTTCTTCCTTTTCTATAATTTGGAAAAGTTTGCTTGATATTAAGATTGTAATGCTACTCAAATGATGAGAAGGTATCTCCTGACTCAGTTTAAGTTCTTTTGTGTTAAGTTTGTGTTTTGCTACTGTTGCTTTCATTATGGTTGCTACTGTTGTTTGGGAGGAAGGGTTTTGTTCATTTTATGGATACAGTATTTAAAATTTTATTTAATTATTTGACAGAGGGAGAGAGAGATCACAAGTAGGCAGAGAGGCAGACAGAGAGAGAGGGGGAAGCAGGCTCCCTGCTGAGCAGCGAGCCAGATGTGGGGCTCCATCCCAGGACCCTGAGATCATGACCTGAGTGGAAAGCAGAGGCTTAACCCACTGAGCCACCCAGGTGCCCATGGATAGTATTTAAAGCCAATTAGATTTATTTTGCTGGTTAAAGGTTATTCAAGACTTTCTCTTGAGACAAGTTTGGCAAATTATATTTTCTAGGAATTTCTTTTACCTAATTCCAAGTATGTTACCATAAAATATTCTTCATGGAATTATCTTTTTATTTTTTTAATGTCTGCTGTTCCCATTTCATTCTAAAACTGTATATTGATCCCATCTCCTTTTTTCTGATTCAACTTGCCAAGGATTTGCTTAATAGATTTTTCAAATTGCCAACTTTGAGATTTTGTGAAATGTCACTGTATTTTTTTTTTCTTTTAAAAATTTTAATTATTTGAGGGACGCCTGGGTGGCTCGGTTGGTTAAGCAGCTGCCTTCAGCTCAGGTCATGATCCCAGCGTCCTGGGATCGAGTCCCACATCGGGCTCCTTGCTCAGCAGTGAGCCTGCTTCTCCCTCTGCCTCTGCCTGCCACTCTGTCTGCCTGTGCTCGCTCCTGCACTCTCTATCTGACAAATAAATAAATTTAAAAAAAAAAATCTTTTAAAATTTTTAATTATTTGAGAGAGTGTGAGACAGAGAGACAGAGAAAGAGAGCACGAACCAGGAGAGGGGCCAAGAAGCAGACTCCCTGCTGAGCAGGGACACCCCCCCCCCCGCCAATGTGGGACTCAATCCCAGTACTTCAGGATCAAGACCTTAGCCAAAGGCAGACTGAGCCACCCAAGCACCCATCATTATATTTTCTATTTCATTGACTTCTGTATTTCATTCTTTTCTTCCTTACATACTCTGTATATTCTGATATTTTTATAACTTCTTGGACACTTAGCTAATAAAATTAGACTTAAAAAACATTTTAAATTGTATCCCACAAGTTTTTTTTTTTTTTTTAAGATTTATTTATTTATTTGACAGAGATCACATGTAGCCAGAGAAGCAGGCAGAGAGAGAGGAAGGAAAGCAGGCTCCCGGCTGAGCAGAGAGCCCGATGTGGGGCTCAATCCCAGGACCCTGGGATCATGACCTGAGCCGAAGGCAGAGGCTTTAACCCACTGAGCCACCCAGGCGCCCCCCACAAGTTTTAATATGTATCATTTAAATTCTCATTTCTAAATATTTTATAATTCCCATTATGATTCTTTTGATAAATTATGTTGCTATAAATTTGTTTTTGCTTCAAATCCTCAATATTCTTATAATCTACTGATCTACTTAATTTATAATCACTGGGAGAAGTGTTAAAATGGCCCACCAAATAGTGAGTTTGTTTCTTTCTCCTTATAACTCTTTATATATTTTCAGCCTATGTACATACAAGTTTAAATACCTTCCTGAGAACTAAACCTTTTATCCTTCTACAAATTCCTTCTTTATCCAGTAAAGACTATTATATCTAACAACAGTACAAGCTTGCTTCAGTTTTCTTTCCGTTAATACATTTCTGGCAAATCTTTTTTCCATCCTTTTATTTTTTTTTTAAGATTTTATTTATTCATTTGAGACTGAGAGATACAAAGGGAGAGCATGAGCAGGGGAAGAGGCAGAGGCAGGGGGAGGAGCAGGCTCCCTGCTGAACAGGGAGCCCCCACGGGTTTGAGTCCCAGGACCCAGAGATCAGGACGCAAGTCCAAAGCAGATGTTTAGCCATCTGAGCCAGGCACCCCTTCCCATCCTTTTAAAAGCTCTCAACCTTTCTGTGACTGTATTTTGTTCCTATCTCTTATTGAACAGCTGGATTATTTTCAATCAAATCCGACAATCTGCTTTAAGTTGTAAATTTAGACCATTTACATTTATTATAATTCTTCCTTTTACTGTAATCCTGAAAATTTTAATACGAATACTTCATTTCAAGTTAGAAGTTAATCAATAGCTATATAGTCCTGATCACCACCCAAATTAGATCACTCATTAACGCCATTAAGCCACTCAATCTTATATGGTTATTTGTATCCAGTAGTTCTGGGTCATTTTGTTAATCTCTTTAATTAATCACTATAATTATTATTGCTACGATTTTTTTATAGATAAGTTCTTTTTCTTTTTAAGATTTTTATTTATTTATTTGACATACAGAGATCACAAGTAGGCAGAGAGAGGAAAGAAGCAGGCTCCCTGCTGAGCAGAGAGCCCGATGCGGGGCTCGATCCCAAGACCCTGGAATCATGACCTGAGCTGAAGGCAGAGGCTTTAACCCACTGAGCCACCCAGGCACCCCAAGATAAGTTCTTATTTAAAGGATTTCTTCATTCACCATTATTTCTTCCTTCTTGTTTCTATTAATTCAATTTCCATCATTTTACAGTACTCACATACTAGTTCTTTCAGGAAGAATCTCGATGAGTGAATACTTAATGTCTTAATTTCACTCAAATTGGATGTACAACTGCACACACATATACACACAAATGCACAATAATTTTTTCTTAGCACCTTGGAAGTATAGTTCCATTATATTCTGGCATATCTATCCTTGCTACTGAAAAGTGAGCAATCAGTTTAATCATTATTCCCTGGTGAGAGCTATGCCTTTTCTATGTGCTTCATAGATTATCTCTGGTTTGGCATTCTATGATTTCTCCAGGATATTCCTGGACTGGATTTTTTTTTTATTTATTCCTCTCATGACACTTTTGCTACATAACCCATAAATTCTGTTTCAACAGTTCTGGAACATAGTAAGCAAATTCCTATTTAAACATTTCTTCTCCACTTCCTACATTGTGTTCTGCAACCACTACTAAATATATTGGTCCTTCTCATTCTATTTTTCATGTCTCAATATCTTTTGTGTTTCCTTTATCTTATATTATCTATGCAATTTCCTCTGATCTATCTCCCAGTTCTCTAAGTATCTTTTATAATCCCACAGAGATCTTAACTTCAATAACCATTTCTCATTTCTACCTTTTTCCTAAACTTCTCCTTTCATATATCTAGCTATCATGTTTTTAATTTATTTATGTTTTTGATCCCTTTATAAGCATTTGTTATCTTAAATCTTTTAAGGGTATTCATTATCTTAATCTATATATTATCTGAATTTTTAAGTCTATTTGCAATGTCTGATTTTCAGCACTGATGGACTATTTTCTTTAAGAATTTGGAAATATAAATTACGAGATCATTTACATTGAAGCACTATTTGTATGAATGTCATATGCCTAAAAAATACTTTGTCAAAAAGGTCTTCAGTTTGCACAGATCTTTATACTGGTGACTATTCCCTCTCTTTAACCTCTCTCTTTTCTCTCTTTCACAGAATCATTATTTCCAACCGTACACTGAAGAATTAATCATGTTCAAAGACCATGACACACAAACATACATTTTGATTCATATCACCCAGGGAAGAAACACTGTCATCAACCTACCCTTTCTACAAATTAGTAAAGACTTCCCTTTTAATTTCACCCCTCCTCTCCATCTACACTACTGTTGTGTTTCACTTAAGGCTCTAACTGGTTTCAGTACCTCCTGACATACAAAGTTATGTGACAGCATCTAAGTAGCTATCACTCCTGAAACATTTCCTATACAAAACTGAGTTATTACAGATATTTTATCACATACACTACATTTAACTTCATTAGTAACTATAAGTATACCATGTTTTATTAAACATTAAACATGACTAATCTTAATATTAATCAATTAAAATAGATTCTCCAAAACTAAAGCTAAAGCAGGAAAAATTACATTTAGAACATAAGCACATACTCTTGACCTTAAATTAATGGGCTTTAGATATATTTCATTATATACTCTACTTACCTTATGGGCAGGTACCAGATTTACCAAAACTGTATCCAAAAGCTCCTGAGATACTGTATCACCTTCACAAATAATAGAACTCATAAGGTCTACCATATGCATATGAACTTTCTGATTGTGACCATTGCTGAAATTCAAAATAGATTATTTTATTTAAAGTGTACAGGATTTATTCATAACATGGTGTTGACAAACACTACATTTTATAAAACATGATATTAAAATATTAATTAAATCAAATTCCATATATTCATTTAAAGTTTCCCTCTCGTCCATATCTTACAGCGGTATCAAAAATATATTTTTAATCTACATTTCCTGGATTACTTTTCCCTAATTTTAACCAGTCTCACAATCAAAAATAATTAAATCAAATGCTATCTTTAGTTTTAAATTCAAAAACTCAAACTGCTTTGAAATTAATTCTAATAGATAATATTAAAGAATACATAAAACACTCAAGTTTTATATGAATCAGAATCAGTAATATTTAATTAAAAGAAAAAATATAATCCAAAAAATATTTTTATATTGGCTATAGGTTGCCTTATGCCACTCTTGTATATACCCTACAATACAAAATTGATTAGTTCTATCCATTTTTAAAACATCTATAAAAATGTTAAGAGTTCCTAAGTTACAACTCTTAGCCTGCCAAATATTCATCATAACACACAGTTTATGCATATTCATTTATATGTTTTTAAAAAGTTACATGCCTAGTAAAATAAACTTACTTTATAACTGAAAATAATGTTCTGTATAACTGGGTAAAAATTTCATTGCTATCTTCCAACTCAAAGCATATGTTATATGACTTGACCCAAGCAATGTTCTAAAAATAAGAAGTAAAAAAAAAGAGAGAGAGAGAAAGAAAGAAAGAAAGGTAAACACTTTAATTAGTAAAAATATACAAGCACAAAAACCAATTTAAAATGTCATCTCAAAATATATTGCTTACCTCAAGTAAGTAAAAATACCTATTGAACTGTGGGCTCTTTGTATCTTCCAGCCCCTTCAACTGCCTTGTTATAAACATAAATATATCCTTCAAAAAAAGAGAGACAAAGAATTACTTAGATTATGGGTCCTAAATGAAAAAATCCACTTACTCCTAAAGCTAATTCAGCACTCATGTGTATGTACCATGATAAATTGTAAAGAACCGAAGGGGACTGGGGGAACAGGCCTGTATATAGCCGGAACTTTTTAAAAGAAACTTATCATATGAAAACACTAAATATCTTATTAGCTTTCACAGGAAAATAATAAATAATTTACCATCATTTTAGAGAATGAAAAACTTCATCTTACAGCAAGTTAAAAAAAACTAGACCCAAAAGCTAGTAAACCAAAATTTATCCTATTATCAGTATAACAAGGGTTTTATTTTATAATGTTATTAGTATTAGTATTACATACTAATAACAAAGGTAATGCTAATAATTTGACAGACAGCTAATCAGGTTTGCTAGAACAGCACTATATAGGTAATTACACAGCAAAAACACAATTTAAGAAACTTAAAATTCCAAAATAAATCACCAAGTGAAAAGATAATAGATCACAGAAACAAAAATTTTAAAAAGACCTGTAGAACTTAACTTTCAAGCTTCCTACCTAATCATTATAATTACTTGCTTTTTCCCAACATTTCTTAATCTATCTCCATCTGTTGGCTTTTGATTGTTTTATACTACATCCTCCTTTTGTACCTGGATAGAGATAGGTTCAGTGTCCCTTTAAGGCAAGTTTTATGGAGAGGATGTTCTTAAAATTTTGGAAAAGTATAAAATAATAAAAGTTAATTCTGCAAAGCAATCACACTAATCAATCAATATAAATAATATTAAATAGAGAAAAATGTTTCCCTTGTAAGTAAAATGATAAACTATTTTTAAAGGGAAAAAATATGCAGTTAATGACTAGCTTTTCAAAAAAAATATTATGAAAAGTACATCCTTCAAAAATGGTCACTTTGATAGTAGAACTGTACAAAATACATCTTTTGTGAATAAATCCTCCTACTGTGACTAAAAGAAAATCAAGTGCCACAATGTCTACCTGGAGATAGAAAGACAACAGTCACCCATTTATAACCTCTCCAACAATCACTGACCTACACATGAAGCCAGGTGTATAAAAAGGGTTTTCTGATAACAATACTTACAGTGGAATTATAAGCATCAAAGTGTCACAATTTTCTATTATTGCTACTGCAGACAAAGAAAAATAAAAGCTTCATGCTTATCAATAGTGAAAAAGAACAGGCATTTAAAGAAGACCAAAAAATCGGACCAGAGAAAGGAAGATACTGTAAATTTTTCAGCTATGGAATAATTCCAAAGACTCTAATTTAATTGCAGCTACTCAATATTCTTCTTATAAACTGTCCTGTTATAAATAGAACAGATATGTAGGTATTCTTTTGGGAGGACTTTTTATTACCCAAAGGCCCTGAGATAGGTCACTGATTATGCAAACTGAGAAATACACGAGGGGTAGAAGAAACCTGTAGCTGCACTCTTAAATTAGACCTTCCTCTTCCTAAGAATGCCCACAGGACACTAGTAAGGAAGAGCCCACAGACCATCTCCAAATTAGAGATTTATAATTAGAAAGGAAAATACATACGTGGGTATACAACTTGACAGACCAGCTCATGTTACCTACTTAAACCTCTGACCATTCTCAAATTTTACATTTCAATTCTACCTTCAAGTGACAAATACTGTCATGTCCTGAGATTTTTACCAATTAAAATATTAAACAACCATGCCCAAACCAGTTTGGGAATTCCACACTGGAATTCTGGCAGACTTGATCAAATGAGCAGGCTCCTCACTCCCAATTATCAGGGATCATATCAGGACTCTTGCACCACTGTAAACCCAGTTCCTAACACATAATTAACAACAATACTTGTTAAATAAAATAAACCTAAATTGCCATAATTTTCTCCACAATGGTAGTAATAATTTTCCTATAGACTCATTCTCTAACCCACAATTTCCACAATTATCTTTTTTTTTTTAAGAGTTTATTTATTTATTTATTTGAGCAAGAGAGAGAAAAAAGGAGAGAGAGCACAAGCTAAGGGAGAGGGGCAAAGGGGGGAGAGAGAGAACCTGGACTCTGGGCTTGATCCTAGGACCCAGGGATCAAGAACTGAGCTAAAAGGCAGCCACTTAGCCAACTGAGCCACCCAGGCACCCCCACGATTATCTTTTATTACTACTGATTTTTCTAGTTTTCTCACCTGTTTATTCAGTATCTTTTTGCACAGCTCTAATTATTTCACACTTTCTAGTAGCTGGATTAATCATGCTATTATTCCCCTTTTTTCATCTTTTAAGGATTTTCCAATCATATGGCTTTACTTACAACTACTTTAACCAAGTACCAGGTGTCTTTTCTACCTTTTCATTAAAATTTTGTTCACTGTATTTTCTTCCAAACAATTCATATCACACACACATTAGGATTCACATAGTATAAATTCAGGCTTATACTACATACTATGTTTTAAATAATGAATATAGTCTTCAGCATAGATGCTCAAAAGGGAAAAGGAAGTATCCCCCCACCAAGTGCTATTGAAATAGAACTAATGATAATATAAAAAGTATACTATAAAAAGTATATGCACTAATCTACTTCTTATCCTAAAGATCAAAAACTGTGTTACAAAAGTAAGTACTAAATGAGGGGTGGGGGAGTTCTTTGGAGAAGAAGAGGAGGAAGAAGTTGTTTAACAAAAGATTGCTGCAGTCAGTGTCAAAGAATCTGAAGAAATTATCTAAATACTTTAAGTCCCATTTTAGTTAGATAAATGAAAGTATCAGTCAATCTTGAAAGTTCTTTAAATCAGTACTTACCTTTAGTTTATCAGGGGACGTGTAAGGAGCTTCAGGAGCATAAATCCTGAAAATATCAGCAAGGCAGCAGGCTACCAGTAAGCGAACATCTTTGTCAGGATGCTTGAGGAAAAAATCTGAAGCAAGATGTAAAGCTAGGTTTAAATATAGCTCCTTTTCTTCTTCAGAGTCCTGGTCCATATCCATGAAAGTTTTCACAACCATCTATTCAAAAACAGAGTAATGAAATCATGAAATTCTTCATGCAATCCTTCACTTTTACAAATGGACTAAAAGGAATATGTCCTTCTTAAAAAGAACAACCCCGTTTTATAACATACCTACTCCTTTTACTATACTTAAGAAAAAACCCAGGAAAAGAGAAAAAAAAAAACTATTTTTCCATCTGACCCATAAACCACTCCAGATACATGGATTTATATATTCAGCTAAAAAAGAATAAACAGATTTAAGAAAGGATGATGAAGATGTGTATTCCAAAACATTAAAAAGCTACCACAAAGTGACTACCATAGCATCCAACAAAATATTTCTTGTGCCACGGTAAAAGAGAACATGACATGGACAGTTTCTTAATAGGACTCAATGGCATTAATGGAGTAAGCAGAAAGAACCTATAAGAAATGTTTCCTTTTTCAAAAACATTTACATAAAAGAAGTAGGACAGAAATAAAAATGGTGAGGAATGGTACCAGCTGAATTCTATAAAGAGCTTTTTCTAATTTCCGTATTAGTTGTCACAATGAACCCTCAGCCCATACTACACTTAACTCAGATGAGACTTCAACTTGACAGGAACATACATTTAAATAAAACTCTAATGGAAAGGTGACCACCCGGCATCCACTAGGTGGTGCTGCAAATATTAATCAACAAGTAGGACTGGCCACCAACTATCAATATCTATGACTTGGTCCTTGAAAAATACAAGGATTTCTACTCTGCCATAGAGCTAGATTCCATTGCCTTGCTGGGAAACAGTGTTCCTCACAGGGCAGACCCTCAGTTCTACTATGCCAGATGCCAGAACCAACTGTAGGTTAATCCTTCCAGTCTGGCACTATAGTTAGTTTAAAGGTACAAGGTCCAGGACTACTCTCCTACCTTTTTAAGTTTATTCTTTTAAGATACATGTTTGACAGTATAGGCATATCATGAAAAGAGGCAAAGGGAAAAAAAAAAAAGACCTACATGCAGGAAACCATTTCTTTTACTAGAATCTGTTCACAAAGAGAGATTCAGTATATTTTGAATAGAATATTATGGGAAACTCTAGAAATTATATAAATAATAAATAATGACCCTACATGTTAAGTGTTTTAATTTATAAAACTCACTTCTGTAATTGTACATATCAAAAATTACTGTCAGCCCACCATTAAATCTTTTTTATATTTCTCTAAGGAGGTTGCTAAAAATAGTGGGTAAGTGTAAATTAGGAAAATAAATGAAGAAAAAGTATATTACCCAGATTACTGCTGGGCATAAATGTCTAAAAAATAATGAAAACATATTACAAACACTAAATGTGAACACTGTGGAAATCATTCCACCAAAACTAACAAAGTTTACACAAGGGCTAGATAATAAGAATTCCTCAGAACCATCTACAACTCAAATGGTGTTATTAAACTCAATTGCTCATGTATAAGTCATCTATTAAAAAAGATGTCTGAGGAAATATCATCTCTAAAAGATAGGAAATGTTAATCAACATAGAAGTACAGCTTCTGCATTTAATAGTTTCTTCGTAAACAACAGAGATGTTTACCTATCATTGTTAAAATAAAAACTAATCTGAGGAAATCAAGTATTCACTTCTCTAAAAATTCAATAGGTCAAGAGAATGTACATACAGAGAAAATGAAAAGTGTCACATACAAAGGATATGTAGCTTCACTATTTTTAACAAAATATACACAAGTTCCTAACTAGCACATATCGGTAATTTTAATCTTTAAGACTCAAAGGTGTCTTTTCCTTGGAATCAAAAAATCTAATATCTGACATCCTAATATCTTATGCACAGAACTAAGACGTTATGGGAAATTTATGACTATTAGAGTCCTTTTCTAATAAAAACAAACCATGAAGCAACAAGTATAAGACAGTGCTTTGCTTTAAAGGGTCTTCAATAATTAATTAATACAGGTTTTCCAGTCTTGAAATAGAGACAAATAATAATGTATCAAGCAAAATTAGTGTCTAGGTAGATATAATTTAGAAGGGAAAAAATGCTCATAAATAAAGAACACCTCAACTAACTGATAAATCAGCTTAGCATTCTGGTTAGCCACTCTGCTCCTTTGAGCATTTTATAATCACAGGGACCAACCATCACTGCCCTGAAGAAAAGGTAAAATATTGTTCAAACACGTAAAGAGACTGAGCCAGAGACCACTTATCTATGGAAGGTCACTATAATCTTGATTCATTGCTGCATGTCTGAAGCAGAGACAGAAGCTGAAAGTAAAGCTCTTTAACCTACTCCAAAGTAACTTAAAAATAAGTAAAATAAAGTCTGAGTGCTCAGTACAAAGACTTAAAACTTCCCTTCTCAGATTAAAATGATTGTTGTTTTAAAATAAGTGAGAAACAGGACAAAGAACTTTTATACATATAACAATGAATGTAAGAGTACTACAGATTTATTCTTTATACCCAAGTACAGGTAGCCCTAGAAAATTTAAGCTTCACCTTTCCAGTTGCTCTCCCATTAACAGTAGCCAAGGAAACCCTACAGTTCTTTACCTATTTCCACTCTCCTCAATCCTTTCCCTGCCATTTTTAGCTTTCATTTGCTTTTTTAAGGTGCCCTAACAAAATATAGCCCTATGTGATTTCCACAGGTAACCCCCTCACCCTAAACAGATACCCCAAAACATAACATAATTTTACTCACCTTTAACCGTCTCACCATTTCCTCTTTAGATATTTTATCTGAGATTTCCTTGACACCAGGAGGATAAGTAATTTTTCCATCATTGGTTCTTGTCTTTGAATGAGCCATGATGGAAATATTTTTACCCCTAAAACAAAAAAACAATTAGAAGCAAACTAAAATTTGGCATAAACTAAATTAATAATAAACATGAAAAGTAACCTCCCCCCCACCAAATAATTTTTAACTCCTTCCTAATTTATAGTACCTCACTTATATAATTAATGAAAGACATTTTATTAAGAGCACTTCCCCAATTTTTTTCAATTATATTTTCAATTCCATTTCAACTAATTGTAAGTTGGGTGATTTGCACTAACCCTCCAACTACAAAAACTATAAATAATAGGGAAAAAAAGCCATCCAAAATAAGCTTATTTTTTAAAGCACCACAAATTACTTGTCCCAAATAAAAGAGAATACAGGATAAAAGAGAATACCAAAGAGGTAAAAGGGGCACTGGAGCATTATATCCAATGACACCCTGAGGGCATTTGCCAACCCTGACAAATCTAGAATTCAGTTTGGTTGTCTTATGAGGTAAGAGGGACAGAGGTAAATCTTAACCTGTCAAGGCAGAACATCAGAGACCCTCCTGACATCAATGCACAATACTACCCCAACTCCAGAAAGATAACACCCGCAAAGATAAGCCAGAAATCAACATGTGCCCATGCCCCCATCAATAGCCACTGGGAAGAGCACAGCAAGCTGCCTTGGTACTAAGCATAGCAACATAATAATAGATGCAGCTAACTGATTTTCGACATGGGCCTGTACATTTGCTATGGTTCACATTACTAAGTTGTCCAGAGAACCTCAACACATGAACGCAGTGACCCCTGACTGGTAGTACCACCAAGAACCAAATGTAAGTAAAATTCTACACCTCAAAGAATCCCCACCATGAGGTTTCTAGGACAATGAGCATTATCAAGTCAAAAATAATCAAGCACCTAAGGAAACATGACACTATGTGCAAGAATGAGCAGAAATACCAGGCACTAAGACAGAACACACAGACTTCATATATTACAATTCTCAAACAGATTACAAAACTACTATATTTATTGGTTTTTTTTTAAAGATTTTATTTATTTATTTGACAGAGAGATCACAAGTAGGCAGAGAGGCAGGCAGAGAGAGAGAGGGGGAAGCAGGCTCCCCGCTGAGCAGAGAGCTGGATGCGGGACTCGATCCCAGGACCCGGAGATCATGACCTGAGCCGAAGGCAGCGGCTTAACCCACTGAGCCACCCAAGTGCCCTATATTTATTGTTTTAAAGAAATAAAAGTCTAAAATAACTCAAGGAATAAATAATTATAGAGAGCAAACCAGAACAGTAAGTCGAACTTCTAAAAATAAAAATGCAAAAACTAAAATTAAAAACTCAATGGACAAGTTTATTAGCAGATTAAAAAAAGCTATTAAAATTAGTAAACTGGAAGAGGAATCAAAAGAATATAAACAAGAAAGGACAGAAAAGTTTAACTTACGATTCATGAGAGTACCAAAAGAGAAATGAAGGTAGAGGCCCTATCTGAGTAGAACAGCAAAAAAAATCAATCCATAAATTCAAGAAGCCAAACAAAATTAAACCCAAAATAAGAATTGTAGAAAACAAACAAAATCTTAAAGCAATCATATTACTTTGAAAGGAACAGTATTTAAACTCGTATGTCAGCAGGGACGCCTGGGTGGCTTAGCTGGTTGGGTGGCTGCCTTCGGCTCAGGTCATGATCCCGGCGTGCTAGGATCGAGTCCCGTATCAGGCTCCTTGCTTGGCAGGGAGCCTGCTTCTCCCTCTGCCTCTGCCTGCCACTCTGTCTGCCTGTGCTCACTCTCTCCGACAAATAAATAAATAAAATCTTTAAAAAAAAAAAAATAGACTCGTATGTCAGCAAAATATAAGCCAGAAGACAACAAAATGTCATCCTCAATGTGGGAAAAGAATATAAATGCAAAGCTAAGGTTTACATCTCAAGGAATATAATTTTCAAGAATAGGATGAAAATACAGACAAATTAGCCAAACAAAAATTGGAAGCTATAAGTAAATATAGCACTTAAAACACTTATAACATTGCTTAGCACATACTATGTACTTTACACTATACATATCTGATATATATAATCAGGTTAAAAAAGATATATAAACAGGTTAAAAAGGATTTTAAAATTTCAATATAAAGAGTTTACAAAAAACATTTAAAAATATATGGATATGAGATGCTGAAAGTAAAAGGAGGAGATAATATACCATGCAGACACTAAGCACCAATTACAAAATGGGCAAAAGACATGAACAGGCATTTGAGGAGGAAATTCAAATGGCAAATAAGCATATGAAAAAAATGTTCAACACCATTAATCATTGGAAAATGCAAATTAAAGTCACAATGGATACTATTATATACTATTAGAATGGCTAAAATAGAAAATAGCAATAACATCAAATATAGGCAAGCGAGATGTGAAGAAACTGAATCTAGACACTGCTGGTGGAAATGTAAAATAGTACAACCATATTTGAAAATATTCTGGCAGTTTCTCATAAAACTGAACATGCACTTACCAAACAAACCAGCAACTACACTCTTGGGAATTTTTCCCAAAAAATGAAAGCCAGTGTTCATACAAATCTGTACAGGAATATTTGTAAAAGCCTTATTCATACACCCCAAAACCAGAAGCAATCCAAAGCCCTTCAATGAATGAATGGTTAAACAAACCCTGATAGATCCATACAATGAAATACTACACAGCAATAATAAGAACTGACTTACTGAAACATGCAATAACTTACTGTCCTTAATGCTTATTGAAAGAGCCAATCTCAAAAGGATACAGGCTACATGGTTTCATTAATTTAATATTCTCAAAATGACAAAACTACAGACATGGAGAACAGATTAGTGGCTGCTGGGGTACACAGATGAGACTAAGAGGTAGCATTATGGAATTCCTTTATAGTTCTGTATCTTGACTGCTATGGTAATGACATGAATCTATATATGGGATCAAACTATACAGAACTACACAGAGAAAGAGAGAGAGAAAAAATATTATGCAAAAACTTAAGAAAACTGAATAAAATCAGTTATCTAACAATATTAAACCAGAGACGCCTGGGTGGCTCTGTTGGTTAAGCAGCTGCCTTCGGCTCAGGTCATGATCCCAGTGTCCTGGGATCGAGTCCCATATCGGGCTCCTTGCTCGGCAGGGAGCCTGCTTCTCCCTCTGCCTCTGCCTGCCACTCTGTCTGCCTGTGCTCTCTCTCTAACAAATAAATAAATAAAATCTTTAAAAAAAAACCAATATTAAACCAGTGTCAATTTCCTTATTTGATATTGTACACTTCAGTTACATAATATGTCACCACTGGCAGAAGATGAGGAAGGGTTACAGAATTCTGTGTACTATTTTTTAACTTTATACCTATAGCAAAATAAAAAGGTTTAAAAGCAAACCAATCAACTGTATTCATATGGATAGCAAATAAAAAGTTTAAAAATGCAATTTACATAGAAAAGCATAAACTATCTACAAGTTAATCTAACAAAAGATGTATGTTTACAGAGAAAATCACTGACAGAAATTAAAGAAAACCTAAATAAATGAAGAGATATTATAGACTGGATTGGAAGTTTCAAATACCACAAAGACAGCAAATCTTCCCAGTGTTCATGTAATCAATATAATCCTAATCAAGCCCAAGTTTTGATTCTGAAAGAAACTTGGCAAATTTTTAAAAAATTTATATGTAAATGCAAAAGGCCAAAAATAGCAACCTACTTGAAGAAAAACACTATAAATGGATTTGTTCTCAAATATTAAAACCCACTATAAAACTAATCTATTTAGATGATGTAGTACTTACTGGTGCATGGGGAAAAAAAAGGATCAATGGGAAATATTAGCCTAGAAACAGACCCTTCATGTTTTATATTTGAAGTTTAATATATGAAAACATCAGCAGGGCATATCGGTAAGAAAAAAACAGAACAAAACAAAAAGTTCCAAATACAGCCCAATATTTCAATAGTATTAAGTCTTCCAATCCATGAACACTGGATTATCTTTCCATTTGTATGTCTTATTTCTTTCACCAACATATTACAGTTTTCAGTATACAACTTTGACTTCCTTGGTAAAGTTTACTGTAAAGTAACTTTTTCTTTTTGATACTATTGTGAAGGAATTCTTTTGTTAATCTCCTTTTCAGATAGTTCACTGGTAGTATCTAAAAATGTTACTGATTTTTGCATGTTGATTTTGTATCCTGCAACTTAACAGAATTTATTAGTTCTATAAGTTTTTTGTAGGGTCTTTGAGAGTTTTCTACATATAAGATCATGTCATCTGTGAACAGGGAAGTTTACTTCTTTTCCAATTTGGATTCCTTTTAGTTCTTGCCTGTAATGCCTAAATGCTGGGTAGGACTTCTAGTACCATGCTTAATAGAAGTGGCAAGAGTTCCCATCCTTGTCTTCTTCTTGACTTTAGAAGGAAACTTCCTATTTTCACCACTGAGAAATGCAAATCAAGAACAAGTTATCACTTCACTCCTGCTGGATGGCCATTATCAAAAAAACAAAAGCTGGGACGCGTGGGTGGCTCAGTTGGTTAAGCGGCTGCCTGGCTCAGGTCGTGATCCCAGCATCATGGGATCGAGTCCCACATCGGGCTCCTTGCTCAGCCTCTGCCTGCCACTCTGACTGCCTGTGCTCACTCTCTCTGACAAATAAATAAATAAAATCTTAAAAAAAGAAAAAAAAGCTAACAAGTGTTGACAAAGAGGTGAAGAACAAAGAATTCTTGTACACTGTTGGTGCAAATATAAAATGATATACCCACTATAGAAAGCAGTATGAAGTTTCCTCAAAAAATTATATATAGAACTACCAGACAATCCAGCAATCCTGATCCTGGATATATATACCCCCCCAAAAAAAGGAAATCAGTAAGTCCAAGAAGTATCTGCACACCCATTTTCACTGCAGTATTACTCACAAAAGCCAAAATATAGAAAGAACCCAAGTGCTCATCAATAGATGAATGGATAAAAGAAAAAGAGGTTTATACATACAACAGAACATTATTCAGGCTAAAAAAGAAAATCCTACCATTTGCAACAACATGGTTTGACCTGAAAGACATGCAGAATGAAATAAGTCAATCACATAAGGGCAAATACTGCACGATCCCATTTATAGGAGATAACTAAAATAGTCAAACTTACAAGATACAGAAAACAAAAGAGTGGTTGCCAGGAGATGAGAGGAGAAAATGGGGAGCTGTTATTCAATGCGTGTAAAGTTAGAGTTTTATAATATGATTAAGTTCTGAGATGTTCTATACAACATAGCATCTATAGTTAATACAGTGTTGTACACTTAAGAATTTGTTAAGAGGGTCGATTTCACATTGTGTGTTCTTACAAAGACCAAAAAGCAAAAACACAAGGAAACTTCTGGAAGTGACTGTATTTACCGCAAGTGACAGCTAGGTGGTAATGGTATCATAGGTGTTGCATACAATCTGTATGCAGTTTTTTTCTCTGTATCAGTTACAGTTCAATAAACCCATTTTTTAAAGATTTTATTTATTTCACACAGAGAAAGAGAGCGTGTGGGAGGGGCAGAGGGAGAGGGAGAAGCAGGCTCCCCGCCAAGCAGGGAGCCCAATGTGGGGCTCCATCCCAGGACCCTGGGATCATGACCTGAGCCGAAGGCAGAGGCTTAACCAACTGAGCCACCCAGACACCCCAATACTTGGGAAATTTGCCTAAAAATCACTGAATTGTATACTTGAAATAGGTAAAATGTATTAATTTTATGCTATGTAAATCACAGCTCAATAAAGTTCTTAAAAGTTTAAATTTTTTCAAGTTCTGAGACACTTTAATACTCCCCCTCCAAAAAATGACATCATACCTATATCTCACAGCTTACACAAGAGGAATTCCAGGTAGATTATGACCTAAATATAAAAGCAAAATATAAGCTGAAGATGGCAACAGGACGGTACAGATGGTTTCCACCCACAATAACCCCTCTAAATTCACCCACCTTGGTGTCACAGCACTCAGAATAACGTTACAAAAGGAAAGATATTTTGCTTCCGCCACTGTGATCTGTAATAGAGCCAGACTGGTTTCCTATCTCCCAGGATTTTGCTCTTTAGTTAAAAGGATTGTCAATCCCAAAGCACTTTCAACTGCAGGATTTCAGGTTCTGATGACTCTCCTGTGGCCCTTGCACCTCCAGATATATGCTCTCAAACAGTATGGCCTGATGAAGCTCTGGGACCATTTGGACTTCAGAATCAGAGATTCCAGCTTCCTGGCAACATAGGTTTTGACTGTCATCTCAATGGGACCATATCACAGAAGAAAAGCCAGGTTCGCAAAACTTTACCTGATGTTCTAGCAGAATCTTTATCAAGTGAGACACGAGTTTATGATAGCACAGTATGTGAATAAATTTCACAGTATTAATGCATCTGCTGAACAAGAAATAAGCAGTGCAGAAACTTACTTTGAAAATGCCAAAGTAGAGTGTGCAATCCAGACATGTCCAGAATTGCTGCAAAGAGATTTTGAGTCACTGTTTCCAGAAGGAGCTACCAACAAACTAGAAACACAGAAACTAAGAGCTACTAACAAACTAGAAGCAGAAAACTAAGAATGATAAGACTGTTTGGAGCAGAGGCAGAAAATGAAAGAGAAATGCTTTTAGAAAAGTTCATTAATGGTTCTAAGAAAATTTGCTATGCTCTTCGAGCTGAAGGGTATTGGACTGACTTAACTGACCCATCATCTGGTTTGGTATTTTTTGGAACACAGACAAACAACATTCTTTTTGAGACAGATGAACACTATTGACATTTAGGATTCTCTGTGGATGATCTTGGCTGCTGTAAAGTGATTCATCATAGGCTCTGGGGTACCCTGTGGTTGTAGGAAGTATCTTCACTAATGCAACACTAGACAGCCATTTTATGAAGAAATTAAGTGGAAACTAACAGTAAAGTCAATTTATTGGCTATACGATTTGTATGCACCATTTGGGTTGATCTATAAACACTGCGAAAAGCTTCAGTTTCTAAAATTTACTTATTTCTAGGTATTTATTTAGACATTTATGGATTTACAGCAGTAGCAAGTGGTATGTAATTTTTACATCTCAAATGTTTATTCATACTATCACTGAATACATACTGATCACATCCACATTGTATAGAATATGATAATTAACATGTAACCAGGACATGATCTCACACTATTATTTCTTCCCTTTACTGGTAAAAACCTCAGTTTTATTTCTCTCTAAAAATAAAACACACATTTTGATCCAATTTCAGGTGATGTATTTGATTTCCATTACGGACAGTGCTTTGACTGACAGATGTACTTGGATGATCATAGGCTTGTGGTGACAAACAGAGTTGTTTTTTTTTAAAGCCAATATAACTCCTTGACATCTGATACTTGTTTCTGTACTGAGAAATCCTAATTTCCTATGTTTGATGGTAGTGACAAAGATAAAGATAATTCAGGGAAGGGAGTATAGCAACAGCAGGGAGATAGTTTATTATTATTTAAGAGAGAAAAGTGGTCCATCATTACAGTTTTGAATCTGTCTACCTGTGAGACAGCCCGACCTGGGTGTCCTGATGCCTTCCCAACATCAAGAGGCAAGATGCAGTGAGATCTGTGAGTAAATCAAGGATCTGAAGCAAGAATCTACTTCTCCAGCTCTAGGGTTTATGGACTATGTTACCTTGGGACAGTCATTTGATCTTTTTAAATTTCAGTATGTGGAAACCACTCTCTCTTTAAAAGAAAATCATAGAAATTAAATAATAATATCCATGTAAAAAAAACACACACACATTTGGGGGAGCAAAATATAAAAACTTTTAGATTATGATATGGGAGAACAATTACATGACCTCGAGTTAGAAAAAGCAAGAACTAAGGTCAAAGCTATGTTCCTTCAGCCAAAGGAGATATTTAGCAAAGGCCCAGAACAAGTCATTTCAGGGGAAGGTAAATGAATGTGATAGGATTCCCAGTTTTCCATAGAACCTGGAAGTCAAGAAAGTCTCTGCCTTGCCTTGATAGAAGTAAAAGCTGATGCTGACCATTCCTAACAAGAGATAGACAATTATGACCACAGACTGCAACTAAATAATGTAGACATAGTGACTTTGTAGAATAAACTCAGCCACATAGTCAAAAAATTTGTCACAGTCAAAAATTTGTCAAGTCCTTGTTACTTGCATGACTCTTCAGCAGAGACTATAAGGCAAAATGAATAAGACAGATCTCAAAAATCTATTCCAAAATCCTCCTAAATAATTAAATCACAGTAAATTCTAAAATTATCCTAACAGAAATAACAAGCTTAGAAAATACAAGATTGAAAGAAAGCCCACTTCTCTAAGTGAATGGAAATGAAGTTGGTAATAATATACAGAACAAAAAAAGGACCGAGAAAAAAAACAGTTCAAATGTGTTACTAATCTAAAGAAGAAAGTTCAGAATTTTTACTTAGGATCTAGAACTGTGACTGAAGGAAAAGGTGGAAGGAAGTAAAGGGGGCTAAGGAGGAAAAGATAAGAGCCAACAAAGGGGCAGGTCTACTCAGTATGCACTTCAGTTTTATAAATAACAGTATTAGAAGCATATCTGAAATACCTCTGTGAATATATATAAGCTGTTTCTTCAGAATAAGACATATTTACTGGCTCTTGTCTACCAAGCAAACTCTACGTACCTTAAAATCTCAAGTCTATAAGTCTATGTTTAAGCTTTCCCTGACATCTCCAAGCAGAGCAAGGCTCCACCCCCTACAGCTAAAAAACTCTAAACACATCATAATTAGCATTTATCATATTTAGTTAACTTAGTCTATGTCTATTTCTCTTACTAAGCTACCAGCTCTGTAAGCCAAGGACTGTATATCATTCTTATGCTAGTATCTATTACAGAGCCACAGAGTACAGAGAAAGTACTCAGGAAATCCTTCCTGAATGAATGACCAGAACTATTCTAAGAAACGGTGGCTACAACAGGCAATACAAACCAGAGAGAGGCAAAATCAAATACAGTAAAACTAGTTAGGAAACCACTACAAAATTCCAGGAAAGGAGGAGGAACTGACTATAGGCAGTCATGCGAAAACAAGAAAATAGATTCAAAGACTTATGAATGATTTTTAAAAAGAAGCAGAAAAAAAAATAATAGAGAAGTAGAAGACGATTACAGGATTCAAAGCCTTTGCTCCTTGAAAGTCAATTACTTAAATATTTACTGAGAATTTACTTGGGCAATATACCATGCTAGACACTAGAAATGTAGTAACAAGCAAAATATATAAAATCTCTGCCCTCATCATAATGGAGACAGGGAAAAACCAGAGAGAGGTCAAGTCTTGGGGAAAAAATTCAGTCTAGAGGGCAACTAAAAATGTAGATCTGGAGTTTTAGAGAACATCAAGAGCAGAAAATATACTAGGACCATGTACAGCTCATGTTTTATGAATTTACAAGATCAATTAAGAAAATGCATAGGATTAGCTAAGACATCAAGACTGAACCTTGAGGAAGTATCTATATTGACATGGGGAGGAGAGAGAAGAAAGAGAGAACGGAGTCAGAAAAGGTAAAAAAGCAAAAAATAATTTTTTAAGCCTAGAAAAAAAAAGTTTGAAGATGAAGGGGTGGCATACAGTGCTCATTATTTCAGACATACATACGACTAAAACATATAAAATGACCTCACCAAATACTGCCTTGGGCCTGACAAGGTGATTTTTAAGAAAGAAGTTTCCAGAGAATAATAGGAATAAACACCAAACTGCAATGAAAGAGAAAAAAAGGTGTAAAGAAGAAACAGGGAGAGGGACCAATGCTGAGGAAGAAGGGAAGGGTACAGGAAATAAACAGGATCTTCAACTGTTATCAGAAATAAAAAATAAGACATAGTGATATATAGCTGCTCCTCTTAGGTTTAACAGACTGTCAAAGAAGTTATCTGACAATTTATTTCATCTCTGTGGGATTACAATTATTCACATTTAAGGTAGGGTAGATACACTTGAAAATGAGAAAACAGTAACTGTACTTTAAAAATAATTTATATAGGGGCACCTGGGTGGCTCAGTGGGTTAATGCCTCTGCCTTCGGCTCAGGTCATGATCTCAGGGTCCTGGGATCGAGCCCCGCATTGGGCTCTCTGTTCAGCGGGGAGCCTGCTTCCTCCTCTCTCTCTGCCTGCCTCTCTGCCTACTTGTGATCTCTGTCTGTCAAATAAATAATTTTTTTTTTAAATCTTTAAAAAAAAAATAAAAATAAAAATAAAAAAAATTTATATAAAATGACCAGTGTCAGAATACATTTTATATACTATATACACAACAGAACTAAGAAAGGACTAATTTCTTTCTCC
Source organism: Taxidea taxus jeffersonii (assembly GCA_003697995.1). Lineage (NCBI taxonomy): Eukaryota > Metazoa > Chordata > Mammalia > Carnivora > Mustelidae > Taxidea > Taxidea taxus. Next base: position 27,060 of record ML106854.1, read on the forward strand.
ACTTAAAATGTACACACTTTAAGATCTTATTTATTATTTGAGAGAAAGAATAAGCATAAGGGGGGGAAGGCACAAGGGAGGAGCGACTCCCTGCTGAGCAGGGAGCCTGGGGAAGGACTCATCCCAGGACCCCAAGATCACGACCTGAGCAAAAGGCAGTCACTTAACCAACTGAGCCATCAGGCACCCAAAATGTACACACTTTTAATTTCACCAATTTATAGCAAAACCATGATAATCCAGAATTTCCCTCCTTTCAAAGGGTAATGTGAAACAAATACTTTCAGAAAACAGTTTTTACTTTCATTATATGCAATGTTTGTTATATTTACATTTTATGTCCAGTATGAACAGTAAGTAATACACAAGAAAATATTCTAATACTAAACAGCTTGTACACTCTTGGAATAAGTTCAAATAAAATGATCATTAATTAAAGGAAACATATCAGTATTTTTAAAAATCATACTGACAGTTCTAGGAACAAGAACAAAAAATAAAAATCAATGGTATCATCATTCTTCATTCTGATATTATCAGATGTAAATAAATGTTAAGATGAAATAAGACTGAAGCAAAAATACCTAAAGTTCCTTTCAGTGAATGCAAAAGAAGAGTAAGGGTAAGAGTAATAGGAATAATCATTTTTTAATTGATCTGAAAAGAGATAAAGACAGGCATCTGCCATTTTCATGATGAATTTGCTTAAAAATCCAGTATGTGACAAGTTCAGGGTCACAAATCAAATCAAACCACTACTCAAATCCTTACATGGCCATGTTTATTAAAAACTAATTTTCCTCCTGGGACTTTACACAGGTAAAGGTGGAATTAGAAAGAAAACAAGATTTGTAAAGAGTCTAGTAACTGCAAAAGGCAGTCTTCCCACAATCGGTACCTCTTACAACCAGCAGATGGTGCCCTCCATAAAGACAACTCTTCCAGTCCATAGTCCTTACAGAGTATAAGAAGTTAGGCTTATTCTTAGGTCAGGGACAATTAAAAAGCTATTGTGAGTATTTTCTAAGAGAATTAAAGACAAATAAATTATGTCAATTTTCCCTAACTATATAACCTTAAGGCCACGTTTACGTATTTTCCAACTATTCAAACAAAAAGCTGCTTTTTTCCATATACAGTGTTACCACTAAGCCACCATGCAACTTGAATTAATCTTTTTTTAAACTCAAATTAAGTCTGTTTAATAATTATCCCTATGAGTTCTGGTAAAACAAAGTAATTTTAAATGGTTTAGGAAGTCCTTTCAGAAAGCAAACTCCTTCCGTTCATATATTTGGCAATGTTTATTTACAAAAGGTTAAATGTATTTCTTGCTTACATTCTTTTTAAGGGTCATCAATCTTACAGAAGGGAATAAAGTTAAACTTAACTGGTTCAAACAGAAAAAAGAGTCCCAGTCCCTAAAACATCTCAACTACCACCAGTTTCTAACTAACAGTATAGAAAGTATAGTTAAATCTCTTTAAAGTAGTAATTTTATATTAATAATGATAGTATCTCTCATTTATTGAATGACTGATATTTCTCTAGTCAGTCATTGGCTCAACATCCTATTCAGTGGGAGAATAAAATTACTTATTCTTCTATGTACATCAAACCTCATCAACACATTCTTACACAACCCCCCCCCCCAAAAAACTTGCCTCCATTTCACTGAGAAAATAGAAGCTCTAACAAACAGCAACTTCTCTCAGTCTCCCATCACTAATCTATTGGCTCACCTACTGCATTTATACCCATTCTCTCATTCCTTCCTGTTATTAGAAAGTATGTTAACCTTATATCAAAAACTAATCCTTTCACAGGTACACAAAACCCCATCCTCTATAGGTTTATCAAAGACTGACTTCACTAGTTGTCTCCTCTTTCCTCTGCATAAGCATCCTCAGTGTCTACTAGATGCCTTCTCTCAGCACCCAATACATTCTGTTCTTGAGTGGAAGGAATACTATAACTGCCTGCTTAGACTACAAATACCCCTCCAGCTACTACCATCTTCTCTCTCAAATTACCTTCACAGCCAAGCTTTGCAAAAAGTATATCTCCTACCTTCACAACTTCAGTTCTTTTCATACTAACTATCTTATTTCCAACACCCACCACCACCAGCAATAATGCTTGTGCTGTAATCACTGCAGCGGACTTCAAAAACAGCAACAGATGTTTCCCTTCTCTGCATCTACACCCCTGCTATGCGGCTCTGTTGCTCCTCCAATCAAGAAGAGTGTTCTTCCAGTCCTTGAATCTGAAACGATCTTATGACTTGATCCAATGGGATCCTTGGCAAGCTTAGCTTTTGAGGTTATTGACTTGCTCTTGCAACTCTACTAAAGTGCACAAGCCCAGAAGTTAGCCCACTGGAAAATGAGAGGTCCCAGTTATTCTAGCCATGAGCATCAGGAACAAGCCAGCCTCAGCCAAACTAGCAGGTGATCACAGACGTATACTTGCATATGCATAAGGATGCCCCGGTGGGAGATCACTAAGGCTGACTCAGATGAGTAAAAACTGCCCAGCTACCACCCAGCTAAGCCAAACTCAACTGCCAACCTGCAGAATCAGGAGCCAAATAAATGGTGGTTGTTTAAAGCTATTAAGTTTTAGGGTGATTGATTATGCAATGAAAGCTAGCTAAAAGTCATCACTGACTTGTCGAATCAAATCACTTTTCTAATCCTTACTTAATTTCTCAGCAGTATGAAAGTTAATCAAACCTTCCTTCCTGAATCATTCTTTTCCTTTGGTTTCTACTCCATTTTACCTCTTCCTTATTTTCCTCCTATCTTACTTATCACTCTTGTCATTGTTGTTTCATTTTCTACACAGGCTCTAAATATTAGTAATTCATCAGAACTCAATTCTGACTCCTTTACTGATGTTTTTTTAAAGTTTTTTAAAGGCTTGAACTCACACCCTGACATCAAGACCTGAACTGAGATTAAGAGTCGAAAGCTTAACCTAATGAGCCACCCAGACACCCCTATTCACTTTTTAACCTATATTTTGTCTCCAGACTTTTGCCCTAAGCTTTTAAAAACCTACTCTAAAGACTTCAAAATAAAACATACCCTACACCAACTGATCTCTTATGAACACTGGTCCACATATACAACTAGTTAACATTTCCACTTGGTTTATTCACAAAGGCATGTTGAACTTAAAATTCCCTAAACAAACTATCTCCCACCTTCTTCCCCCTCCAAAATAACCTTCCTTCTTCTATATTCTCTCTGTTTATGGTGCCTTAGATACCCAACTTGTTTCTCCCAGAAAACTGGGAGAATGGCCCTTTCAACATTTAAAATCAACCAAGTCCTGTAAATGCTACCTGCTAAATATAAATGAAATCCACCTTCATTTGACCATCATTTCACCACAACTGAACCTAAGCCACCTCCAATTAATTCTTCAAACAGCAGCTAGGATGATCATGGTACATTAATGATCTAATGTACCAAGGCACACTAATCTCTTCATATCACTGCCTTACTTAAAATTCTTAAATAGGTTCCCAATGCCCTTTGAATAAGTTCTAAATATACTAATCTGACCACTTTAATCACTATACTCCTGTCACACCTCTATTTCTTAAAGGGACCAAGCCAAGATCCTTCTGTCTCAGTGTGTACTATTCCTTCTGCTTCAAAAACTTTTTCCTCCTGTCGTTCCTTCTCTGATTTTTCAAGTCTCGTATGTCAATCCTGTACGCCTCCCTGAGTCTGCCCAACCTAAATTAAATCTCTATTACATGCTTTCAACACCACCCCTGTACTTTACCTTCAAAGAATTTATAATAATTATAGGTGTTTATCCTCTAATGTCTGTAACTCCTTCTGAACTTTTATGAACTATATGGTAACAAGAATCCAATTTTGTTTACTGTATACCTAAATGCATAATACAATGATGGGCAAAAAAGCAAGAGCTGAACAAATATTCTTAATTATAAGATGAACTACCTAATAATGCCCATTTTATAAATGAGAAAACTGATGATCAAAGAGATTAACTATGCTGAAGTTATCCAACAACTATACTGCAACTAATCTATACCTGATTTCCAAACCTTAACCTGATGGTTCCCAATTTTTGGAACTCAGCTGAATCTCCTAATACTCAGGCCCAAATGCCTGCACTTGAAAAAGGTTCCATGAGGATTTGTATTTGCAAAGTTAAGTAACAATGCATCTTAACGGCCAAAAAGTTAACCCAAATATCTACTAATTGATGAATGGATAAACAAAATGTGGTATATCCATATAATGGAAAACTAATTAGAAATAAAAAGGAACAAAGTACTGATATATGATACAACACTGATGAACCTCAAAAACATTCTCCAAATAAGAAAAGCCAGACACTGGGGGTGCTTGGGCGGCTCAGTGGGTTAAAGCCTCTGCCTTCGGCTCAGGTCATGATCCCAGGATCCTGGGATTGAGCCCCACATGGGGTTCTATGCTCAGCAGGGAGCCTGCTTCCCTCTCTCTCTCTGCATGCCTCTCTGCCTACTTGTGATCTCTGTCAAATAAATAAATAAAATCTTAAAAAAAAAAAAAAAAAGCCAGACACCAACCAAATGTTTATAGCAGCAATGTCCACAATAGCCAAACTATGGAAAGAACCCAGATGTCCATCAACATATGAATGGATAAAGATGTCGTATATATGGACACCTGGGTGGCTCAGGGGGTTAAAGCCTCTGCCTTCGGCTCAGGTCATGATCTCAGGGTCCTGAGATCAAGTCCCGAATCGGGCTCTCTGCTCGGCAGGGAGCCTGCTTCCTCCTCTCTCTCTCTGCCTGCCTCTCTGCCTGTGTGTGATCTCCATCTGTCAAATAAATAAATAAAATCTTAAAAAAAAAAAAAAAGATGTCGTATATTTACACAATGGAATACTATGCAGCCATCAAAAGAAATGAAATCTTGCCATTTGTGACAACGTGGATGGAACTAGAGGGTATTATGCTTAGCGAAATAAGTCAATCAGAGAAAGACAATCATCATATGATCTCCCTGATATGAAGAAGCTGAGAGGCAACGTGAGGGGTTTGGGGGGTAGGAAAAGAATAAATGAAACAAGATGGGATCGGGAGGGAGACAAACCATAAGAGACTCTTAATGTCACAAAACAAACTGAGGGTTGCCGGGGGGAGGGCGGTAGGGAGAGGGTAGTGGGGCTATGGACATTGGGGAAGGTATGTGCTATGAAGTGTGTTAACCTGGCGATTCACAGACTTGTACCCCTGGGGCTAATAATACATTATATGTTAATAAAGAAATAAAAAATTAAATTTAAAAAATGTATAAGTAAATAAATAAATAGAAAAGTCAGGCACAAAAAACTACATATTGCACAGATTACATTTACCATGAAACATCCATAAAAATCAAATAGATGAGTTGTCATCTGGGGTTGGGGTTGAGAAAGTTGTCACCATAAATGGACACCATAATCTTTGGAGAACAATGGTTACATACGCTAACCTTACTAAAATTCATTGACTTATACACATAAAATAAGTGTTTTAAAGAAAACACAAAAGAGAGCAATTCATTCTGTCAGATGTTAGAGAAGGTTGTCAGCAGCATGTCACAGAGCTGGAATTTAAGCTGTGGAAGACTGTAAGATGGCTACATGTGGATTCTAGCATTCAAGGTAACTGTGAGGCAGAGGAAACAGTGAGCAATGAAAAAAAGCACAGAAATATGCTAGGTCTGAAAGACCAAACAAACAAGTAAGTACAGGTAACTGTTCTATGTGTCTTTCTAGAAAAATCTCACATTCTGCAAAATCACAGTTTTCAAAATAATGGATAAAACAGAACATGTAACACAACAGCAGCAATCCAAATAATATACAAGCATAGTCTCCGCAGGCATTTGTTCCCAGTGTCATAAGCAAACTTTTCAGCCTTAAATATTAGAGTTCAGGTTTTCTCAAGATGTAGACCAGTGAAGGTAATACTCTACTACTAATGGAAAAAAATTCAGCAAAATTAAAAACAGCCTTCAATTTTTTGTTAAATGTGGGGAAAACAGCCTCACAGATATTTCATCTGCAACTGAAGCTGAACTAAACAGGTGAACAGATTTAGGGATTCTTGACACTATTAAATATTCCGCTTATAAAAAAGGCAGTTTTGAATCAGGATTTTCAGCCTTTTTTCTTTTCTTTTTTTTTTTTTTTGCATCTACAGATCACTTTAGATGACCACTTTGTTTTTCTTTAAAAAGATTTTATTTGGGGATGCCTGGGTGGCTCAGTTGGTTAAGCAGCTGCCTTCGGCTCAGGTCATGATCCCAGTGTCCTGGGATCGATTCCCACATCGGGTTCCTTGCTTAGCAGGGAGCCTGCTTCTCCCTCTGCCTCTGCCTGCCACTCTCTCTGCCTGTGCTCACTCTCTCTGTCAAATAAATAAATAAAATCTTTAAAAAAAAAAAAAAGATTTTATTTGTTCATTTATGTGACAGAGAGAGAAATCACAAGCAGGCAGAGAGAGGGGGAAACAGGCTCCCTGCTGAGCAGAGGAGAATGATCAGAAGATAAATCTGGATACCAAGTCCATCAAAAAGTTTAACTTGATAAAATTCTCAGTAAATTTCCTTACAAAAGGAAAAAATACCAAACCAAAATAGTACATAAATATTTGAAAATATTCCTTAATAAATAAATTTTGAAGGTGTTCACAAGTACTTTAATCTAGTCTCATTAATGTTACTTTTTTCAGTTATTCTCAACTGCCCTATGTCCAGTTACCTGTTAGGAATACTTTGCAGCCCCATCACCCTGACTAGGAAACTGCTGCTCATTCCATTAGAGAATTACAAAGACTCTTTTTATGTTTATAACAGATAATTGCCAATAACTACCTTACATTCTTCCTGGCCAAAATAAACCCAATTTTGTTCTTTGGCATTATTGCCCAAACATGAATGCCTGTTTTCGTTTTCTTAAACAGATTTATTGAGATATAATTCATATACCAGACACTTCACTCTTAGAGTATATGAGTCAACAGCATTTGATATACATTATTAATTCTTTATTGTAGTAAGATATATATAATGAAATTTGCCATTTTTAACGTACAACTCAATGGCACTGTTTATATTCACAAAGTTGTACAACCATCACCACTATTTATTTCTGAAACTTTTCATCACCCTAAACAGAAACACTATAACCATTAAGAAATAACCCCCACTCTCTAGTCTCCCTGGCCCCTGATAATCTCTAATCTACTTTCTGTCTCTATCAATTTGCCTGTTCTAAGTATCTCATATAAATGTAACCATGTAATATTTGTCCTTTTATGTCTGGTTTATTTCACTAAAATTACTTCCAAGATCCATCCATGTTGTATCAAGTATGAAAACTTCATTCTTTTTTATCATGGATAACATTCCATTGTACATATACACCATACTGTTTATTCATTTATCTGTTGATAGATTGTTTCCACGTAGGTTGTTTCCACTTGTAGCTATTATAAATACTGGTATAAACATTGGGATACAAATATCTCTTCAAGACCCCCCCCACCTTCAATTCTTTTTGGTATATACTTAGGATTTTATGGATTCTTTGTGGAGAAATGTCTATTCAAGTCCTCTGCCTTAAGTTAGGTTACTTGTCCTTGCGCTATCTAGTTGCAAGCATCCTTTATATATTCTGGATATTAAATCCTTATCTCATATATGATTTACAAATATTTTATCCCATTCTGTACATTGTCTTTTCCCTTTCTTGACAATGTCTTTTAATGCACAAGTTTTTAATTTTTATGAAGCCAAATGTATCCATTTTGTTTTATTGCTCTTGCTGATGGTATCATAGCTAAGAATTTATTGCCAAATCCAAGGTCATGAAATTTTACCGCTGTTTTCTTCTAAGACATTATGGATTTAACTCTCTAGGTTCTTGATCCACTTTGAGCTAATTTTTATATATTGTTTGAGATATAGGTCCAACCTTCACACTTTTGCATGTATAAATCCAGTTCTTTCCAGTATCATTTGTTGAAAACTATTATTTTCCTATTTATCTTTAATAAAGATGTCCTGGTTTCTCCTCTAGAAATTTTGATTCAATAGATTTGGGGAGGGACTTCAGATTCCACATTTTAAGGATGTCTCAGATATTTCCCATGGTCAAACAAGTTTGAAGAACAGTAAAGAATACAACTTCAAGTACCTGATTCATATTCTAGAGCAGTCAAAAACTATTTCTTTTTAATCCCTGCTTAGCCCTCAGATACACTCAACTTATGCTACATCCAGGTGAGGACTTAGGTAAAAGGCCTAATTTTCATAAAAGGTTGTTAACCTTACCATCTGCACGTTTGATCCCTAAAACATAAGGCTTTACCAAAATAAAAACAAGCTTGCCACACTAGACTCATGCCATTCACTCTTCTAACAATAAATATGTGAGCATCTATTATATACCTGCCCTGTTTGACCCATAGGGGACACAGCAGTAAAGATTCTTGCTCTTGTGGAACTTAAAGCTGGTGGGAAACAGACAACAAATAAGTATGTATGTGTGTTAGGTAACGTGAAATGTTAAGAAAATTAAGGATAAGTGGGGAAGGGAGCTGTTTAAAATTGTAAAGACATTTCAATGAAGTTGACATTTGAGCAGAAACTGAAAAGGAATAAGAAAGTGAATTATACAAATAATTCAAGGATATTCAAGAGAGAGGCACTTGGGTGTCTCAGTAAGTTAAGTGTCTGCCTTCGGCTCAGGTCGTGATCCCCAGGTCCTGGGATCAAGTCCCACATCAAGCTCCCTGCTTCAAGGGGAGTCTGCTTATCCCTCCGCCTCTCTCTTCCTCTCGTGAAAAATAAATAAAATCTTAAAAAAATAAAAAAGAATATTCAAGACAGAGTGAGGCCCAAAGATTACAAGCTTGAACAATATACTACTCAACTGCTGGCAATGAAGCCCAGTTAGATTTCAAGGCTTATGAAGGATTCTTGAGAGGAATCCAATTGATCTCTTCCTCTAGAACAGGGATTCTCAACCTAAGGACCACTGGTTGATGTTTTTGCTCAGAATCCTTTATTATGGGTGAACAGATGAGTGTTCCTGTGCATTCCAAGATAGCAGCATCGCTGGGTACACACACACCACCACCACCACCAACACCACCATCACCCTTAGTTTTAGACAAAACCAAAAATGTCTCCAGATAGTGCCAAATTACCCTGCAGGTCAAAATGCACTTGAGATTGAGAACACCACTGCAGATCAGTCCTTAAACTGAAGATCCATGTAGGAAACCATAAAAATGTGCTTTAATAGGTCATGTAGTCCTCTAAAGAAGTACATAAAGTTTGCATGTGTGTGAAAATGTGCTTTTTTCTAGAGAGAAGGTGCATTGCTTAAAATAGCTAGAAGGCGGGGGAGGAGTCAAGATGGCAGAGAAGTAGCAGGCTGAGACGACATCAGGCGGCAGGAGATCAGCTAGATAGCCTATCAAACCATTCCGAACACCTACAAATCCAACAGGAGATCGAAGAGAAGAAAAACAACAATTCTAGAAACAGAAAACCGACCACTTTCTAAAAGGTAGGACCAGCGGAGAAGTGAATCCAACACGATGGGAAGATGGACCGCAGGGGGAGGGTCCGGCTCCCGGCAAGCGGCGGAACAACGGAGCACAAAATCAGGACTTTTAAAAGTCTGCTCCATGGAGGAACATCGCTCCAGAGGCTAAACTGGGGTGAAGACCTCATGGGGACAGCATGGACTCAGGTCCCGTGGGGTCACAGAAGGATCGGGGATGTCTGAGTGTCGCAGAGCTCACGGGTATTAGAGCGGGGAAGCCGGCTGCAGAGACAGAGCCGAGAAGTGAACTCTCAACTTGGGGTTTCCTAGAGCCGTGGTCTGTGACACGGGCCAGTGCTCTGTGCGAGGGGTCCCCACAAGATCCAGAGAGACTCCGACCTGGGAGAGCTCAGGGATCTATGGGGTTCGGAGACTCCAGGTGGGACTCTGCCAGAGACAGAGACGCTTGGTCACAGGCTGGGTGAGCTCGGAGCGCAGCCAGAAGCCAGTGAGACGGGACTGATTACGCACGATTTTCTCCAAGCGCGGCTGGAGGCTGGGGAGACGGGAGTGATTAAGTGCTTTTCTCTGAAGGCACACTGAAGACTGGGGCCCCGAGCTCTCAGCTCCTCCGAGCTCTCAGCTCCTCCGAGCCGGAGATCGGGAGGCCGCCATTGTCATTCCCGTCCTCCGGAACTCTACGGAAAGCATTCAGGGAACAAAAGCTCCCGAAAGCGAACCTGAGAGGATTACTTAGCCCGGCCCCTGGTAAGGGCAGTGCAATTCTGCCTGGGGCAGAGACACTTGAAAATCACTAAAACAGGCCCCTCCCCCAGAAGATCAACAAGAAATCCAGCCAAGACCAAGTTCACTTAACAAGGAGAACAGCAGATTCTTATCTGGACAAAATGACAAGGCGGAAAAACTCACCACAAAAAAAAAGAACAGGAGGCAGGACCAAAGGCTAGGGACCTAATCAATACAGACACTGGTAATATGTCAGATCTGGAATTCAGGACGACGATTCTCAAGGTTCTGGCCGGGCTCGAAAAAGGCATGGAAGATATCAGAGAAACCCTGTCGGGAGAAATAAAAGCCCTTTCTGGAGAAGAAAAGAACTAAAATCTAATCAAGTTGAAATTAAAAAAGCTATTAATGAGGTGCAATCAAAAATGGAGGCTCTTACTGCTAGGATAAATGAGGCAGAAGAAAGAATTAGTGATATAGAAGACCAAATGACAGAGAATAAAGAAGCTGAGCAAAAGAGAGGCAAACAACTACTGGACCACGAAGGGAGAATTCGAGAGATAAGTGATACCATAAGACGAAACAACATTAGAATAATTGGGATTCCAGAAGAAGAAGAAAGAGAAAGAGGAGCAGAAGGTATACTGGAGAGGATTATTGTAGAGAATTTCCCTAATATAGCAAGGGGAACAAGCATCAAAATCCAGGAGGTGCAGAGAACACCCCTCAAAATCAATAGGAATCGGTCCACACCCTGCCATCTAATAGTAAAATTTACAAGTCTTAGCGACAAAGAGAAAATCCTGAAAGCAGCACGGGACAAGAAGTCTGTAACATACAATGGTAAAAATATTAGATTGGCAGCAGACTTATCCACAGAGACCGGGCAGGCCAGAAAGAACTGGCATGATATACTCAGAGCACTAAACGAGGAAAACATGCAGCCAAGAATACATTATCCAGCTAGGTTATCATTGAAAATAGAAGGAGAGATAAAAAGCTTCCAGGACAAACAAAAACTGAAAGAATTTTGTAAACACCAAATCAGCTCTAAAGGAAATATTGAAAGGGGTCCTGTAAGCAAAGAGAGACCCTAAAAGTATTATCAGAAAGGAACAGAGACAATACACAGTAACAGTCACCTTACAGGCAATACCATGGCACTAAATTCATATCTCTCAATAGTTACCCTGAACGTAAATGGGCTAAATACCCCAATCAAAAGACACAGGGTTTTAGAATGGATAAAAAAACAAAACCCATCAATATGCTGCCTACAAGAAACTCATTTTAGACCCGAAGACACCTCCAGATTGAAAGTGAGGGGGTGGAAAACAATTTACCATGCTAATGGACATCAGAAGAAAGCTGGGGTGGCAATCCTTATATCAGATCAATTAGATTTTAAGCCAAAGACTATAATAAGAGATGAAGAAGGACACTATATCATACTCAAAGGGTCTGTCCAACAAGAAGATCTAACAATTTTAAATATCTATGCCCCTAACATGGGAGCAGCCAACTATATAAACCGGTTAATAGCAAAATCAAAGAAACACATTGACAAGAATACAATAATAGTTGGAGACTTTAACACACCCCTCACTGAAATGGACAGATCATCCAAGAAAAAGATCAACAAGGAAATAAAGGTCTTAAATGACACACTGGACCAGATGGACATCACAGATATATTCACAACATTCCATCCCAAAGCAACAGAATACACATTCTTCTCTAGTGCCCATGGAACATTCTCCAGAATAGATCACATCCTGGGTCATAAATCAGGTCTCAACCGGTATCAAAAGATTGGGATCATTCCCTGCATATTTTCAGACCACAATGCTCTGAAGCTAGAACTCAATCACAAGAGGAAATTTGGAAAGAACATAAATACATGGAGACTCAACAGCATCCTTCTAAAGAATGAATGGGTCAACCAGGAAATTAAAGAAGAATTGGAAAAAACCATGGAAACAAATGATAATGAAAACACAATGGTCCAAAATCTGTGGGACACAGCAAAGGCAGTCCTGAGACGAAAATATATAGCAATACAAGCCTATCTCAAGAAACAGTAAAGGTCTCAAATACACAACCTAATCCTACACCTAATGGAGCTCGAG
>ML106855.1:0-84113 GCA_003697995.1 Taxidea taxus jeffersonii
GGAGAGTGCGCGCGCGCGTCCGCCCGCAGACACCGTGCGCCCGCAGACACCGAAGGCCGCCGACACCGCGGGCCCGCCGACACTGCGCGCCCCCGCAGACCGCGCGCGCCCGCAGACCGTGCTCAGAGAAAATCGTGCGTAATCAGTCCCGTCTCACTGGCTTCTGGGAGTGCTCCGAGCTCACCCAGCCTGTGACCAAGCGTCTCTGTCTCTGGCAGAGTCCCACCTGGAGTTTCCGGACCCCGTAAATCCCTGAGCTCTCCCGGGTCGGAGTCTCCCCGGATCTTGTGGGGACCCCTCGCACAGAGCACCGGCCAGTGCCACAGAGCACCGGTCCGTGTCACAGACCACTAGGAAATCTCGGCTCTGTCTCCGCAGCCGACTTCCCCGCTCTAATACCTGTGAGCTCTGTGACACTCAGACACCCCCGATCCTTCTGTGACCCCGTGGGACCTGAGTCCACGTTGTCCCCTTGAGGTCTTCACCCCAGTTTAGCCTCTGGAGTGATGTCCCACCGTGGAGCCGACTTTTAAAAGTTCTGATTTTGTGCTCCACCGCTTGCCGGGAGCCGGCCCCTCCCCCTGGGGTCTATCTTCCCGTTGCGTTGGATTCACTTCTCCCCTGGTCCTACCTTTCAGAAAGTGGTCGATTTTCTGTTCCTAGAATTGTTGTTTTTCTTCTCTTCGATCTCCTGTTGGATTTGTAGGTGTTCGGAATGGTTTGATAGGCTATCTAGCTGATCTCCTGCTGGCTGATGTCGTCTCAGCCTCCTACTTCTCCGCCATCTTGACTCCTCCTAATATACCCATTTCTTTTTTTTTTTAAAGATTTTATTTATTTATTTGATAGAGATCACAAGTAGGCAAAGAGGCAGAGAGAGAGAGGAGGAAGCAGGCTGTCCACAGAGCAGAGAGCCCGATGCAGGGCTTAATCCCATGACCCTGGGATCATGACCCAAGCCGAAGGCAGTGGCTTTAATCCACTGAGTCATCCAGGCGCCCCTACACTCATTATTTCTATCTCATCTTCCCCCTCCAACACGCACAGATTATGAGGCGCCATATCTGACTGACTACTCACCTTTCCACAAACACACCAGATAGTTCCACACCTCAATATTTTGTTTTAAAGAGTTATGTACTTATTTTAGAGGGGTGGTAGATGGGAAATGGAGAGGGAAAGAGAGAATCCCAAGCAGACTCCCTGCTGGCACAGAGCTTGCCTACGTGGGCTCAGTCTCAGGACCCTGAGATCATGACCTGAGCCCAAATCAAGAGTGGGACACTTAACCAACTGAACTACCCAGGTGCTCCACACCTCAGTGTTTTTGTGCTTTACATTCTTCCCCTTTATTAGGTATGCCTTCCCCTTCTCCACTTTTCTGTGTGACAAATTCCTACTCACCTTTCATCCTTCTTCCCTGACTCCTTTCTCATTTCCTCTTGATGAGACAGGAAACCCTCTTCCAGGTTCCTATAGCACTTTGTGTGTACCTATCATAGCCTTAATACACTTAATTTAATTGTGTATTTAGAAGCTTATGTCCTGCAACAGAGAGACAAGACCATGTATAATTCATTTTACTATCCCTAGTAATGAGCACAGAGTCTCTTGTACAAGTAAATACTGAATTAAAAAGCTGAAGTTAATGAGTGCAGGAAAGAATCAAGAAGACTGTTTGTCACCCATCAATCTGATGGTATCCATTTGTCATACTCTTGATAATGTGTCTGGGTCAGGGATTTGAGTAAGGGCTTTCTGGACATAAGACTGGCCATGTTTTTCCTCAGATTCTGTGGCTGTTTCTTGGTTTCATCAGTCTTGCCTCTTCTCTCTCAGCATTCTGAACATGGCCTCCCTGATGGGCTTGGATTTCACACTGTAGATGATGGGGTTGAGTACAGGGGGCACCACCAGGTACACATAGGCAATGAGAACATGTACAATGCGAGGCAGGTGCCTCCCAAAACGGTGGATCATTGACACTCCTATGACCGGTATATAGAAAATCAGAACAGCTAATATATGAGATACACATGTGTTTAGGGCCCGGATACGCTCCCTGGGAGAGGCTAGGCCCATCACTGTATGAAGAATAAGGGTATAGGACAGGACGATAAGCAAAGAGTCTACACCTACTGTGGATAAAACTACGTAGAGCCCATAAAGTATGTTGACAGTAATATCAGCACAGGCCCGTTTCATGACATCTGCATGGAAACAGAAGGAATGGGACAGAAGGTTCTTATCAGGGCAGAAGTTCAATCGCTTCAGTAAGAAGGGCCCAGGAAAGAGGGATATAGTGGCTCGAGCCACAATGGCCAGCCCAATCCTAATGATGACACTATTGGTGAGGATAGCCACATAGCGAAGAGGGTTGGAGATGGCCACAAAGCGGTCAAATGACATGGCCAGGAGCACCGACGACTCTACCACAGAGAAAGAGTGGAGGAAGAACATCTGGACCAGGCAGGCATTGAAACCTATGAGCCGATGGTCAAACCAGAGCACAGCCAGGGTGGTGGGCAGTGTGGACAGGGTGAGGCCAACATCAGTGAGGGCCAGCATGGACAGAAAGTAGTACATGGGCTGGTGCAGGCCGGGAGTTCTCCTTACAGCCAAGAGGATCAGGCAGTTTCCAGTGAGGGCCACTGTGTACATAGAGGAGAAGGGGATGGAGATCCATCCATGAACAGCCTCCAGCCCTGGGATGCCAATCATCAGGAAGGCATGTGGCTGGAAGAAGGAGATATTGACATAAGACTGGGAAGGGAGCATCTTTGGGAAGTAGTTGAGGTGTCCGGAAAGATGTGGCCTCCTCAATCTGGGAATAAAAATAGGACAAAATCATTGGAAAATATACTAGCTCTGATATTAGGTGACATGGGTTCCTACATGTTAACAAATATGAAATGTAAAGAGATTTAAAAATGTACTCCACTAAAAGCCAAATAGAGAATAACTCTAATTTAAATCTATTGGCTACAGCAGTGTCATTTTATGGTATAAAACACTTATTTCCTTGTATATTGAAGAAAGCAGTGTTTTAAGAATATGAGTTGATCCTAAAAAACCTAATAAAAAGTGCTTCATTTTAAACAAGAAAAAATAGTCTCATGGAAGTAAATTGCAAACATATGATAGAAGCCTGAAGGGTTGATAACATGGGCTTGTTATCTTTCTTTTCTTGGATTAACCTTTAAATTTCCAAACAGATAAGTAAATAAGCAAAAAAACCACAACAACCCTCTAAAAATAGGTCAATAAAAACTACATAAGGGCAACAGTCAATGAATTATTTTTTAGCAAAGATTTGAAACACCCACCAAAAATAGATCTGAGAGCTGAGAGGTGTTTTACTATAAACCCTAGGTGTACAGTTATACTATATCTTACCAATGTAATCAACTTACTCTGAAGTTAAGGATGGCCTTTTTTTTTTTTCCCCTTTGAGGGAGATGACAGCATGGGGTCTCTAAAATAGATTGCACATATTCTAGTAGAATATTTAAAAGAGAATATAATGAAATAAACTTTTGGCAATATCAGCTCTGTCATCCTCCATTTCTTCTCTCTCAGACATATTTTGGATAAATATTAATTCCCAGTAGAGCTCACCCATTCAAAGATGAGTAACAGAAAATTCCAACATAGAAGTTGTATGGACATAATTATGTAAAAATTAAAAAGGATAAGACATGTTAAAGGTATGTAAAAATACTCTTTGAGATAAGGAATTATTAAGGAAGGAGAAGAAAATTCTGGATACAAATTTTGTAAATAAATGAAAGAAATCATGAACCAAATTAAAATATTTGATATTAAGGTATAAAAATGAGTTGGTAATAAAAAAGAAAGTGAACATCAAAATGGTAAACCAAAGAAAATAACATACTCAAAGATAGAGAACAGTATTGAAAATAATGAAATATAATTTAATGAAAACAATGATAAAGTAATTAGACAAAAATAAAGATGCCAAATAAATAGTAGAATTTTAAACATAATAGCTATTCCTGAAGAAGAGTAAAATAAAAATGAAAACCAGAAATATATTAAAATATGTCATAAAATATTTTTCTGAAAATTGAAAAAAAAGAGTCTATATTAAAGTTTTTGTCAAGTACTAGAAAATAAATACTAATAAGCAAATATATGTGTATTTAAGTATGGTAATTGTATTGTAAGGATAAACAAAAATTATACAGGTGCTCTGATAAAAGCAATGAATCTCAAAATGAAAAAATTACCACTTATCTCAGAAATCTCTTAAGACCACTAGACTACAAAGAAAGGATCAATATTCATAGAGAGTTGCAGAAAAATAGATGTAATCTATACATTCTTAATATATTTAGATGTTATTCGGGTGGAAAAGGAAAAAAATACATTAAATATTTGTATTATTTTTATAATATGGGCTATTATTACTATAAGATACATCATTTGAGTCATTATTTTAATGCATTTGGGAAGCAAAATTTTCAGGGTAAGAATGGAGGATATGTATGGAAATTCAAACAAGTTAGTTAAAATGCTGTAATCATGAAACTGAGAATATCAACTTGGGAATATCAGAGTAAGCTCAAGAAATATTTCTCCTTTAAATAATACATATCTCCTAGCTTTATTTACAGAAAATAGCTACAAACCAGAACAGTTCAGTAGCAAGGAACACACCTAATGCTTAGATGTGGTCTCTAAATACCCTTTCCCCCAATTTCATAAATGGCTGATAAGCTTTCCCCTGGAAATACACCAAATGACCTTGGATATCTTTTAATAGTAGAAAACAGGGAACTAAAGACAACTGAGATTATTTTTAAAAGACAAAGAAGTCAACTCAGAGAGTCTCCCACTTGCCAAATGTGGGTCAACCAAGCGTCAGTGAGAATAATAACTGCTACAGATCGAAAACACACTGAGAGAGAAAGAGAGAGTGTTAGGGCTAGCTAGTGTATATGTAAGAATGAGGTCAGCAAGGCTAGGCATTCAGTATTCTGAAAACTGACAACCTACTTTTCTTCTATAATTGTAGCATGGTGTGAAGAAAGGAACTGAAGGTGGAAAGTTTCACTCTACAGAAGCAATCCAGCTATTAAGAAGTAATAGAACTGGGTGCCTGGGTGGCTCGGTCATCATGATCCTGGGGTCTTGGGATGGAGTCCTGCATTGGCCTCCCTGCTCAGTTTCTTCCATAAATAAATTATAAGAAAACAAAAAAAAAGTGTGAAAACCTACAGATGAAGAAAGACTTGATTCATATCAACCAAATGCAATGGACGAACCTTGTTAGGATCTTGTTTTGAGCAAATCAAATATAAAAAGTAAGCAAACTACGGGGCACCTGGGTGGCTCAGTGAGTTAAGCCTCTGCCTTCAGCTCAGGTTATGATCTCAAGGTTCTGGGATGGAGGCCTTCATTGGGCTCTCTGCTCAGCAGGGAGCCTGCTTCCTCCTGTTTCTCTCTGCCTGCCACTCGGTCTACTTGTGATCTCTGTCAAAAAAAAAAAATCTTAAAAAAAAGGTAAGCAAACTAGCATTCAGAAATACTTTTATTGGATAATTGGGGAAATTTAAATACTGATTGAATTCTTGATGATGATCTTTTTTTTTTATTTATTTTTTATTTTTTTTTAAAGATTTTATTTATTTATTTGATAGACAGAAATCACAAGTAGGCAGAGAGGCAGAGAGAGAGGAGGAAGCAGGCTGTCCACAGAGCAGAGAGCCCGATGCGGGGCTCGATCCCACGACCCTGGGATCATGACCTGAGCCGAAGGCAGCGGCTTTAACCCACTGAGCCACCCAGGTGCCCCGATGATGATCTTTTTATTGTGTGTGTGATTATAATACTATGGCTGTGTTTTAAGATTTGAAAATATTTGTAAAATAAGACATTATATTGACTTCAAAATAATTGGGGGGCCACCTGTGGTAGGAATTGTGTAGTGCCAAGCTACCAAGAGAGGCTATGAGCTTATGATTTTTTTAGCTAGGTGTAGGTATATAGAGATCAAGTTTGTCCTCTCTAATTTTGAGAGAGGATTTTATTATTTTTCATAATAAAATATGAGTAAATCAAGTTTTACTCTGTAAAAATAACAACATTAAATGGGAAGAGATTTCTAATTAAACATGGTGAATTGCACACAAACATTTACTCTCTTCAAAAATCTCATTTAAATGATAGCAAAAATTAAAAAAAATATTATCTGACAGTGGCAGAAGAACAGAATGGGATATAAAGTATATCAACAATATTACAGATGAGGAGCAATCATAAGAAGAATGGAAAGAAACTGGCAGAAATAGAAGATTAAGTTTGTAGAGAGGAGGTTATGCCACATATCCACTTCAAAAGAACTAGGGAGTTAGAGTTGATAAAAACAAGAGTAAGAATTGGCATTGAAAACAGGATGATTTTCTAGGGAGCAGCTATATGATTCCTTCTCCTGTCCCTTCCATTCTTGCAAAAGACAGGTTACTTTCTGGAAAAATTCTCCCAGCAAAGTTCTGGACTGAGATGCTAGATAGGAAAGATGAAGTATCGAAAACAAGGGAATTGAGGAAAGGTGAGACTTCCCAGCTCTCTTTCACCACTTGGTTCATAGAGTCATGGTAATCAGGATTACTCTGTACCACCGTAGGTACAGACCAGTGTAGACCAGTGTAACAGAGAATGCCTGTGGAGAAATGCCAGTCTAGACAAGAAGAAGGATAGCTGAGATGCTGAACCAGAGGTCAGATGATCTCGGAATACCAGATGGGAAGAGAACTTGGCTATAAAGGACCTCTCTCTCTGGAATGGAGTCTGAGCTTTAAACTCCCTGAACCTCAGATAGGTAGCCTCCTTCAGGCCCTCTTCTCCAAGCAGGAGATAGGACTAGTATTTCTCATGGTCTCAGACTGATTACTTCTCTTTCTTCTGTGTTATTTGCTGACTCTTCCCACTGTTATCTACCTCTGAGGCTAAGGTGCTGGCAGTCACCCATCTAGGAAGTGGAGAAGGGGATGTGATGAGGCCACAGGTTACTCACCCTGGCTATTGTTCCAGGTTGCTCTGCCACTCCACATCCTGCAAGAGCCCAGGAGGTCTTTGTGGCAGAGGGATTAAGTTTTATCTCATTACACAGGGACATCTTGGCAGCAGTGCCTATCTCCAGGGGAGGCCAGGTTTGGGCCACTACGGAGTGACTGCCCAGATCCTTGGGGAATTGAAAAGTTAAGGCTAGCTTTGGAATCAGGGGGACTGTTTGAAAGAACTAAACAATGGGGGGGGGCTGGCACAGATTCTTCGCACACTTGGCCTGGGGCTGAATCAAAGTTCAAGGTTCAAAAATGAGGGAACTTGGACAGTGGAAAGAATATGTACTACAGAGCCAGGTAGGCCAGGGTTTGAATTTTTGCTCTGTTTTCCTCACCATATACAAGCTCTGTCTCCATTATTTCTCACTTTCTGGAGAGTTCTGCCACAAATTCACCTCAGCTCATACCTCAGTTGATTTGGACTGTGGTCATTCACCTGCGGTTGCTTTCTAGGGATACAGTGACCTTTCTCCTCTTTGATTTTAGCTTCCCTCTCCCAGCTGAACTGGGCCCAGCCTATCTACCTTTCTCCCCCTGAGATGATAAACAAACTTAGGGGGAAAAATCACACACCTTTGAAATCTTATATCAAAATGATTTGTGGCCATTAGCCTGAGCTGAGACTTCTGCATCACTCTGTAATTTCTTTCAGTTTTTAAATTGTCACCATTCTTCTCAACCTGCCAATCTCTTCTCCTGGCAGCTTATTTGACATTGATCCTGACTTCCCATGGGAAATGGAGGCCATCACGTGTGTCTTCTCCAAGGTTCTTGGTCAACCCATTTGCTCTCTTACTCACTTCCACTCCAATATCTACGTCTTGCCAGGGAGACCATTTAACAGGACATGGTGCTTCATGTCAGCCCCCTCTCCATCTTCTAACCACTTCTTTGTTGTGTGCCCATCACATACGGTTAAAAAAATTTTTTTTTTTGGCTGCCATAACATGTAACTTAAGACTCTTTTAAGATATTTTTCATTATTTATTTGGTTAGTTTTCTTAAGTTTTTGTTTTAATTTCAGGTAGTTAATATACAGTGTTATATTAGTTTCAGATGTATAATATAGTGATTCAGCAATCCCATACAAGGCCTGGTGCTCATCATGACAACTCTTCTCCTTAGTCCCCATCACCTATCTCATCCATCCCCCCACCTCCCCTCTGGTAACCATCAGTTTATCAGTTTGTTATCTATAATTAAGAGTCTGTTTCTTGATCTCTTTCTCTCTCTATCCTTTGCTTATTTGTTTTGTTTCTTAAATTCCACATGGGAGTGAAATCATATGTTATTTAACATACTTTGCCTAGCATTATACTCTCAAATTCCTTCTATGTTGTTCCAAATGTCAAGATTTCATTCTTTTTTTATGCTGAGTAGTATTTTATTATAAACACACACACACACACATACACACCACATCTTCTTTATCCATTCATCAATCAGTGGACACTTGGGATGCTTCCATATCTTAGTTATTATAAATAATGCTGGTATAAACATTGGGTGCATATATCCCTTTGAATTAGTGTTTTTGTGTTTTTTGGGTAAATACCCAGTAGTATGATTGCTAGATCATAGGGTAGCTCTACTTTTAACTTTCTGAGGAATCTCCGTACTGTTTTCCACAGTGGCTGCATCAGTTTGCATTCCCACCAATAGGGCAAGAGTGTTCCTTTTTCCCTACATCCTCACCAATATGTGTTGTTCCTTATGTTTTTTTATTTTAGCTATTCTCACAGGTGATACTGCAGTTTTGATTTGTATTTCCCTGAGGATAAGTGATGATGAGCATCTTTTCATGTATCTGTTGGCCATCTAGGTGCCTTCTCTGGAGAAATGTCTGTTCATGTCTTCTGCCTATTTTTAAATTGGATTATTTGTTTTTTGTGTGTTTAGTTTCATAAGTTCTTTATAAGTTTTGGATACTAACCCTTTTCATTTGCAAATTCTGTAGGTTCTCTTTTAGTTTTCTTGATTATTTCTTTCACTGTGAAGTAGTTTTTTATTTTGGTGAAGTCTCAATAGTTACTTTTGCTTTTGTTTCCCTAGCCTCAGGAGACATATCTAGAAAAACGTTGCTGTGGCCAATGTCAGAGAACTTATTGCCTGTGCTCTCTTCTAAGATTTTTGTTGTTGTTGTTCTTGTTTCTAGGTCTCATATTTAGGTCTTTGATTCATTTTGAACTTATTTTTGTGTATGATGTAACAAAATGGTCCAGGTTCCCAATACCATTTGTTGAAGAGATTGTCTTTTTCCCACTGGATATTTTTTCATGCTTTGTTGAAGATTAACTTTGTCTTTTTCCCATTGGATATTTTTTCCTGCTTTGTGGGTTTATTTCTCGGTTTTCTGTTCTGTTCCATTGATCTGTGTGTGTGGTTTTGCACTAACACCATACTGTTTTAATTACTAAGGCTTTGTAATGTAACTTGAAGTCAGGAATTGTGATGCCTCCAGCTTTTCTTTTCTTTTTCAAGTTATCTTTGGCTATTTACGGTCTTCTATGGTTTTATACAAATTTTAGAATTGTTCTAGTTCTGTGAAAAGTGCTGGTGGCATTTTGATAAGGATTGTAGTAAATGTATAGATTGCTTTAAGTAGTATAGACACTTGAACAATATTTGGTCTTCTAATCCATGAGCGTGGATTGTCTTTCCATTTCTTTGTGTCATCTTTAGCTTCTTCCTCAATATTCTATAGTTTTCAGAGTTCATGTTTTTTACCTCTTTGGTTAGGGTTATTCCTAGGTATCTTATTATTTTAGGTGCCATCGTAAGTGGGATTGTTTTCTTAATTTCTCTTTCTGATGCTTCATTATTGGTGTATAGAAATGGATCAGAAGGGGCACCTGGGTGGCTCAGTGGGTTAAGCCTCTGCCTTCAGCTCAGGTCATGATCTCAGGGTCCTGGGATTGAGCCCCGTATTGGGCTCCCTGCTGAGCAGCTTACCCCTCTCTCTCTGCCTACTTGTGATCTCTCTCTCTGTCAAATAAATAAAAAAATCTAAAAAAAAAAAGAAATGCAACAGAATGTAATGAACACTGGGTATTATATAAGACTGATGAATCACAGACCTGTACTCCTGACACAAATAATACATATGTTAATTAATTGAATTTAAATTAATAAAATAAATCTTATAATAAAAGAGAAATGCTGCAGATTTCTATACAATTGATTTTTTTTTTATCCTGCAATTTTACTAAATTAGTTTATCAGTTCTAGCAGTTTTTTGCTGGCATATCATGTCATCTGCAATTAGTGAAAGTTTTACTTCTTCCTTACCGATTTGGATGCCTTTTTTCTTTTTCTTTTTGGTCTGATTTCTGTGGCTAGGATTTCTAGTACTATGTTGACTGGAAGTGTTGACTGGAAGTGGACATTCTTGCCTTATTCCTGACCTTCGGGAAAACCTCTCAGCTTTTCTCTATAGCTAACCTATATTAGCTGTAGGTTTTTCACATATGGTCTTCATTATGTTGAGGTATGTTCCCTCTGAACCTACTTTGTTGAGGGTTTTTATCATGAGTGAATGTTGTACTTTGTCAAATGCTTTTTCTGCATCTGTTGAAATGATCATAGGTTCTTTTCCTTTCTCTTATTGATGTGGTGTTAGTTGATGTACAAATATTGAACCACTCTGCAATGCAAGAATAAATCCCACGTGATTGTGGTGAGTGATTTTTTTAAATGTATTGTAGAATTCGGTTCACCATTATTTTGTTGAAGATTTTTTTCATTTATGTTCATCAGGGATATTGGTCCATAGTTCTTTTTTAGGAGAGTTTTTATCTGGTTTTGGTATCAGGGTAATGCTGCCTTTGTAGAATGAATTTGGAAGTTTTCCTTCCATTGCTATTTTTGGAAAAATTTGAGAATAAGTATTAGCTCTTCTTTAAATGTTTGGTAGAATTCCCCTGTGAAGCCATCTGGTCTTGGACTTTTGGTGTTTGATTAGTGATTCAATTTCTTTACTGGTTATTTGTTCAAATTTTCTATTTCTTCCTGTTTCAGTTTTGGTGCTTTATTTTCTAAGAATTAATCCATTTTTCCTAGGTTGTGCAATTTGTTGACATACAGGTTTTCATAATATTCTCTTATAATTGTATTTCTGTGCTGTTGTTTGTTATTTCTTCTCCTTTATTGTGATTCTATTTATTTGAGTCCATTCTCTTATTTTCTTGGTAAGTCTGGCTAAAGGTTTTTCAATTTTGCTGACTTTTTCAAAGAATCAGCTCCTGGCTTCATTGATCTGTTCTACTCTCTTTTGTTTGTTTGTTTTGTTGTTTGTATATCATGTATTTCTTCTCTAATCTTTATTATTTCCTTACTTCTGCTGGGTTAAGGTTTTGTTTAATTTTCTTTTTCTGGGTCCATTACATGTAAGGTTAGGTTGTTTATTTGATATTTTTCTTACTTCTTAAGGTAGGCTTGTAGTGCTATAAATTTCCCTCTTAGAACCACTTTTCCTACATCCCAAAGATTTTGGACCATCATGTTTTCATTTTCATCTGTCTCCATATACTTTTAATTTCTTTTAATTTCCTGGTTGATCAATTCATTGTTTAGTAGCATGTTATTTAACCTGCATGTATTTGTGCTCTTTCTAGATTTTTTTCTCATGGACTTCTACTTTCATAGCACGGTGATCAGAAAAGATGCATGGTATGACTTTGATCTTAACTTTGTTGTGGCTTTTTTTGTGGGCTAATATGTGATCTCTTCTGGAAAATGTTCTGTGTGCACTAGAAAAATTGTATATTCTGCTTTTTTATAGGATGGAGTATTCTGAATGTATCAAATCCAGCTGTTCCCGTGTGTCATTTAAAGCCACTTTGTTTCCTCATTGATTTTTTTTTTTTGTCCATTGATGTACATGGAGTGTTAAAGTCCCCTATTGTTATTGTATTCTTATTGATTAGCTCCTTTATGTTTACAATTAACTGTTTTATGTATCAGGGTACTCCCATTTGGGTATATAACTATTTACAATTGTTTTGCCTTCTTGATAGATCTTCTATCCCGAAGAAGAGGTCCTCTAGTGCTCTGCAGTATAGTGTGCCCTGCTGGGATACTTCTATGAGTGTCTCCATTGTGCACTGCATGTGCTCTGCTCTTGTGTCCTGGCCCATCTATCCTTTAGGCCAGTCATCTGCAGAGAGGTTTTCTTTGTCTGTTGTGGGCAATGTTTGTTCCCCGGCCTGAATGTGGTGCATTTTAACTAGGTGAGTTCTTGTCTGTTTGTGAAATGATATCTGTTGCCACAAACCACAGAAACCATAGCTCTGAAAAACCCCCTTTTCGGAAGATAAGGTATGAGTAGGGGTTTGGGCAGGTCTTGTGGGGAAAGTGGTTCCCATTCTGGGACTGAGGCAAATATGACTGGGAGGTTGTGGTTCTGCTGGAGTAAGCAAGCATTGAGTGTCAGCACTGTGCTGGTTCCCATTGGTGGCTAGTGCTTATGCTGAGGGGCATGGGAGGGTGCTGACCAGTTCTCAAGGGGTTTCCCCTTGATTGCTGTCTCTCTTGGACATGCACTGAGAAGAGCAAATCACCTTCCCACTGTGTGCCCTAGGTGCTCTTCAGACTGTTTCCATGCTGTATGTCTGTGGGTTGTTTGTCTCCTCTCTAAGAATACCCCCCAGCACCCTCTAGTCTCTTACCAAGACAAACATACTGGCCTTTAAAACTCCATGTTTTAAGACCCACTGATTGTAGGAACATATGACATGTAGCCCCTTTCTCGCTTTCTAAGCCAGCTGCTATGGGGATTCATTTTCCTTATGTGCTCCTCTCTGTGCTGGTCTGTGCTCTCTGTGCTGATCTGTCTCTTTCCCTTCTCTGTGACTGTGGCTCCCCTAGCCATGATCTATTTCTCTCCCAAACCATGTCTCTGCACTTCCTACCTTCTTTCAGGGTTGCCTCTTCTCCAGCTTTAGTTGTGGAGTTTGATCTGCTAGCCTTCAGGCGATTCCTGGAGTATTTAGAATGATTTGATAGTTATCTAGTTGTGTTAGTGGGATGAGGTGCATTTAGGGCCCTCCTACTCCAACACCATCTTCCAACCTTGTCAACTCTTTAAGATTTTCTTTTTTAGCTTTTTATTTTGAGATGTTTGTAGATTCACATGCAGCTATAATATTTAATATAGAGATCCCATATACCCTTCACCCAATTTTTCCAATGGTAGCATCTAGCAAAACAGTAGTGCATAATCAAAATAAAGATATTGACATTGCTTCAGAGAAGATACAGAACACTTCCAATGCCACAAGGATCCCTCATGTTGTCCTTTTATAGCCCCATCCACTCTTCTCCCTCCCATCCCCCGTTTAGCCTCTGACAATCACTAATGGGTTCTATTCAGGAATGTCATATAAATGAAATCATACAATATGTAATCTTTTTTTTTTTTAACCCCACTGCATCATTCTCTGGAGATGTAGTCAGCTTATTCTGTGTGTGAAGAGTTCATTCCTTATAAGTGCTGAGTAGTATTTATAGGGCCTTGTTGTACCAGTTTGTTTAACCATTCTCCTGTTGGAGAACATCTGGTTTCAGTTTTGGGCTATTATGCATAAAGCTGCTATAAACATTTTTGTGAAAACTTTTGGTGAACATAACTTTTCATTTCTCTGGGATGAATGCCCAGGAGTACAAATGCTCAGCCCTATGTTACTTGCATGTTTAGTATTTATAGAAACTGCCAAAATATTTTCTAGTGTGGCTGGCTATACCATTTTACATTTCAACCAGCAGTGTATGAGTGATCCAGTTTCCCCACATCCTTGCCAGCATTTGATGTTTTCACCTTAAAAAAAAAAAAAGCTATTCTGATAGATGTGTAGTGATATTTCAGTGTAGTTTTAATTTTTATTTCCTCCTAGCTAATAACTTTGAATTTTTCCATGTTTATTTGCATCTGTTTCTTTTTCCATCAAATGTCTTTTCATGTCTTTTGTCTATTTCTAATTAGATTATTTTTCTAGTTGGGTTTTCAGAGTACTTTATCTGTTCTAGATGCTAGGCCTTTCTTAGATATGTAATTTGCAAATATAGTGTCCCACTCTGTCGCTTTTTTGTCCTCTTAACTGAGTCTTTGACTCAGAAGCAGTTTTTAGTTTTAATAAATCTTTATAAACTTTTCCTTAGAGGAATCTTGCGTTTGGTGTTAAGACTAAGAATACTTTGCCCTCTGTCCTGAAGATTTTCTCCTAAATTTTTCTAAAAGTTTTAGATTTATACTTACATTAATTTTTTTTTTTTTACATTCAAGTCAGTGGTCAATTCTGAGTTAGTTTACATATGCACTGAGGTACAATTAACAAATAAATTTGTAATGTATTTAAAGGCTATAATGTGATGATTTCATAACCATATACATTGTGAAAGGATTCCCACCTTTGAGTTAACTAACACATCCATCGTCTCACATATTTACGTTTCTTTCTTTCTTTTTTTCCTGAGAACATTTAAGTTCTACTCTCTCATCAAATTTTAATTATCCAATACAGTATTATCAACTGTAGTCACCATGTTACACTTCGATCCTCAGAATTTATTCTTCTTCTAACTGAAAATCTGTATTCTTTTACCATATTCTTTTTCCATATTTCCCCAACCACGGCCTCTGGCAACAGCCATTCTACTTTCTGTTTCTATGAATTTGACTTGTCTTCTTGATTACACATATAAGTGGTACTCTGCAGTGTTTATCTTTCTCTATCTCGAATATTTCATGTAGCATCATGCCCGTTAGACTCCTCCATTTTCTTGCAAATGGCAGGATTTCCTTCTTTTTAAAGGCTAACTATTCCATCCTTTTCTTGTTTCCATATCTATATCTTGTTTCCATAGCTATAGGGATTAACACCTGCAATGAATATGGGAGTACAGGTATTTCCTTGAGATAATGATTTCATTTCCTTTGGATATATATTCAGACAGAAGTGAAATTGCTGAATCATATATGGCAGTCCTGTTTTCAATTTATTGAGTAACCTCCATTTAGTTTTTCATTTTTTTCAAAAATGTACAAGTGTTCCCTTTTATCTACATCCTTGTCAACACTTGTATCTCTTGTTTTTTGAATAATATTTGATGTTTACTGTAATACCCACTATTGTTTATTTTGTATTCTTTTCACTTTTTATAGGGCCTAGAATATTATAAATGATTCTTGAATATTTAACTTTGAATGATATAAAAATGGAAGTTGGGCATGAATTTTGGCCTAGGCTGGGAGAATTTGTGGTGATCAACATTGGAAAGAATCTCAGATATGTGATGCTGGGAATCTCTGGTTGTAAATACATATTGACAGTGAATTGTTTCTTCTAATAACAATAACAAAAAGAAGCTTAGGGGAATGTCTGTCTCCAGAAACAAACAAATTTATGTTCTATCCTTATTTCTTGTCAATTCAGTCTGGAGTAAATGATTTGCTGCTCAGAGATGGGGGTCAAATGAAATTACTGCAGATGGGAGCTGTCCTGCTTATCAGGCAACCTGAGACTCTGGCTCTCAAGGGGAATTGGCCACCTAAACAAGTGCCCTCCACTGACCAGGCCAACATAAACATGACTGGGAACAGGGCAGTGTTTTTATGATCCTCAGTCCCTGGAGATCCTTGTTCACTGGGAAAGACACTCTCACTTCAGTGAGCATTTGCTTAAGACCCAGAGGCCTCTCATAGCATGGGCTGTCTGGGACCACCTCTATGAGTTGATTCACCTCCCCAAGCTCCCAGAGGGCCTCTTCCTGGAAGCCTTTCCAGATCAATGGGAACCAGAAGACAAAAACTCTCCCAGGACTGTGGTCCATGTGAACCAGGAATAAGCAATGGCCAGAACACCCACTTTAGTTTGCCACCTTCAAGAATGCAATCGCATTTTCCTGGGACAACTTTTAAAACTATGGCCTTCTGTTGTTTTTCTTCCTTTTTTGTGTAAGATCAGTCATTTCAATCCCATTTGAATCTTACTTCCCCCATTCACCACACTTAGTCCTGGTATAGGTGAGAGAGAGAGAGAGAGAGAAAACTCCAAGCTTCCAGGCTAATGATTAGATGATGAGTGCTTAAGAAAAATCAGTGGCTTGTTTGCCACAGGCAGAAATTCACATCTGTATCTCCTCAATATCACTGTGAGGCAGGGATTATCACCCGCTACCCCCTCCATGGTAATAATGAGCATTTAGTGAGTTCCTGCTATGTACTAAATTCTGTGCTAAGGATTATGTGTGGCTTGTTGCACATAATTCTCATAAAACCCTGAGGGGTAGCTACTGTTATCATCCCTAATAAGCAGATGAGGAAAACAAGCCTCACAGAGGGTGAATTGACTTCATGAGTCAGAACTGTTTGCTTTTTCTATTGGATTAAGCTGCCTTTTTTAGAGAGTTTGTGAATATTTTCTGGGGTGGAAAATCCCCATCTTTGTGGAGCAAGTTTGAGTTTTGGAAGGGCCTTAATGGAAGAATCAGGGGTAGGAGATCAAGTTGATAAATACTATATTTGGGGACATAGCAGGCGTGGCCTCAGGGAAGGGGCTTGACTTTCATATGTGAGGCAGAAGGCTGTTTCCAAGAGTCCCTGCAGGGTTCCAGCCTTGCAGGCCCTCTGGAATTGTTTAAGGCTTCTCAGTATTCAGAGCACATAATATTCAAAATAGGTTGGGATTTAGAGATCATCTAACTTAATCACCATGTTTTATAGAGTTAATTCAGAGAGATTATGTTTATTAAGACAAGGTCTCCCACCTAGAGGCAGAATAGGAACTACAGCTCAGAGCTCATAAATCCCATAAATTTCCTTTCCTTAATACAGGAGATTAAATAGAATCTCAAAGATTAAATATAATCCCAAGTATTAAAGTACCTCTGGGTACTTTAATAAAAGGGTATTTTCTTTAACCTAGTATATTCAAGATATAATAATTTGAAATTTTTTAACGTTTATTTATTTATTTATTTAGAATTTGAACTGGGAGAGGAACAGAGTGGGGTGGAGAAGGAAGGGGGAAGAATCTTAAGCAGACTCAGCACTGAGTCCTGAGCCCAACATGGGACTCTATCTCATGGCCCTGAGATCACTACCTGGGCAGAAACCGAGTTGGATGCTTAATTGATTGAGCCACCCAGCCTCTCCTTAACATGTTCTTGATAAAAAAAAAGCAAAAACAAACTGATAATGATAGTGAAAATTTCACCTTTTTC
Organism: Taxidea taxus jeffersonii; assembly: GCA_003697995.1. Lineage (NCBI taxonomy): Eukaryota > Metazoa > Chordata > Mammalia > Carnivora > Mustelidae > Taxidea > Taxidea taxus. Next base: position 17,307 of record ML106855.1, read on the forward strand.
CTTTGGTGATTATTTATTGTTGTAAAATAAATATAACATAATATTTACCATTTTAATAATTTTTAAATGTACAATTTAGTAGCATTGAGTTGTACATTGTTGAGCAACCATCACCACTGTCTGTTGGGTCCATAATCAAAGGAGCAAGACTGATACAAAGCGAAGTTCAAGCAAAGCTTTATTTCGTGCCAAGCATCAAGAATCAAACTAACCGCCAGGGCCGTCTCTTCCAAAGAGAGGCAACCCCTCTCTGCCTTACAGACTGGCTTTTAAGGGCAAAGGCCATGTGGTTGGGCCTGGCCATACACAGGTGGCCAATGACACAGAGGAAACTGCACAGTCAGGCTAGGTCACACATAAGTGACCAATTGAATTACAGTTGACCCTATAATAGACGTTTGAACTACCCTATCACCTTGGTCAGGATTGGCACCCAAAAGGGGCCCAAAGGGTGGGGCCCATTCTCCTTGGTAGCTAGGTAGACAGGCATACTGTCCCTCCACTGATTGGATACCTCCCCCTGGCCTGACTGGCCCTTGTATTTGGGCTTTGTTACCTGGGACTGGTTTCTGGGACTTGTTTTTAAGTAAGTCCCCTGGGGGTGGGGACAGGGTCCGTTTAAGTTTTACTGCATAAACAACAAAATGGCTATTCAACCGAAATGGAGCCATTTTGGCTAAATAGGCCCTTATACTATCCATGTCTAAAACTTCCTGATCAGTCCAAATTAATACTATGTACTCATTAAATAACACCTTATCCTCCCCTCCCCAGCCCCTGGTAACCTCTATTCTACTTTCTACCTCTGTGAATTTGCCTGTCCTACATATTTTGTATAAATGGAATCACACAATATTTGTTCTTTTGTGTGTAGCTTGTTTTACTTAGCATAATATTCTCAGGGTTTATCTATATTGTCAAATGTGTCTCAATTTTATTCCTTTTTATGTGAATAATATTCCATTATATATATTTACTGTCTTTTATTTATCTCTTTCTCTGTTGATGAACACTTGGGTCATTTCCACTTTTTTGGCTATTGTGAATATAGTGTTGCTATGAATATTGGCAAACAAGTCTTTAAAATACTTTTTAAAAAATATTTTCTTTATTTGGCAGGGGCAGGGGGACAAGTAGACTCTGCTCTGGGCTTTATCCCAGGACCCTGAGATCATGACCTGAGCTGAAACTGAGTCTGATGCTTAACCGATCTAGCCACCTAGGTGTCCCTGAACTACTTTTAAAAAATGAAAATCTTATTTAGCTTAGCATAAGTCAGTCAGAGAAAGACAAATATCATATGATTTCACTCATATGTGGAATTTAAGAAACAAAATAAATGAGCAAAGGAAAAGAGAAGGGAGAGACAAGCCAAGAAACAGACTTTTAACCATAGGGAACAAACTGATGGTTAACAGAGGAGAGGTGGTGGGGGGATGGGTGAAACAGGTAATGGGTATTAAAGGATGTACTTGTGATGAGCATTGGATGTTGTATGGAAGTGTTGAAACGCTATTGTACACTTGAAACTGACATAACACTGTATGTCAACTAATTGGAATTTAAATAAAACTTAAAAAAATAAAAGCAGTGTTTAATAGAAAAAAATGAAAATCTTAGGGCAGAGGGAAGGGTGGGGGAGATGGGAAAAATATGAGTAAGTTGGGCTGCACTGGAATACTGTGAAAGATTTGAAAGCAAAACATACAAGCTTTATTAAATTGTCAATCTGGCCCTGCTCTTAAGCATGTGGAGGTAGGCAGGAGGGTACGATTTAAGGTTGAGTAACGCATGGGAAGATAGAAGAGGATGGAGGTGGTAGGGGGAGACATAATGAGGTTCAAGCTAATAAAATGAGATCCTGACATTATTATTTGGGGTGAGTCCTGATAGCTGAATCCCTACTTTTACAGACCATGGGCATCTCTTTGTTTCTTTAGGGAAGTCACCCATTTCCTCCATCCTCTCTCTTTCTCTCAGCCTAGTCTATCTGCATTGATGAGCTGCATGACTTTGGAGGCCACTTTACTAATCACAATTAGATGCTCACAGATATATATACTAGGAGGGCCCTTCTCCAGAAGAGAGGTTAAATGTCTGAGGTTTCCTTCCCCTAAGAAAGAACCCACAGTTTGGAGTCTCCCCTGTGGTTTATCCACCCAAGTACCCCATGCAAGGTATGTTCAATGAAGCTATTAAGGGAACCCAATGATTTCAGCTTCTCATGAGATCTGAGTTCAACAATACAAATGGAAATATCCTGGGGTGCCTGGGTGGCCCAGTTGTTAAGCGTCTGCCTTCAGCTCAGGTCATGACCCCAGGGTCCTGGGATAGAGCCTTCCCTGCTCTGAGGGAAGCTTGCTTCTCCCTCTCCCACTCCCCCTGCTTGTGTTCCCTCTCTTGCTGTCTCTCTCTCTGTCAAATGAATAAATAAAATCTTTAAAAAAATAGGAAATATCCGACCTTGATACATTCAGCATCTTTACAGTTGTACAAGCAGTAGGGCACCTCCTGTATCTTCAAATCTGAGTTTATAGGATTCTATAAATATAAAAGCAGTAGGCATAACACTTAGCAAAATTTAAAATAAAATTTTATTATATCTTCTACCTAAGTTAAAACCCAGACATTCGGGGCACCTGAGTGGCTCAGTGGGTTAAGCCTCTGCCTTCGGCTCGGGTCATGATCCCAGGGTCCTGGGATCGAGCCCCATATCGGCTCTCTGCTCAGTGAGGAGCCTGCTTCCTCCTCTCTCTCTGCCTGCCTCTCTGCCTATTTGTGATCTCTGTCTGTGAAATAAATAAAACCTTTAAAAAAAACAAAAACAAAACCCAGACATTCAAAATGTTTGACAGGTACAAAATATACTTTAAAAGGGAGATACGATTGAGAAGATGTAAGAGATAAAAAGACAAAAATATTTTCGTTAATCTGGAAAGAAACAGACTGTGGAACATGAAATGTGGCTATGAAACATGAACAGTTCTCTGGATTTGATGCTCATGAGGGCAGGGTTATCTCTCAACACAAATATAGTCATTCATTTGATAAGTCACACAGCAGAGAACAAACAATTTGCACAGGTTGAGGAAATAAATGGCAGATGTTAAACAGGAAGTACTATAACATGAAAATTAAATGACTGTATTTGGTTATCAAATTCAACTTCAAATCTTGGCACAACACTCACAAACTGTATGGCTTAGTTATCTTGTTAATGAAAGCCTCCTTTCTCTCACTTGTGATGGGGGTCAAAAATGGTATCTACTCCAAAAAGTTACTGTGAAGATCAGATAAAACCTCTAAAGTACTTAGAATAGTGACTAAAACATGGTAAGCACTCAAGACATGTTCATTGGCATTATTTTGTAGGGCTTAGATAAATTCCCAGATAATGCATAGTAAACCAACAGTGAGATCTGTGACAAGCTTTGTTTTATGTAAATTATCACTTTCATTTTCTTCATTTGGGAAGTTACATGTCAGTTAAATAAGACCTCTATAATAAAGAAATTTAAAAAGTAAAACCAAAGTGAGTCACTATTAATCTGAGCACATTTCCTTCAAGGCAAGGCATAGGTGCTTTTCAAGTTAATTTCAATCATGTGTCCTTATTATTTATTTTTTAACATTATATGCATGGTTCATTTTATAGCAGATTATTTAAAGGTTACAGAATATTCCTTTTATATAGATTATTCCACAGAATATTCCATTAAATAAATGGACCATACTTGAGTTTACTATTTCTTACTTTTATGTATTATATCCTAGTATTTAAAATATTATTTTTTTAAATAATTGTGTAATCAATATATTTTATGAGAAACCTGCTTTCTGCACTTAGGAATATTTTGTGAGGATAGATTTCCAAAAGTGAGAATATAGCATTAAAGCATAGAACTTTTAAAAAAATTCTTGCTACAATGTGGGAGGTTTGGAGGGTAAGGAAGGAATAAATGAAACAAGATGGGATCAGGAGGGAGACAAACCATAAGAGACTCTTAATCTCACAAAACAAACTGAGGGTTGCTGGGGGGAGGTGGGTCGGGAGAGTGTGGTTGGGTTATGGACATTGGGGAAGGTATGTGCTATGGTGAGTGCTGTGAAGTGTGTAAACCTGGCGATTCACAGACCTGTACCCCTGGGGCTAATAATACATTATATGTTTATAAAAAATTAAACATTTTTGCTACATATGTCAATCATACCATCACCTTTGATGGTCATGAATTTATATTTCAATATTGTGAATTTTCATTAATAAAAACTGTGAATTTAGTAGATAAAAATGCTATCTAGTTGTTGATTTAATATATTATTTCTCAGATTATTAGTCAGGTAGAATAATTTTTTCCCTGCTAAAAAGCCAGTTGTATTTTTTGTCACCCTTCTTTATGTTTTTTTACTACATATTGGAACATTGGTGGATTTTCTAATTTTGACTTTTGGTACAGTAACACTATCAACATCTTGACCTATGGAAAGAAATCATGGTAGCCTCCAAACTTTCACCCCAAGCAGAGGCAGAATTTGGAGGCCACAGCAGAGAAAATCATTGATACGCTTATAGGTAACTAGAATTAAGCTAGCATTAGGAAATCCTTATGTCAAGCCATTAAAGATAAGGGAAAGTGGAGTGGTAATGATCACCTTCTTCCCACAGCCTGATGGTCTTTGTCACGGCTGATCTTGAACATAGCTAGCACACGAGTTCTGATCTGTTTGGTCTTGGCACCGTAGATGATGGGATTGATCACAGGAGGCAGGAGTAGATAAACATCACCCATGAGAACATGCACAATGGGATCAAGGCTGTTTCCAAAACGGTGTACCACTGAGAGGCCAATGAGAGGAACATAGAAAGCTAATACCACACCGATGTGTGACACACAGGTTCCAAAAGCCTTGGCCCTCTCTGACTTGGAAGGCAGTTGTAGAACTGTTCGTATAATCAGAAAATAGGACAAGGAGATGAACAGAACATCCACGCCCATAACCAACAGTATGGCAGTAAGACCATAGATCACATTGGGCAACGTGTCTGCATAGGCCAACTTCATCATATCCTGGTGCACACAATAGGAGTGTGAGAGCACATTGGAGTGGCAGAAGGCCAGCCGCTTGATGAGCAGAGGCAGTGGGATAAAGAAGAGGGATCCACGGACAATAGCCACCATGCCAATCTGGGCTGTTACTGTATTGTTGAGCATTGCTGCATGGCGTAGTGGGTGGCAGATGGCTATATAACGGTCAAAGGCCATGGCCAGGAGGATAGTGGACTCGATAGCTGAGAGAGCATGGATAAAAAACATCTGGGTAATGCAGGCATCAAAGGTAATCTCCCGGGAATCAAACCAGAAGAGGGCGAGGATCTTGGGCATGGTGGATGTTGACAAGGCCAGGTCAATTGCTGCCAGCATGCAGAGAAAGAGGTACATGGGAGCATGTAGGCTGCGCTCTGTCCTTACGATGAAGACCACGATGCAGTTTCCAAACACTGCCACAACATACATTGAAAGCAGGGGAAAGCCGATCCAAAAATGGGCTTCTTCTAATCCTGGGATACCAATAAGTACAAAGGTGGTATGTGTGAAGTTGCAGGAACTCATAGTTGGCATCGAGAAGGGGTGCTGGAGAGGGTGAGGTCACCCTGGCAACCTGCTAGCCTGCTAGGACATGGAGCACAATCAGAGGCCAACCCTGGAAACCTGGAAACTGAATGCACCTTAGCTCTCCCTCTCCTACTCTTCCCTCTCACTCTTCTAAGCCCTTTAGTCTCTTTCATAAGCTCTGAAGCCCTCTTCCAAGGGGAAAATGATAGCTCAAACTCATTTATCAATTGCTCCTCTCAAGGTCCATTTACATTAAAATTTTTTTAAGATTTGTCTATTTACTTGTTTATTTGAGAGAGAGAGAGAGAGATAGAGAAAATGAGAGAGCACAAGTGGAAGGAGGAGGAGAGGGAGAGGGATAAGCAGACTCTGTGCTGAGTGTGGAATCCAATGTGGAGTGTGATCCCAGGACCCCAAGATCATTACCTGAGCTGAAACCAAGAGTGGAATGCCCAACTGACTGAGGCACTCAGGCATCTCCCATTTACATTTAAAAAAATGGAATCTAAGGAGAACAATGTTTATCCCAAAATATATCCTTTCCAAATTCTTTTGGACTCCTTCTCCTGGCCCACACCTTCACTACCTGATACTGGGTTGTCCTTTTCTCAGACAGGTGTTAACAGATACCCTATTGAGAACCCTTTCCAGGTATGTTCTTTTTTTTTTCTTTCCCTCAATTATTCATTCATTTTATAAGATCTACTTATATGACCTACTGTGTACAAGGCTACTTGCTAGATGCTCATGATACAGAGATGAAAGACATCTTTTGCCCTTCAGATGCCCTGCCTTTGGTGGAAGATAGACAAGTAACCCAATTATTAGAGTTTTGGGGTGAGTGTTAGCCTAAGGTGTGCATTTAATGCATAGGATGGGGAGAGGCAGGATTAGAGGAAACTTCCTGACAAAGATAATCCTTTTGATCAGTCTTTAAAAATGAGTAGGAATTAGACAGAGAAGGGAATAATGGGTATATGAAGCCAGTGGGGAGAGGGATTTTTTTTCCTTCAAATTTTCAGGATTCTGGGTCCCCAGGTATAAGGTCAGCAAGGGGAAAAAGAAACACAAAAATGACAATTTTTAAAAGATGAGGAAAAAAACCTAAGGGAAAAAATAAACCACAAGTCATTCTGTTAAGTAAAAAATGGAAACTCCTTTGGGGTCATGAAATGAAAGGAAGTAGCTCCCTCCAGTGATTTATCTGGAGATGAAAGTGCTGGTGGGGTGTGTGGCCTCCAGCAGATCCTAGCTGCCTGGCATGGTCCCTTGTGAAAGCTCTTCTCTCTGCTCCTGGCTGATGTATTTCTCCACACCTGAAAGCGACCTCCAGGCCGCACTCTTGCCCTAGGGAGAACTTGGGTTGAGTCTTGATACTCCTAGAGCTTTGTCTTTCCTGGAACTTCTGCCAGCAAGCCATTCAGGGTAGGGCAAGTTTTTTGGTTTTTGGAAGCCTAGCATTGCTCTGCCCCTGCCCTGCCACCCAAGCATGTAGGCTTTGACCTCATCAAACACTTTCCTTGCTAGGCTCCTTAGGTACCCTCTTCTTTAGAGTTAATTGTCTCTAAAGAGCTAAGGGCTTGGCTTCAAGAAGAAGGACCTCTGAATCTTGGGAATAAACTCTATAGGTATCTTCATCAATGGTAGTTAGGTAAACCTGTTCATCTCCCCAGGATTCTTCATCACTCCTAATCTGGGTCTTTACTGCAAGTGGGAGATGCTCTTTCATTTGGCTTTAGGGGAGAGGGTTTGGAGAACAGCGGTCTTAAAATATAGTGTGATAAAATAGAAACTAAAAGGTTTAACTTGGATTATCCCCATCATGGATAAGCAAAGAAGATTCAAATCCAAGATCCAAAGATCACAGAATTCATACCTCTACCACTATTTGCGCTTCTCCCTATCCTCGGATCTTATCTAAAGACGTATAGCTACTCTTCTTGACAAATGTGAGATTCCAAATATGGCCCCATGCTGCTATCAGAGAATGAGAAGCCCTTATAATAGGCAGATAATTGTATCCTTAAATGAGATAAAAGCTTTTATCTTGTATCCATCCAACCATCTATGCATCTACCATTGGTAGATTGGTAGTTTAGGGAGGGATTCAGAAATCTAAGCAATTCAGGCTGGAAAGTCTGGGTAATGCTAAGGAAACTTCCCTAGAAGGAGGCCAGCTCACTAGACCTCTGTGGGGCCCAGAATGAAGGAAAAGGCATGGAGGGATTGCAGGGGGAGCACAGTAATGTATTTCCCCTTTCCCTAAGCACCTTGCCCATGCTACTGTGTGAGTACCTACAGATGCATAGGTCTTTATTGGCCATAGAGTTGGATCTTTTCCTGACTCCTCTTTCTGCAGGCCGTCTTTTCTGCTTTTCTAGTAGCAGTCTAAGGCTTTGGGTCATTATATTGTCTTCTCAGTTACCTACCCAGAATACCACATATTTCCCTCCCATATTATCTGGCCTTCTGCCTAAAGTGACCCTTGGCTAGACCCAATTTTAGCTTCTCTTTGAGTCTGGATGTGGCTTCTGCATTCATCATTACTTGCCTTTCTGTTCTGTCTGCTAGTGCTGTGGGATATTTCTTCTCAGCCCATGAAGATGCATTTGGGCCACAAGAGTTTCTTCTTCCTGATATGAGACAGTTGTGGGGTCCTCGTGATCTCTTAAGATGGTAGGAGTTTGGCCTTCTCAGTCCTGGGTGAGGGTGCACTCGCTTGAAAACCATGCAATCCTAGGAGAGAGCAGGTGGAGCTGGCTCACCCTTTCAAGCACAGGCCTATTTAATAATGCTGCCTAGGAGGCCCATAGGTACAGGCTGTGAGAGTACGTACTGAGGTCTCTGGGGCTTGGCAGGCAGGGGACAGTATCTCCATATTCACTTGTGTGTCAGTCCCATAGGCTTCCCACTTTTTCTGTCTGGTGTGTGTGTTGTGGGGGGTGATCAAGAAGGGGACACTGCCACTGCCTCTGCCATCACTCCCACACTTACACATACAGGGATCTTGACAATCCATCCCCATTCTTCCAAATAACTCAAACTCCCCCAGGTAGCAACAGTGGTTAGAGCTTTTCCTTATTAGCCACTCTCCTAGACATGACAGGCAACATGGGTATATAGTTATGTCTCTGGGCTCTCGGAATTCACATCCTCTTTAAAAACCAAGATGGATGCACAAAACCAGTAATTCCTATAACTCAGAATAAGGACATGCACCTCAGTTTTTCATTCTAAGCTCTTCTTTTAGTTGATGGAATAGACCTTGAAATAGGGGAGTCACTCTCTTGCACCTGTGTTACAGATAAGAAATGAATGAGATGAAGGCTCTTTGCCTTGGTTGTGGAGTTATTAATGATATTGGTTCGAGAATTAGGTATTCTGATTCTTTATTCATCCCCATTTAACAAATATTTATCAGGGGCATGCAATGTAACAAGATATGCAATTTTTTTGCACCCACCCTTATAGGTTATACATCCTGATGAGAGGGACACACAGTCCATGGTTAATATGAGAAACTAGATAGTTTCTCCTTATGACTACCTAAGAAGAAAAAATAAAGGGAAGAAAAGAACAGGTAAATATTGGGATGGGCAGTTGAAATTTTAATTTGAAGTTGGAAGGGAATGCCTCATATAATGGAGACATTTGAGGAGAACCCTGGATGGAATAAGAAATATATCCATGAGATCTCTGAGGAAGACCATCCAAAGAAGAAAGAACAAAAACTGCAAAGTTTCTGAGAAGGGAGTGTATCTAGGGGTTTAGAATAACAAGGAGACTGGTGTGTCTGGGCAGAGAGAACAAAGGGAAGAAAAATAGATAGATAGAGATAGATAATAGGGAATTAGATCATATAGGGCTTTATAGGACTTTTTACAGGGCAGTTAAAGTTTTTAACTTGGAGTCTGAATTCACGTAGCTACAATAGCAGCCATGCATTTACTACTGCCCCAGCTTTCAGAAAAGTCTCCAATTCACTGTGAACATGTCAACCTTGGGTAGAGTGACATTTGCTCTGCAAATCACCCATTCCCAAATGTTCAAACTACCAACCCCCTAGTGAGAAAAGCTTACAAGTTTCCAGGATCATTGGATAGGGGCCCCATCCATAGGTTAGTGTGTATGTAAGGGATGGTGAAGTAGCAGAGAAACATCTGTAGAAGTAGTATGAACATCTTGGCTGTCTGGTTCTTTAGACTGAAGTTTCTTCTCATTCTGATTTTTAGGACTTTGTGTACCCCATCATTTTTCTCTAAGTTTCTTTCTTTCCCCTCATAAACAAACAAATATCTAGCCTGTAACTATATGTCATCTGACCTTTTTCACTTATTTCCAGCAGTAAATGAATGAGTCATAGTCCCTGGTCTTAGAAAGTGGGCACAGAATCTGTGGTAAGGAAACAGTTACAAGAGAGTCTAAAAAGGGATGTCCTAAGAAAGAACCACAAGGTACTGCAGAAGCACCTGGAAAGGACACCAGATAGGCTTGAGAAATCAGGAAATGTCTCCAAGAGAGTTACTTCTTTTCTAAGTCAGGAGAAGGGAAATAGTGAGGGTGATATAGAGGGAGGTAACAGCTTGTGCAAAGGCTTTTGAGTGATCCAGAGCAGTCACAGTTAAGAAATGCAAGTGGTTCTTTATGCCTGGAGAACTGAACAGAGGGCAAACAATGAAGCTTGAGAGGTAAATAGAGCCAGCTACTATTAGTAGCTAGTAGTAACAGGGTTACTATTATTTTATTATGTGGCAGACCCTGGTTTGGGGTCTGGAAGACAGCATGAATGAAACAGAATTCTTATTCTCAAAGACCTTACCTGGTAATAGGGAAACTAGAGAAAAAATAAATAGGTATGTAATATTTTGGTGGGGGAAGGGAATGCCAGGTATTAAAAATAAGATAGGTAAGGAAGAGAGTAATTTTTTTTAAAAGATTTATTTATTTACTTATTGGACGGAGATCACAAGTCGGCAGAGAGGCACACACAGAGAGAGAGGAGGAAGCAGGCTTCCCGCCAAGGAGAGAGCCCGATGCGGGGCTCGATCCCAGGACGCTGGGATCATGACCTGAGCTGAAGACAGAGGCTTCAACCCACTGAGCCACCCAGGCGCCCCGGAAGAGAGTAATTGCAGACAGGAATCGAGGGAGAGGAGGTGGTTATTTTTAATGTTGGAAGGTAACACTCAGGCAGAGACCTCCATGAAGTGAGGCAGTAAGCCACAAGGGTGTCTGGGAGAACATTACAAGTAGGGAGGACGGAAAGTGTGAAGTTTGATGTTGAAACATGTATGGTGATATTAAGAAAATATTTGGAGGTAGTACAGGTATAGTAGAATGAATAAAGGGGAGAGTAGTAGGAGATGAAATTGAGATGGTAGAGGGGAGTTAAATCATATAGATTCTCATGAAATATTATGACTGTGAATTTTCCTTGGGTAAGATAGGGGGCCACTGGACATGTTGAATGGAAGAAGTGGCATGATCTATTTTAATGTATTAAAATAATCATTCTGGGGCACCTGGGTGGCTCAGTGGGTTAAAAGCCTCTGCCTTCGGCTCAGGTCATGGTCCCAGGGTCCTGGGATCAAGCCCCGCATCAGGCTATCTGCTCAGTGGGGAGCCTGCTTCCTCCTCTCTCTCTACCTGCATCTCTGCCTACTTGTGATCTCTGTCAAATAAATAAATAAAATCTTTAAAAAAATAAAAAAATAATCATTCTAACTACCATGGGGAAAGTAAAGCAAAAGTGGATGAAGATCTCTAGGAGACTATTATGATGGCTGGGCACATGGTGGTAGTAGTAGAAGTAGGAGAAAGTAGCTAGATTCCAGGTATCAATATCTGGAATATCTGAAAGAAAGAGTTATCGGCATTTGCCGATAGGTTGGGTGTGGAGTAGGAGTGTCAGACAGGTATCAGTAATAACTCCAAAAACTCTATCTCAGCCACATGAAAAATAAGAGTTTTTGAGTTAGGGAAAACATGGTTGATGTGAACATTAAGATATGTTTTTGTACATGATGAGTCTGAGATGATTATTAAACATTCAAGTAGGAGTACTGATATATAGGATATGAGTTGGGACTATAAATATTAGTTTGGGATTTGCCAGCATGTAGTTAGGATTTGAAGCCATGATGCTAGATGAGATAACCAAAAATGGGAATATAATGAAGAATAAACAGGTCTGAGAACAAAATCCTAGAACGTTCCAACATGCAATGATCATGGAAATGAAGACCAACAATAATGGAGACTGAAAATGTTATTGTCAAGCTTACTGAGAATTTTGACACCATCTGGTTATTAAATAGTACTGTTGTCACTTAATAAATTTCTTTTGGATATCACTGACTAATCCTTCCTTGCTGGATCTCATGCACCCTATAGAGCCCATCTTTATGGACTGATATCAATGCATCATTGAAATATGTACTTAAATATTTGAGAATTAATGGCCATTCCTACTTGCTGGATTAAGCCATTATGTGAAGTAAATGCCACAAATTAAACATTTCCAAGTAAATGACACAAATTCATTTACAATTCTTAGTCATTTTTGTTTCTGCTGGGGCAGAAAGTTGATGGAAGGCAGAGAAAAATTCGACAATATGTTTACTTAGGAAAGAACATAAAGTAGAAATACATTTGTATTTTTCAGGTTTGAAAATTCTGTTTTCGATTTTTTTCTCCATCATTTGGTTGAAAATTTCTAGAGGATAGAGTTGTGAGGTTTTTTGTTTGTTTGTTTATTTGTTTCTTTTGCTTCTTTATGTTCCCTAGTATAAATTACATGGACTCATACATATGTATATGTACAGATTATATACATGTATACTTATATATAGTTTATATTATAGGTAGCAACATAGCTAAAGTTAAGAGAGTTGGGGGACCATGGAGTCAATTTGCATGCATGTGAAATATGGTTCTATTGTTTATGAGCTGTTTAAGCAAGAAACTTAACATTTTTGTGCCTCAATTTTCTCATTGATCAAAGAACTAACTACCTTTTTAATGTTGTTTCAGATGCGTGTTAATAAATGCAAAACACTAAGAACCATGACTAGTCAAAGGAAATAATAAACATTAGTGAAAATTATTATTGCAGTTAGAAAAATACTGCCTATTTCTCATAAAGAAGTGGCTTTCTCATAATATGTCATACCAACTGCTCTAAAATAGACAAAGTCAGAAAATTCAGTTTGTTGGCAGCATAAACAACAGAGAACAAACAGTGATGGATGGGAGAAATGATAGACTTAAGGCTTCACTGCTCATTCCTTCTCTTCTTATGTCTCTGTCTCCTCATCTGTAAAATAAAGGGTCAAGCGAGCTGACGTTCTAAATATATTCCAGCTTTAATTTTAAGTTTTTGTTTCATGATCACCAGTTTTGTTTTTAAATTGATAGTGTTAGGCCATCTTTAGAATTCTATGTGTCTCTGGAATGGATAATTTTTATCACAGCTCTGCGTATTTGTTTGGTCTTCACACTGTAGATGATGGGGTTCATTACAGGAGGGATCAGGAGGTAAGTGTTAGCAATCATTGTATGAACATAGGCTGGGGCTCGTTTCCCAAATCTGTGAACAAAGGACAGACTGATCAATGGAAAGTAGAAAATAACAACAGCCCCAATATGGGAGATACATGTGCTGAAGGCTTTCTTCCTCTCTTCTGGGGATGCAATGCTGAGGACGGTCTTAATAATCAAAATGTAAGAAAGGAGAATGAAGATCGAGTCCACACCAACAGTAGAGATCATGGCAGTCAATCCAACTGCATTGTTGATCCTGGTGTCTGTGCATGAGAGCTTCATCACATCAGGGTGGAAGCAGTAGGAGTGGTGGAGCACGTGGCTGCGGCAGAAGGACAGTCTTTTAAGAAGTGCAACCATTGGTGTCAGCATTAGTGTCCCTCTGATGACAATTGCCACTCCAATTTGAGCTATTCTGGAATCAGTTAAAATGGTGGCATACCTGAGTGGATTAGAGATGGCTACAAAACGATCAAAGGCCATGGCCAACAGCACTGAGGATTCCATGACAGTGAAGAGTTTAATAAAGAACATCTGTGACAAGCAGACATTAAAGCTGATCTCCCTGGCATTGAACCAGAATATACCCAACATGGTGACCAGGGTGGATATGGACAGGCCGAGGTCAGTGGTGGACAGCATGGAGAGGAAATAATACATGGGTTTCTGGAGGCTGGGCTGGGTGACAACGGCAAAGAGGATCAGGCTGTTTCCTGAGAGGGCGGTTATGTAGAGAAAACAGAAGGGAATGGAGATCCAGATGTGGAAGGCTTCCAGCCCAGGAACACCAGTTAGGAGGAAAATGATGGAAGTAGATGTGGTATTCCAGAAGTTTGACATGCTAGATTAAAAATACAGAGTTCCAAGATGAAATTCTGGAACAACAACAATACTGTATTTTTTGTGTTAATTCAATTACAAATAATTTTATTCAACCAAAAACTAACCAAAGATGAATATTTATATACTCTGTAAAAATGAATTGCTCATTGGAATTGATAAAGGAATAGCAAGATTTCAACTGCTGTAGTAGGTACCATTCTTTTTCTTATATGTACATCGGTCCATTATTTTTCTTTCCTGAGACACTTTGCTGATAGCTATGTTCATATTATGCGACCTTTCCTTCCACTTCTCTAGCCAGAGATGACTGGATGAAGGAAAGTCACTTTACTCAAGACTGGTCAATTATATTTCATCCTTTCTGAATTTTCAAATTGTGATTAAGAGGTAGCAGGTTAGTTTGTCCGTATAGTTAACATCAGAGAAAAGTAGACTGGGACTGTGGAGCAGCAATATTACCTCAGTCTCAAATGTAGAAAGCAGAGAAGCTTATAGACAATTTGGGAAGCCAGAAAATATTGAGAAAGAGATATTTATGATACAAAGTACCACTTATGAAATGCTAATAGATGGCTTAGGCACCAGTGCAGTCATATGCAGATGTCTACAGTATCTAACCTTGAAAGTGACACTTGCAGTGTGGCATCTGGTGTCTCATTTGGGAGGTGGAGTTAGAACACACATGCCTACCACCTTAGGGATAGAGGCCTCTGCCCATTCCCCCATCTGTGATATAGCATGCTACCTTGTTCAGATAGAGTTTTCTCTTGAGCTGCCTGAAGACTAGTTGTTTTCCATTTTGTTAAGATACACTCCTCAGGAGATATTTAATAGAATTTTACTGTTTTGCTTTGGAGGGGAAGATATACCTTTACTGTGAATGTTACATTTGATTTTTCATTCAGTACAGACTTGCAGGCTATATAGGTGAGTATGTATGAGTTGGAAGAGAAATCTTGGGAAAGCAGACATTAGGGCTGTGACTGGAGAGGGTTCTGTCAGTAACGTAACTGTTCCTCCAGAGAACCTAAGTGTTTTCCAGACCACTCAAGTTCATCCAGATAAAGTACCTCAAGGATTCCCTAAGGAAATCTTTAAAATTTAAAAATTAAAATTTGGGAAATTTTTAATTGAAATCAATGAAAAATTAGAGGAAAAAGAAGTCCTAGGCTACATGAATTGACTCAATAATTAAACTATAACTTTAGATTTTATAATTTAGAGTCATGAGAGTGTCCTCAGGGAACCAATGAAATTACTGTTAGTAATGTATGATTAAACCTCTTGGGGCACCTGGGTGGCTCAGTGGGTTAAGGCCTCTGCCTTCGGCTCAGGTCATGATCCCAGGGTCCTGGGATCAAGCCCCACATCGGGCTCTCTGCTTGACAGGGAGCCTGCTTCCTCCTCTCTGCCTGCCTCTCTGCCTGCTTATGATTTCTGTCTGTCAAAAAATAAAAAAAAAATCTTAAACCTCTTAATGGGAATAAGAGTTGACAGAAAAGAAACACTCATTAAGAAAGGGAATGTTTTCTTTTTGGCACTGCTTCTTATGAGTGTTTATTGAGTATCATGAATACAATTGACATGCTGCTGAAATGACTTAGATACAGACTTGCTCAACTGGCATGCATTTCAGTTAACTGTGAAAGTCTGAAAGTTAACAAGTTTAACAGGTTTGATGTTTAACAAGTTTTCTTAGCACTTTTCATAAATATTTTGATTTTTGAAAACATGTTTAGTAATTATAGCTTTTAAAAAATACATGGTGATCAGAAAGGCAAATTAAACTCTACTTATTAAATGAATAGTACTTATGATAATTAAAAAATGGGTTCACCTCTCATGTTCCACAAGTCTTTGACCTGTTCATTTACTATTAATTTCCAGAACCTACGTCTCAGCTTTTGAGGTTAACAACTTCCTAGGGTCCTTGGGAGCTAGAGTAATTGTGAAAAAGGGAACAGTTCAATTGTGTGTAAAAGGCTTGGGGTATCTGCAGAAGTCTTCTTAGGAAAATCAGCGCTTGAAAGATTGCTATGTTTTGTGAAAATAGAAGTGAAGTATTCCAAGGCTACTAGAACAGCATATGTGAAAGTGTTGAGCCAGAATGAACTCTTAAAAAAGAGGTTCGAATCAAGTGAGGGAGAGGGGCGCCTGGGTGGCTCAGTGGATTAAAACCTCTGCCTTCAGCTCAGGTTGTGATCCCAGGGTCCTGGGATCGAGCCCCGCATCGGGCTCTCTGCTCAGCAGGGAGCCTGCTTCCTCCTCTCTCTCTCTGCCTGCTTGTGATCTCTGTCTGTCAAATAAATAAATAAAATCTTTCAAGTGAGGGAGAAAGAATAATACTGTTTATAATAACTTCAGCATCTAGTGTACAGTGGTGAATGATAAAAAAGGGTTATGGGGGTGCAGAGTGCTTCCACAGGTGTTACTTATGTATGGCTATCATGGAGGTTTTCACAATGCTTATCACTATGGCATGCAATGATTGAGTTGTAACTTTGTCATAGAGTGCTAGGAAATTTTATAAGAGATTTTTTTTAATTACTATTGGAACAAATTATCTTCCATCCTAATTTCTTCCTGGTTCTGTTTACATTATTTTGGCAATTCAGACAATGTGTAGTTCATTACACATTTTCATTCTTGTCAGTTTTTTTCCCTCCCCATTTTGTTGAGGAATCAGAAGAAAAAGACAGTGTGTAGGCTGAATTGATTTGAGCTGAGTCTGGCAGAAGAGAACTCCATCAAATTCCTTTTTTTCCATTGCTCTACAACTGTGTCTTCCTGTACCCTTTCCTTATCCATGCTGGGTGCAGATATAGAAGATTCCTTATTCCTTTCCATAGCCAATAACCCCATCTAAAGTCTTGATCAGTCATCAACACTTAGTTCGTTTCAGTGTCAAGCTGGGAGCTCACTGGGTATTTTGTCAGCTCTAAGGATATGAAGCAGATAAAACGGCAGTGATTTGGTGTCTGAGAAAACCAGAGAGGTTGTTAACACCTCATCGTTTTAAGGCTGAAAACCTTATTTGTAATTAGAGCCCAGGGACTTCTATGAAAATGAAAACTTATAAGTTTGGAACACATACTACATGCCAGGTGCCCTGCATGTAAGAGGAATCAGAGACAAAGAAATATCGCCAGCTGTAGAGTGCATCGGGTAAAGTATTTCTTTTTTTTTGTTTGTTTTGTTTTGTTTTTAATAATTTTTTTTATTTTTATAATAAACATATAATGTAACTCCACCACCCTCTCCCAACACCCCTCCCCCCTACCCCCCTCAGTTTGTTTTATGACATTAAGAGTCTCTTTTGGTTTGTCTCACTCCCGATCCCATCTTGTTTCATTTATTCTTTTCCTACCCCCTTAACCCCCACCCCCGTTGCACATGAATGTTTATAGCAGCAATGTCCACAATAGCCAAGAGCCACAAGAGCCAATAGCCACAATGGAAAGAACCTAGATGTCCATCAACAGATAAATGGATAAAGAAGATATGGTATATATACAATGGAATACTAGGCAGCCATCAAAAGAAATGAAATCTTGCCATTTGCGATGACATGGATGGAACTAGAGGGTATTATGCTTAGCGGGTAAAGTATTTCTAAGTGATAAGATAGAATAGTGCAGAGTGAAAGGTTCTGAGTGTGTGTATATGTGAATGTGTCTGTGTGTGTTAAGAGGAATTAGCTCCAAGACCTCTAACTAAGTAGATGAATTAGAACTGTGTAATGTTTTGATGGGTGGATGTGAGTTTACAAGGATGCAAAGCAGGAAAAGGGTGTTCTTGACATAGAAAAAAACATGAGCAGAAACCGAATGAAATAATAACAGGGTTTGTTGGACAACTACAAGAAAATTAAAATGCTGGAGGCTTAAATATGATGCTGGGTGAGGTGGGAGCTGAGTGAGAGAAATCAGCAGGCCAGGACATGAGTATCTTCATTCCATGGAAGGGGGAGGGAGTTTCAATTTTAGTTGCAGAGCATCAAGAGCTAGGCATTTCCAAATATTTTATGAATAACTAAACAAATCACTTTTCATTTCTTCTTCCTTAGATCTAACAAAATTCCTTTCCTTCTTTAGTATCTTAGATAATACCAGTGGCTCCCTTTCTGGAGCTTCGGTTCTCAAGTTATACCCCAGACCATTAAGGAATGTTCCCTACACATTTATATAGATGTTTTCAACATGACATTAAGTTCAACTATGATATGTTGACCATCTTTCTTAACTGGCTCCTGTGCTTCGCTAGTAAGAGAAATAAGAGACAAACCCTCAATTTCCTGCCTTACCTTTTATAATGACAAAAAATATTATTTAAAGGACAGTCTTCCTGTGATTATGATTCATTCACCTTCAGTAATAATCTGGGTTCTTTGTCTAATGACTCTTGGGAAATTCTCCAACTTGTCACTGGTGACTTTCTAAACACCAAATCCAAAAGTTTAACTTTAGATTTGTTTTCCTCTCTCTCATCTCAAATTTTTGCTGTTTTAGGCACCTTTTCTTTATCTTTTCTTTAGGTACTTTCTTCCTCATTAGCTTCAGTGATAGTTACTCTGTGTGTGTGTTTTTTAAAATTTCTTTATCGAACAGTGTTTTTGTTCTGTCTTTTCGGTTGTGGTGTTCTTTAGGAGTCTTTTTCTTTCAAGAAGCCCCTGTTTTTTTCTTGGTCTCCAGTATACTCTACTTGGGATATCTTGGTTTTTCCCACGGCTTTAAATAGCACTTATATTCAGATGACACGCAAATCTGAAATCTAATTATAGAGTCTCCTGAGTTCTATATTTCAAAAGTTAACAGGATCTTTGAAGCAATGGCAAAGATGTCTGGGCTGAAACTTGAAGGCAGTCATGAATCCTGGAACTAGAGTGGGGTGATAAAATAGGCAATTTGGAAAACTAATGGGCAGCAGTTTGGAGAGCAGGTCAAAGCTCTCTGCTTAGTGACGGTGAACAAAAGTGAATAAGCTACTTTATCTACCCAGGAGGCATACTCCCTCCTTGTAATCCCTCAGACACCTCCACCTCAATATGGGCCAAACGGAACTCATTCCTTCCCCCATTCCAAACCTGGCTCTCTCTCCTATGTCTTGTTTGTCAGTAAATGACATCAATCTAACAAACCATCTCATCAGAGTTACTGCCCTCACATACACACACGTTCACACACTCTTCTCCCTCTCTTTCATCCTCTACATGCAAATGTTCATTAAACACTTGCAAATCAACATATTGATTTTACTTCTAAAATGTCAAACACTGGAGAATCCAGAGGTTTCTATTTGAGGGCCAAGTAATAGCAATGTGATTCATAGTGGGTGCTTGAAGCTGTACTTCATTACGCTTTCCTTAATTGAACGAACTTACCTGTTCTTAACAAAGAATAATGGGGGATAATAGACTTATCAAGGGGAGGTACTAAAATTCCCTGAGACTACTCTATGCTGCCATCACCCTGGAATCTGTTCAGTCTATCCTCTCCAATCCCGGTACAACCTTCCTTTTCTTCTGTAAAATATAAGCTATAGTCTCCTTATTAATTTTGCTGTCCCCCAAGATCACAGTGATGCTCTTCTTTTACTGCGCTGTTATGAGCTATGGCTTCTATGTCTTTAACTCCTGAACAGATAATATAGCATTATCAATATTGTCCAAGCCATTGCTAATGGCATCGCTATAGTGTGTGACTGCTCTGTGTTCAGGTCCTTGCTCAGACACTAACTAGTTTTGAGACTTTTGTAGCAATAATAAAAGAAATATTACTCATAACAACAGCTACCATTTATTGTTGGAATTTGTTCTGTGAATGTTATAGCGCTAAGCACTTGAGAAATATTCTCTTAATTCTTATTACAACATTATTTAGCAAGAATTACTAAAGCACTTTGATTCCCCTTTTCTGGGAAACAAGTATGAGAGAGGTTATGTTCAGAATCACACATAGCTAGTGAATGTCAAAATTGGGATTTTAGTATATGTGCTGCCGAAGCGAGCACCAAAATTGGGATTTTAAACCCAGTTTTTTAAAAAAATTTGCTCCCCAAAATAATGGTTTCATGTATAAGTAGTATAAACTTTCTTTGATGAAGTTTCCTCATCTCTAAGGTAGACTATATCCTGCACCTAATAGAGTGCCTGGCATGCAGTAAGTGTTCAAAATTGTTTTCTTTTTTAAATTTTTAGTAAGAATAATTGGGCTTAGAAATGATTCCTTCAGTCCTGACAGTCTCTTTGGTTTTCTCAAGCACCAAACCACTATGATAACTTATATAACACCCTGATTAAGTCATTTGCTTAACAAACCACAAACTGTTTTTAATTTTTTGAGGAATCTCCACACTGTTTTCCAAAGTGGCTGTACCAACTTGCATTCCCGGAGGGGGAGGCAAACCATGAGAGACTGTGGACTCTGAGAAACAAATTGAGGGTCTTAGAGGGGAGGGGGTGGGGGATGGGTGAGCCTGGTGGTGGGTATTAAGGAGGGCACCTATTGCATGGAGCACTGGGTGTGGTGCATAAACAATCTTGGAACACTGAAAGAATAAACTTAAATTAAAAAAAAGAAACACAGAACAAAACAAACCACAAACTTTGCAACCCACACAGGGCAGACAAATGACCTTTTGCTGCACGTTTCCTGAGAATAAATAATTCTATAAATTCTGCTGTTCACCTCAGCCCACCATCTGACTATCCCATCTAATTCTGAACATTGTGAGGAAATTCTTCCTGTGGATAAAAAAGTTCAGCTCACCTAGAGTCAAGTCTTTTCTTTGAACAAAACAGTTTTACTTACAGAATTTGTACTTGTCCCTCTCGGGCTGACTCAGAAGGCTGAGGAGACTTGATTCCAGGGGAGGACAGAGCTTATGAGGAGACTTGTTGCAGCCTGAAGGAAGACAGACACAGAGCTGAGAGGACCATTCCTGGTGGTGGTGTCACTCACTGTGTCTCCAGGGGTATGGTGGTTCCCAGAAGACTTCTTTTGCCTTTTACAGTCTTTGTCTGTTCCATTACGCAATTACTTATTGTGGTCATGTGCTTTATAGGCTGAAGTAAATTTTTTTGTCCTTGGGTCCTTTTATTGAAGTTTTTTTTTTTGTAAAAACAATTTTAATACATAATTCACATATCATAAAATTCACCCATTTAAAATGTACAATTCCATAGTTTTTAGTAAATTTACCAAGTTGTATAAGCATCATCATGGTCTACTTTTAGAAAATTTTTATCACTGCAAAAAGAAATCCCATGCCCATGAGCAGTCACTCTGAAGAGGATTTTAAAAAATGAAATATTATACTAAATTGCTAAAGGGACTATCATCTGGTGAGTGTAAATCACATTCCACTCGGTAACTTGTTAAGTATCTATTACTACTCATGGTAGTCCTGTTTCATTAGCCTACTTGTGCTTTTTCGCAGCCTATCTTTAATAACTAGGAAAAAAACATAATTTACTCATCTATACATACATCCAGTAAATATTGCAAATGACTATCCTGTATTCTGAACATCATGCTAAGTGCTGGAGATTAAAAAAGGGGAGGGGTGGGGATTCGATACTGTTCTTACTGTCCATGGTCTCTTAGTTTAGTATAGAAACACACAGTTAACTGATAATTACCAATACTGATAATCAATAATAATGTTCTCTTAGAGGCATGAACCAAATACATTTTTATTTACTTTTTTATTATTTAATCTATTTTCTGCTTTGAATCCCAGCACACTAACTGGAAGGAAACTAACAACAATAACTTGGGATTCCCTCCACTTGTGTTTAAATGTTGCGGATCTTACATTGTACCAAGAACTTAGACTTTGTGGGTGATGGATCTGGCTGGTAATGCAATCTGAAAAGACATGACAATTGCTCTCTCTAGTCTAGTAAATAGAGTATCCACAGATTGCTGTAGACTGTCCATCTTTTCTACTTACGGTTCCTTTAGATCCTTAGATGTTCCCATTTCTGGACCACTCTAGAACATGTGAGTCTTGAAGTCTATCCTTGATTTCTGTCTCTTACACTCTGCATATAAGCCTGCAAATACTAATATCTTTGAAACTATACTTGGAATGTAATCACCCTTCATCACCTCTAAAAGTGCCTCCTTTTTCTCGAGCACCATTATCTCTCACTTGGATAATTTCAATAGTTTCCTAATTATTCTCCCTGCTTCCATCCTTATCTCTCCCTACCACCCAGTCTGTTTCACCATGGAAAATATCTTGGCCTGAAACACTTTATTCTTTATAATGTAACAACAAACTTTATCAAGCATTCTGTGCCCAAGATTAATTATGAAGTGGTTTTGGTAGAGGAAATAGCACCCTCCAAAGATGTCCACATCCTAGTGCCTGGAACTCATGAATATATTACCTTTACACAATAGAAAGGATTTTGCAGATGTGATTGGTCTGGAAGACCTTGAGATGAAATTATCCTGAATTATCTGGGTGGGTTCATTCTAATGACAAGAGTCCTTAAAAGTGGAGAAACAGAGAGGTGGCAGCCTGAGAAGTACTTGATCTACCATTGCTAGCTTTGAAGATGGCAGAGGGTGGGAAATCAATGAGCCAAGGAATGTGGACAGTCTCTAGAAGGAGAAAAGGCAAAGGTACTGTTCTCCCTATGCCCTCTAGAAAATAATGCAGCTCTGTTGATGCCTTGATTTTTAGCTCAGTCAGAGTCATATCAGTCTTCTGACCTACATGACTGTAAGATAATAAATTTGATGAAAGAATCCCTTATCACTTTGATTTATACAGTTACCAAGGATTAGAGAATTTAAGTAACTTACTTAGGTCTCTCAGTTAATAAGTGTCACAACAACTGTTTGAAACTTGGGCTGTTGGGAACCCTTTAAAGTTTTAAAACTCATTCTTCAGAGAATCTTCACATAACCATTCATCTGCCACTAATTCCAATTCAAATCGTTCTAACCCAGTAGCATGTATGCAAGGTTATGTGCTAGCCTGGATGTTAACATGTTGTCAGCTGTATATACTTGTATTTTGCATATGAAGGTTCCTTACAGTGAACTTCTTGAGACCTTTGGAAACATTTTCTCTAACCAGTCTGGGCAAATTCTAGGGCAGTGACTGATTGTGTTTATTTATCTCCTGGCCAAAAGAATGTTACTTTTTCTCACAGCAATAGAATTATAAAAATATTTTTGTATACTCTGAGCCAGAGCTTGGTGCATGCACATGGAACTGGTAGAGCACTGACACATATTGTACTCATACTTTCAAAGGATGGTCCTTCTCACTGCCCTACTCTCATGCCAGCCCAGCAGAACAGTAACTGGTAATTCAATTCAACCTTCTGAAAGTCTGAACAAAATGCTCCTCAATAAAATCGCTTAGCAACAGGAATATGCCATTATCAATCTGTCAATATTAATACCATTGAACCTGGGAAACATACCATGGTCTGTAACATTACTGGACTTCATATTAGTATTTTCCAAACTTGTTAACCCAAACAGGAAGAACAGAATTAGAAACAAGAAAAAATGTGCCATAGGGACTTGCAATAAATGTTATTTATTAAATGTCAATATTTTACCACAGTAAACAGTAAAATATCCTTGCCTGTCAAATCATCAAATTTTCTTAAAGATTTTATTTATTTGAGAGAGAGAGAGAGAGAGAAAAAGAGAGAGAGAGCACAGGGGAAGAGTGAGAGGGAGGAGCAGAGTCCCCGCTGAGCAGGGAGCCCAGACATGGGGCCTGATCCCAGGACCCTGAGATCATGACCCAAGCTGAAGGCAGATACTTAACTGACTGAGCCACCCAGATGCCCCCAAATCAGCAAATTGTTAAGAAACTCATAATACACAGCGTTATGTTGCTGTGTTATCATGTACTTAAGCATTGTTTTACAGTATTTGTATGAACTTTCTGGAAGTGTTTTTTCCAGTATATTGTTGGCTTAAAAGGTCCATCATATTCTATTTCTAGAAATTTACTCAGAGGAAAAATAAAGATACCGGCCACATTTTATATAGAGGAACATTTATTGTGGTGAAAAATGTGAGAAACAAAAATTCTCAATGACACAGAAATAAGTAAAGTATTTTATCTAGTGATAGGATATGACCTTTAAAATTCACACATGGAGTAGCTGATGTGGATGGTCACCCTGAATCAAGAAATGGGAAAACAGGATTCAGGACTGCGAGTTTTCTAAGGCATTAAACGGTGTAGGTTCTGAAAGAAGCAGTCTGAGACAGGAACAAGAGGCCAGAGGCAAATTAGATAATTTAGGGTTAATATATCTAAATAGTAGAAGCAAACCTAAAAGCAAGCAAGGAATAACAACAAAAACTGTACTGCATCAAGCAAAGAATAACAACAAAAACTGTACTGCATCAGTAATTGTGTTTAGAAATAATCTATTTGCTACTTACAAAAAATACTGAGGTCCTACTAGCCCTCCAGAGTCTGGTGAAAGCCTCATTCTCTTCTCCTGGATTCAGTCATGTTGAATTATGAATAGTTCTACCCTACTTATTAAACATTCAATTTTAGTGGATAAAGAAATGTAGCTCTTCCTTTCCTCTGTCTATCATCTTCTTCTGGCTATATCTATGATTCCTATTTATCCTGTTTCTCTCTGCTCTCACCATGTCTTATACATGCTTCTATCAACATTCTTCATGCATTCATTTATCATTACAAAAATATTATATGCATACTATATGTCTGTTATTGAGTAAGATTTGAGGGTATGATAACAGTGAACACAATGGATATTGCCCGAGATGTTACAGAGTTTAGTGGAGGATAAAATTAAGTATGTGGGAAATTATAATACTGTGTTACAATTACTATAAAGGAGGAAAATTAATAGAGATCTCTGCTACTAAAAAACCAATAGTATTGACATCACCTGGAAGCTTGTGAGAAATATAGGATATCAGATGTACTGAGTCATAAACTGCAGTTTTGCAAGATACCTAAGGGACTTAAGTGACATTCAAGTTTGAGAAGTACTGATGTAGATCAAATGGACGTTGAGACCTTGCCCTATATGATTAAGGGAGGCTCGCCAAATATAATTGCTAAAATGAGATCTGAGGAAATAAGGACTTCCTGAAGGGAGTTAGGGATGAGTATAGTAGCATAGAGGGTAGGGTGAGGAAATGATAGAAGGTTAGGAAAATGTTGTAGGCATGGTCAACAGCTGTGGTGTTTTATCCTATAGGCATACTGAACATAATATTGCGGTACTGTAATGCAAGAGAGCTAAGAAACAAACACAAACAAAACAACGGAAAATAAAACACTCCACAATATTCAGCTTCCATTAATTTATCTTTAATTTTATAATCATAAAATCTTAGAACAAGTTATGTGGTGTATAAATAATGAATTTTGGAACATTGAAAAAAATAAAATTAAATTAAAAAACAAATTCAGGGGCGCCTGGGTAGCTCAGTGGGTTAAAACCTCTGCCTTCGGCTAGGGTCATGATCCCGGGGTCCTGGGATTGAGCCCCGCATTGGGCTCTCCACTCAGTGGAGAGCCTGCTTCCTCCTCTCTCTGCCTGCCTCTCTGCCTACTTGTGGTCTCTGTCTGTCAAATAAATAAAATCTGAAAAACAAAACAAAACAAAACAAATTCAACATCACTTTATGATAAAAATTCTCAATAAATTAGTTATGAAGAAAAAAATCTTAGAACAAGTTATTTTAATTTTAATATAAATGTAAACTTTATGTCAATAAAAAATAAAATCTTTTTTGAATTACATTTGAGATGGAAGTTAGGAATCAGTAAATAGCTTAATATTGCCTTGGAGAACAAGGTTCAGAGATGAGCAAAAGCGGGCCTTGTTTAGGGAGTTGAAGATAAATTCAATAAGGTTGAAGCAGAGAAAGTGGAAAGACAGTGCTTACAGGTTGGAGCCAAAAGTCCTGCAAAGCCAGATACCTCAGGGAACTGAGAAGACAAAGGATTGGAAGCAGGGTGGTGTCCTAATTAGATCTGTTTTACTATGGTGCTTCTCTTACCTGTCAGAAATGTGAACTCCTTGAGGGTAGAGACCATTTCTTCTTGATATCTTGTGCATTATATCTGACACGTATCATTCACTCCGTAATAATTTATTAAGATTTCTATATTAATGAAAAAATAATTGTAATGGCAAGCAATAACAATAAATATTAACAGTTGTTAATAACCTATTATGAGAGAATACAAAGTGTACTGGGCTGACTTTTCTGTGGATTGGTATTGGGTCACTTTGTTTATTGCAAAAAGTAAATCTTTGAAGAGGATATAATTATTTTCCCCATGTGAAAATGAAGAAATGAAAATGAAGTGGTTACATAACTAGCCCAAGGACACACTTCTGGTGACAGAGCTGAGCTTTGAAGCCTGGCTATCTGGTTTCACATTCTTTGATTTTAACCAATGCTTGTCAAGTCTAAATAGATAGGTGAATGCAGAGAAGCTATTCAAAATATTCAAGCCCTGGGACAGGGCAATTAGAAAAGGCACTCTATCAACAGAACTAATACTGGCCACTATGCTCTTTGCTTGTGTATCCACTAATCATTATACTTGGGTTATTGAATGGTTTAAGTCCCTCAGTTTGCACAGGAAAAGAACCAGAAGTTCTAATAATGTACCATCTCCTGCAGTCTTCCTCATGGACCAGTGCCCTTTAGATTGGAATGCTTAATATGGCCAGCAAGATTTTCACAGATATATCCCTGTAATTGCCTGAGCATCCTCCTTTACTTCTGTGTCTTGGAAATATCTGTTTGATTTGTGCGTGTTTTCCCACTGAATCTCAGTCATTTCATGGCAAACTTATCCAGGGCTTGGAAAATGCCTGCCCTGTCTGTTGTTGTGTTTTCTGTGGGGGGAAGACTATGTTTCTGTTAGTCTTGAAGGTTCCTAAATGGATGGCATCTTTTATCAGGCTTTGGATGGGTTCTTTGAAGGAACTGTGTCTTCCCAGACTCTCCTGGGGATCTAGAATCTTGTGAAAGAAGAAAAAATTATTCAACAGGACAATTAAGGCCTCTGCAGCAATGCTAATGACAATAAATACCTCATTCTTTTTTTTTTTTTTTTCTGTCTAGCAGACCTTTGCAAGACAATGTCCCCTTGGAATAGATTTTGTGCCAAGAAGTATGTTTAATTAATTACTGTTCTTGAAACTACCAGCCCTCTCAATTTGCCAGTAATTGTCTGAGGCTGTACTAATGGCCACAGGTTGAAGGCTGCTTATGAGTATCCACAGTTTTAACAGAAGCTGTCTGCTAGATATTGCTAATGTCTCTACCCCAGAGGTGAATATATTAGTGTCAGTTTTAGAGCAGTTATCAGAACAGACTAGTACCTTTGTACGATTGCAAGGGACATACAAGGGACTCAAAATTTTGTATTCTTTTTAGTTGCTTCTTTTATTTATTTATTTATTTATTAAATTTTTTTTATTTAAGCTTTATTTAAACATATAATGTAACCCCACCACCCTCTCCCAACCCCTCTTCCCCCCACCCCCCTCAGTTTGTTTTATGACATTAAGAGTCTCTTTTGGTTTGTCTCCCTCCCGATCCCATCTTGTTTCATTTTTACTTTTCCTACCACCTTAACTCCCACCCCCGTTGCATCTCCACTTCCTCATATCAGGGAGATCATGTGATAGTTGTCTTTCTCCAGCTGACTTATTTCGCTAAGCATAATACGCTCTAGTTCCATCCATGTTGTCGCAAATGGTAAGATTTCATTCTCGGCTCCTCTGAACCGGAGATTGGGAGGCCGCCATTGTCATTTATTTATTTTTTAAATAGACTGCTCTTTTAAAAAAGATATTGTTTAAATTCAATTAACCAACATATAGTACATCATTAATTTCAGATGTAGTGTTCAATGATTTATCAGTTGTGTATACCACCCAGTTCTTTAGAGAAGTTTAGGTTCACAGCAAATTGAATGGAAGGGGCAGAGTGGAAGGCCTGTGCCCAAATGTCCATAGCCTCCCACCATTACCAATATCCCCCACTAGAGTGGTTCATTTCTTACCATTGATGAACCTTCACTGACACATCATTATCACTTGAAATCCATACTTTATATTAGGGTTCACTCTTGGTGTTGTGCATTCCATAGGTTTGGACAAATTTATGACCCATGTATTCACCATTATAGTAACATATGGAGTATTTTACTGCCCTAAAAATCCTTAATGTGCCATGCCACCTATTAATTCCTCACTCTTCTGTAGCTCGAGGCAAGCCACTGATCTTTTTTACTGTCTTTAGTAAAAATGTTTTGCCTTCAGTTTGCCTTTTCCAGATTGTTACAGAGTTGAAATTATACAGTGTGCTGTCATTTCTGACTGGCTTCTTTCCCTTAGTAATATACATTTAGGTTTCCCTTGTGACTTTTCATGGCTTACTAGCTCATATCTTTTAGCACTGAAAATATTCCATTTTTGTGGATATATCATACTTTATTTATCCTCACCTACTCAAGGACATCTTAGTTGCTCTAAAATTCTGACAATTATGAATAAAAGCTACTATAAATATCCATGTGCAATTTTTGTGTAGCTATGTTTTCAACTCCTTTGGGTATATAAGGAATGTAAATGCTAGATTATATGGTAAGAATATGTTTAGTTTTATAGGAAACTGCCAAACTGTCTTCTAAGGTGTCTGTACCATTTTGTATTTCCACCAGCAATGAATGGGAGTTCTTGTTGCTCCACTTCCTTGTCAGGATTTGGCAGTGTTGTCAGTGTTCTCAATTTTGGCCATTCTAAAATCATTATGGGTTTAATTCGCATTACCCTGATGACATATGATGCAGGGCATTTTTTCATATGTTTGTTTGATGAATCACTTCCTTTTACATTGTCATTTTGTATGCCTGTGTACAGGTTAGCAACACTCCCAAGATATTCAGAATGCCCAGGAACAGTGTGGGCTTTGAACCAAATACTATTGCACTAGCCTCAGTGAATATAGTTACTCAGCAACTCCTTTCCTACCTGGTTCAAAGTCTTACGAGTTCTGTGACCCTGGCAAATGCCTGGTGAGCAAACTCATGGGTGAACCATTAAATGCCGCTTCTTTCTTACTTTAACCCTGTGCAAATCTTTGACTTTATAGCTAACTGTTCAGGGGTCAGAAAGCTCTTGAATGAGAATTGGACTCCTGGAATCTCCAGGATTTTTCTTTGTTGTAGTAAGAGTGAAGCTAGACTGCAAAGTAATTGCCCTTCATGGTCTGTTTTTCAGGCTACAAAGGGTTAGTGGGACACAGGTGTGCAGAGTTCTCTCCTAGGAATTTGATTTTCTGTTGGGAAAATGGCTCTTACCAGGCAGCTTCTGGGCCCCTTATAAAGGCTGCTTTTCTGAGAGCCGATACTTTAGTAATTTTCTATGAGTTTTCTTGGCAAAAGAGAAGTTCTTTGGTGATGGTTTAAGGAGACCAGGCTGATCAGGAAGTGTTTCTCTAGCCTTTAGGACACACGGATCTTTCTGCCCATAAGTTTGTGAGGTTGAGATAATCTCTCTCCCTCTGGCTTTATTTATTTTTTAAAAGATTTTATTTATTTATTTGACAGACAGAGATCACAAGTAGGCAGAGAAATAGGCAGAGAGAGAGGAGGATGCAGGCTCCCCGCTGAGCAGAGAGCCCGATGGGGGGCTTGATCCCAGGACCTGGGATCATGACCTGAGCCGAAGGCAGAGGCTTTAACCCATTGAGCCACCCAGGCGCCCCTCTCTCTGGCTTTAAAAGACTCTCTGCTGCTACTTGGGATGACTCTTCAAAGAACATAGGAGCATAGGAGAAAATGACCTCCCTTTCCAGACTCAAGATATCTTCTTTGCATGAGGTCAGTGTTTTAGTGCATTGAAATCTTTTCTGAACACATCGAGGACTGTACAATCTTCAGATAATTTATGAAGCCGACAGGTCAGAGAAAATTAGTGAACTTAGTAGTACATATTCAACAAATTTCATGTATTATATCGATTTAAAAACAATGTAATAAAATATACATTAAAGCTATGAAGTTATGAACATGTATTCATTCATTCAACATATTTTGAAAATTAAATTCCTTTTAAATAAGTAGTGGCAAAGCACAGAATTTGAGTCAGAGAGAACAGAGTTTAATTCTTGGATTTACCATTTTCATGTTGGATAAATGTGAGAAAGTAATATGATTCCTCTGAGCCTTGGTTTTCTAATCTTAGCTTTAGTTTTTCATCTGTAAAAAAGGAGCTCAAAAGACCCTGTGCATGTTGTGATAGTGATGGAGGCAAAGCTTTGTAGTGGGGGCAGTCTATATGTTTTTGGTAGTATAACCATACTACCAAAGTACATACAAGGATGTATAAGTCATACAAGCTCTTGCCTTGTCTTGGAAGACTTCTCCTTTGGGGAGAAAGAGACACTAAGGTATATCTTTCCATGAATGGTTATTTAATATTTGCTCATTAGTTTTAGGGTAAAAGGACCCAAAGGGGTTTAATACTCACAGAATTTTAAAAAAAGCTATTCTTTTCCCACAAGCTTTACTAGTGGAGTTCCCTACAGTAGAATAGTCCTACTCTATTTCCCTTTGGAAAAAGAGACCATTAGAAGCATGCAAAGCAGTAGAAAGAAGATTCAGAGAAAGGGATACAATGAAGTAAACTGTTTGTTACACAGTAGGCATTTAACACATTATTATTTTTATTACATAGAAGGCTAGTTTGGATTCTTAGATAATCCACTGGGATCTCTTAATTAATTTAACTATAATAAAAAGAGCATTAACTTGAGAGTCTTCTTCTTCATCTTCAAAACAAAGAGGATATGATTTAAAGGTCCTTACAACTTCACATAGAAAAATTTATTTTTATCACCAGGTCTGTCTTTGAGCAAATCCATAGTACCAAGGATGAATACCAGATTAATCAGAAAAATGTTAGCTGATTTCCTATTTTAATATATGCTAATATTGTTATGAAATTTATTCGTAATTTGAAGGGGCTGTCTGTCAGGAATAACCATATATGCCTGCTGTTAGTTGTTTAAAGTCTATTACTATCATCAAATACAATGAATTCATTCATTGAACAGATATTCTTAGAAACTGTTGTGCCAGGCATTTTTTCTGGCTGTGAGATCAGAGTTCTGAGAACACAAGACTTCTTTCCTGGGGTTATTTTCACTTTAGTGGCATGCCTCTGCAGTCTCATCACTAAGTGCCACTTGTCTTTTTTGAAAATACTATTGTCTAGGGCTCTTTCCTCTGACCTCCTTTTCACTGCTCCTGTGACAGCTCATAAGCCTCATTATCAAGGCAGGAGTCCCTTTGATGGGAAAGCAAAGGTAAGTACATATTCTAATTCTTACATGTAAGTCACAGGAAAAAGTCAGGTTTGTTTTCCAACTGAGGTCCAAATATTGACACAAAACTCATGGATTTTATTTTATTATACATTGCCCCTCAATTCAAATATTCTAACCATTAATTTTTTTGTGTGTTTGAATTCTCAAGAGGCTTCCTGTATTGAACATTTTTTTTCTTTTCTTCTCTTCAAATTCTGTCTTCACGTAATGAATTATTCCCACTCTAGTTAAAGCCAGTGCCTATTCATATAACAGTTAGAATGAAACTCACCAAGTTGACTTACACTTAGGTATGTTCTTCCCCGGAGTTACGGACAGACTTTCTTGGAGTACCAGATCTAATTCTACTTCTGTCCACTGCAGACACCAACATTTTGTAGATATTTAAATATTTGTTGAGTGAAAACATACATCAATGAATAAAAGAGGAGCATATACCTTAAAAACTGAGCATTATTTCTGTAGATAAAAACAGGGTGTCAGGAAACTTAGGACAAGAATCAGTATAGCGGAACTTCTTTAATCCTACAGATGTTTTGATCTGGATGACATGCTCATATCCTCAGAGAGGAGATGCCTCACAGTCATCCTCCACTTGAATGTAGATGAATACAGACTCTTGAGGGTTTCTGAGGGACCACACTCCAACCCTTTGATTCATTTCCTTATCCTTTAGCAATAATGGACTATCAAGAATCTTAATCAGGTAATTCTGCTCCAATTATTATCTATTAGCTTGCAGTTAGTTCCTTTGTTCTTGTAAGGTTAACTTTGGGTCATATTTCTTAAGGGAGAATTTCCCTTAAATAATATAAAGGTCATAGCTACTACCTAAACAATGAAGTACTTTTATCAACTGTCACCCATTGCAGTCTATTTGCCAGGTTGAATTTGTTCTTCTGTAGTAGTTTTCATTAATAGCTGTTGTGCATTAATTTGATCAGTGATATTTTTCTAGAAAATGTTAGTACTATATGATCTTATTTTCATTGGGTGCAAAGGACTTATAAATCTTAATGGACTTCTTTTTTTAAAAAGATTTTTTTTTTTTTGTATTTTATTTGTCAGAGAGAGGGATAGAGAACGCACAAGTGGGGGGAATGGCAGGCAGTGGTAGAAGCAGTCTCCTCACTCACTCCTGACTCAGACACTCAGTCTCCTCCCTCAGAAGCCTGACACGAGACTTGATCCCAGGACTCTGGGATCATAGCATGAGCTGAAGGCAGATGCTTAGCAAACTGAGCCTCCCAGGTGTCCCATCTTTTTTTTTTAAAAATTTTTTTTTAATTTAATTTTTTAAATTTACTTGATAGAGACCACAAGCAGGCAGAGAGGCAGGCAGAGAGAGAGGAGGAAGCAGGCTCCCCACTGAGCAGAGAGCCCGGTGTGGGGCTCGATCCCAGGACCCCGAGATCATGACCTGAGCCGAAGGCAGAGGCTCAACCCACTGAGCCACCCAGGTGCCCCCCAGGTGTACCATCTTAATGTACTTCTTTTTAAAAAATTTTTAAAAAGATTTTATTTATTTATTTGACAGACAGAGATCACAAGTAGGTGGAGAGAGAGAAGGAAGGAAGCAGGCTCCCCGCTGAGCAGAGAGCCTAATGTGGGGCTTGATCCCAGGACCCTGGGATCATGACCTGAGCTGAAGGCAGAGGCTTCAACTCACTGAGCCATCCAGGCGCCCCTTAATGGACTTCTTAAGGGCAACTGAGAAGTGAAGAAAAGCAAGCTGAATTGCCTTTTGTAATGTCTCAGGGTTACATAGAAATGTCCTGTCTCTCCATGTACCTGGAATCATAGAGCTGGAAAATATGTTACGGTTATCTACTCTAACCTCCTCTTTTATATATATATATATGGAAATATACTGAAGCCTAGATATAACATGTTACTCTTGCTAAAACCCAGGTGTCCTCATACAATTTAATGTTCTGTCTCTTTTCCTAGTTCATGCAAGATCAATTCTAAATCTAGGAAAAGGATAACTGAGTATGCACTTCCACTGAAGACAAGACAAGGCTCACTAGCGATCCTAAATTGTATGATATGTAGAAGAGAGTGAAAACATCTTTCTTGCCTACTTTACAGGGTATGGTCCTTTGTTCCAGGGAAGTTGCTTCCCTCACTCATAATGCCATCCTTCAATCAGAGCATTTTCCAGCCTGCAGTCTTCTTTCTTACAGGCATCCCTGGTTTTGAAACTTATCATGCCTGGCTCTCCATCCCTTTTTGTTGTCTTTATGCCATTGCCATCTCTGGGAATGGCATGATCTTGTTTGTCATCCTCACTGAGTCGAGCCTCCATGAACCCATGTACTATTTCCTCTCCATGCTATCCTTCACAGACCTGGGGCTGTGCCTTTCCACATTGGTCACTGTGATGTGTATTTTCTTGTTCAATGCTCGGGAAATCAATTTTGATGCCTGCATTGGCCAAATGTTCTTTATTCATGGTTTCACATTCATGGAATCCTCAGTACTCCTGGCAATGGCCTTTGACCGCTTCATTGCCATCTGTAACCCACTGAGATATGCTACAATCTTAACCAGTTCAAGGATCATCAAAGTGGGCTTTGCCATTGTTATTAGAGGGACAACGGCTCTAGTGCCTTTACTCCTACTTCTAAAGCGTCTGTCCTTCTGCCGTAGCCATGTTCTGCACCATTCATATTGTTTCCACCCTGATGTGATGAAGCTTTCATGCACAGACACCAAGATCAACAGTGCATTTGGTTTGGCCATTGTCCTCTCTACTGCTGGCATAGACTCTGTCTTGATCCTCCTCTCCTATGTTCTGATCATCCACTCTGTGCTCAGTGTTGCTTCCCCAGAGGAGCGGAAAAAGGCCTTTGGTACTTGTGTTTCACACATAAGTGCTGTTGCCATCTTCTACATCCCCATGATCAGCTTGTCACTGGTGCACAGATTTGGGAAGCATGCCCCTCCCCTTGTGCATACTCTCATTGCCAATGTTTACCTGCTCATCCCTCCTGTGATGAATCCCATAATCTACAGTGTGAAGACCAAGCAAATTCGCAAAGCCATGCTCAAAATATTCTCTTCGAAGCTCATTTAGGGATTTTTCGTTTTGTCTTTTCTTTTCATGGTCTCCCTGACTCATATATGACAATTTGTTAAAATTGAAAAAGCCTATTTACAAAAGCTTTCATTCTATTCTGATAATGCAATAACTTGCTATTTACCAAGTTCTAGAGTTTGGATTTTTTGAGATAGGGACTGTATCTTGTGTACCTTTAGCCTTGTCACAAATGCTTCAGCTGGGACAGAATTGGACTATAGTGAAATTATGTCTACAAAATGGACAAATGAAGTCATAAACTGACTTTACAGTTTAAAAAGTCTTACATAATCTAAGATGTAGCAATTCAAGGGATGTCTGATATCATTTACATCAGTAGGAAGCCCTAAGTTAATGGCAATTCTAATCACTTATTGGTAATGATTATTATTTCCCCAAATAGACTATACATGACTACAGAACATGAATAAGCATAGAAAACAAAAAGAAATCAAATGAAAAGCATATTTTCCTCATTCTTAAAAGAGTTATTCAGGTCCCTTTTGTAAATGTATTAAAAGTTAATTATGTAATAGCCAGTGATTTATGCTTCAAAATATGTATTGAATGGGGGAAAGTGGACAAAAATGTATTGTGATGTTCTAGGTATCATTATTCATTGCAATGAAAATTTGGAAACTGCTTAAATAATTACTTTAAGGTATTGGTTAAATAAAATATAAACTATCATGCAGCAAGCTAAATACTGATACAGATATAAATGATATATTATTAAGAGAAAAGATAGATTAGTATAGAGGATGTTTACTACTGTTTGTGTCTGTATTTCATCTGAATATACACACATGTACACACATGCCCATTCACACATATACATTGTGAAGGTATGAATAGACATGTTCCAAATGTCAAAGTGCTTCTTTTTTGATACTTGGAGATTGGCTTGTTTATATTTTCTTTATACTTTCTTTATATTTTCTTTATACTTTCCTTTATACTTTATAAATGCATAATAATGAGCTTTAAAAATTTTTCAGATAATGAAATAATCGATTTCCATTTAACCCCCACTCAAAACACAATAATTTTGTTCTTCATCTTCCATTGCATCCTCATTCCCATCGGTCTTCATAATCTGTCTTCTATACTATTGATTTATAATATGACATCCACTTTCTGTTTTTGTCCATCACTATACTGACTGTGGTCCAAAAGCAGTGCCTCAGAACCACTTAATATCCTCAACCCCAACCTGGAACTAAGTCAGAAACTCTTTAGGTGGAGCCCACAAATTTGCATTTTAACAAGCTACCTACGGGTTATTGTGTGTGTTAGAGTAACATTCCTCTGGGATGTTTAGTCTTTTGGAAAAAAACATCATAAATTCCTTGCCTTTTATCTATGATCATTTTGCTCTCCATGAATGAAATATTCATTTATTTTTTCTCCTTCTAGTTGCTTTTATCTTTCTTGTAGGTACCATTAATAAATCATTGTCTTTTTTTTTTAATAAATCATTGTCTTATAGGCAATCAGGTCCATCTTTCCTGACTACTTAAAAATTTTTGAAAATAGGCAGTGTACTTTGGGATTGATATATCATGCACAGACCAAAGTGTAGTACTTAATAATAGCTAATTTAATACATGCTTATTGAATTAACTCCATTTTTACATAACTTTGCAAATATTCTTCTTACATAATTTAGGCGTTACATAATTTAGGCTTACATAATTTGGCAAGCACTATGGGAGGTACTGGTGTTAAACAGTGAAAAATGAAAACATAGTCTCTATTTTTAAGGAGTAACAATCTGACTAAACATATCTAAATTGAAGTAACATTTAGCCAGTTGTTTCTTTTGAATGAGACTGGATAAAATATTGAAGCAGATACTGAGAGGAATCATGAATGGGATATTTCTCTTTTGGAGAAAGAACCTGAATTAAAGGGAATATCAACAACTCAGGAATCTGTTAGCATGAAGAGAAAAATAGAGCTCCTAGAAATGTACTATTTAATAGAGGAGGTATAATACACATTCAACTCTAAGCAATAAAACTATAAACAAGAGATTCAAATTTCATGGATTCTCAGGAAGTCTTGAAAATGGAGAACTTTGAAGGTGAGGAACCATAATTTTTTTTTCTCTGAGTATAGTTGACACACAATATTACATTAGTTTCAGGTGTACAACTTAGCGATTTGACAAGTTTATACATTATCCTATGTTTACCACAATATAGCTACCATCTCTCCTGTTACATGGTCATTGCAATATCGATGATTGTATTCCTTATGCTGTGCCTTTTATTCCTCTGACCTACTCATTCCATGACTGTAAGTCTGTATTTACCTCTCCCCTTCACCCATTAGTCCAACTCCCCACTTCAGCTTCCTTTTGCCAACCATCAGTTTGTTCTCTGTATTTATATGTCTGATTTTCTTTTTGTTGGTTTATTATTTTTTTTAAATTAAATTATGAGTGGAATCATACGGTAATTACTTTTCTCAATCTGACTTATTTCACTTAGCAGAAAACCCTCTAGGTCCATCCATGTTGTCTCAAATGGCATGATCTCATCCATTTTTTTTTAAAGATTTTATTTATTCATTTGACAGACAGAGATCACAAGTAGGCAGAGAGAGAGGAAGGGAAGCAGGCTCCCCACTGAGCAGAGAGCCTGACATTGGGCTCGATGTCAGGACCCTGAGATCATGACCCGAGCTGAAGGCAGAGGCTTTAACCCACTGTGCCACCCAGGTACCCCAATCTCATCCATTTTTAAGGCTGTGTAATATTTTAGTGTGTGTACATACATTATCCATTAATCTATTTATGGACACTATCCATTCATCTATTTATGGACACTTAGGTTGTTTCCATACCTTGGCTATTGTATATAATGCTTCAGTAAACATAGGGGTGCATATATATTTTTGAATTAGTGTTTCATTTTTTCTGGGTAGATACCCAATAATGGAGTTATTGGATCATGTTATTTCTATTTCTAACTTTTTGAGGAACCTCAATACTATTTTCTATGCAATCTGGTTAAGAAATGGGCGGAGGAACTGAATAGACATTTTTCCAAAAAAGACATACAGATGACCAACAGATACATGAAAAGATGTTCAACATCACTCATTATAAGGGAAATGCAAATCAAAATCATTAAATCAGGGAAATTCAAATCAAAACCCCATTGAGATACCACCTTATACCAGTTAGAATGGCCAAAATTAACAAGACAAGAAACAAGTGTTGGAGAGGATATGGAGAAAAGGGAACCCTCTTACTCTGTTGGTGGGAATGCAAGTTGGTGCAGCCATTTTGGAAAACAGTGTGGTGATTCCTTAATAAATTTAAAGTAGAGCTACCCTATGACCCTGCAATTGCACTAATGGATATTTACCCCAAAGAGACATATGTAGTGAAAAGAAAAGCCATCTGTACCCTGTGTTCATAGCAGCAATGGCCACAATCGCCAAACTGTGGAAAGAGCCAAGATGCCCTTCAACAGACGAATGGATAAAGAAGGTATGGTCCATATATACAATGGAATATTATGCCTCCATCAGAAAGGATGAATACCCAACTTTTGTACCAACATGGATGGGACTGGAGAAGATTATGCTGAGTGAAATAAGTCAAGCAGAGAAAGTCAATTATCATATGGTTTTACTTATTTGTGGAGCATAAAAGAAAACATGGAGGACATTGGGAGAAGGCGAGGAGAAGTGAGTTGGGGGAATCAGAGGGGGAGATGAAACATGAGAGACTGTGGACTCTGAGAAACAAACTGAGTGTTTTGGAGGAGAGGAGGGTTGGGGGTTGGGTGAACCTGGTGGTGGGTATTAAGGAGGGCACATATTGCATGGGGCACTGGGTGTGGTGCATAAACAATGAATCTTGGAACACTGAAAAAATAAAATTAAATTAAAAGAAAAAAATCACAATGAGGGATCACCTCATACCTGTTAGAATGGCTAAAATAAAAAAACAAGAAATAAGTGTTTCTTGTTAGAAAGAAAGGACCCCTCCACCCCATGTTTCTTATTGGGAAGAAAGGACCTCCACCCCATGCATCTGTTTGAGAGAATGTAAATTGGGAAACTGTATTTTCAAATTTTAAAAACATAAATGTATTAGAAAATGTTTTTAGAAAAGCAGCAATGTTGACTTATGCTTCAATAAGAAATTACATATCACTTTGCATGCAGTAGTTATATGTACACTAATAAAATTTAAAGTATATTTCTTTCCCTTCTTTATAAAGTGATGTAATTCACAGAAAAATACCCAAGTCTGCTTTTTTCTTTTTTAATCTTGCAGACAATACTTTTCATTCCTCCTTAGCTGTGTTTTCCTGTGAATTCAGTATCATCAAATACAGAGCTCTATATATTTTCACAGATTTTTCTTTTGTTTATAGTCTTATGAAACAATGCTTGTTCATGACTGTCTGAACCAATGTTGAAAATAATAGTCTGGCTCATCTGATGAAGAATTTGAAAGATTGAATGACTGAGTGTTCTGCCAAAACCACATGAGCACACTGAGGATCTGTTTGAGAATGTTCCTAATTGATATTTCACTATAACTGATATATTGTGGCTTAGATGTAAAATTTAAGATTTGTGTCATTCAGGTTGATATTGTACCAAGAAGGGAACTACAATATATTATGTAACCTCAAACAAGATGCCTGAAGTCTTCAGTTGCTTCTCAGGGATGTAAAAGTGTTTTTATCTATGGAAGGAGAAAGATTAAATTCCATACTGTGCAATGTCTATTATGTTGTTTAGATTCAAAGGCTTGAGAATGCCTGTAAAATCTTCTGTGACATAGATTCTGCCTCCCTGTTTAGCTGTAATTGCCACTTGCTCTCCCACTTGTTCTCCACATGTGCTGACCATATTATGAATCACTCCTGGTTTTCCTGTGCTCTCTTCTCCCATGTATAAAGACAGACCAGGTGATGACCTGGATAAATACATACTCTTTCTTCTGTGGTCTCATTGTAATTATGCCCTATTATAATCAGTGATTTTGATGCCTCTTTCCTCACTGACTTGTGAGCCTTTGGGAAAGGGACTCCGTTGTATTTTCTGTATCATCAGAACAAAACCCTGGAATGTGATGGATACTTAAAGTGTTCTATGAAGGACTCAATGAAGCTTTTTTCCCCACCATGGATGAAGAAGTCTCTTAAAAATGTACAGAATTGGGGTTCCTGGGTGGCTCAGGGGGTTGAGCCTTTGCCTTCGGCTCAGGTCTTGATCTCAGGGTCCTGGGATCGAGCCCTATGTTGGGCTCTCTGCTTAGCAGGGAGCCTGCTTCCCCCTCTCTCTTTGCCTGCCTCTCTGCCTACTTGTGATCTCTCTCTCTGTCAAATAAATAAATAAAATCCTTTAAAAAATTAAAAAATATACAAAATTCACCCAACTGATATTGGAGGAAGATACATTCATCTGCTGGGTGTGGAGGTAAGGTAGGGAGAGAAATGAGCTTGTACATATAGCACGTGTTTTGTTTTGGATTTTTTACTCACAAACTTACCTCTAGCAAAATTTTACC
This sequence comes from Taxidea taxus jeffersonii, assembly GCA_003697995.1. Classification (NCBI taxonomy): domain Eukaryota; kingdom Metazoa; phylum Chordata; class Mammalia; order Carnivora; family Mustelidae; genus Taxidea; species Taxidea taxus. Next base: position 57,321 of record ML106855.1, read on the forward strand.
ATGATACAAGGTCAAGGCACTATAATACTAGTCCTTGCATGGAGATGAGAAAAGTAGGTGTCATAAAGTAGAAAGGGAGGAAGTCATGAGGTAGAATGAACCCTTGGGAAACTTTATACTCTAGGAGCCACAGAAGGTCCACCAGGGGTTTTCTGATTAGGAGATTTCATGCAGCCTGAGTCACGGATCCTTATATATGCTATCTATCCCTGAGGAGAAAGCCTCCACAGCTCCTCAAGCCCTTTTCTTGCCAACAGGGTGGGAAAGAACAAGCTCCATACTTTGTAAGTAAAACTGCTGCATTCAGGGAAGACATCAAACTTTACACACACTGGTTTCCTTCAGAATGAGGAAGATCTAATTAATTGCAAAAAACTCTCCTGGGCATCTCAGGAAAACTATGAAAAGATTTTTCCTGAAATCTGTATTGAGATAAATTATATTCTAACTGATGGGGTTTAGTTGACCCATGGACCACAAATCCTGATGCTTGGAGCAGGTTGTTGGCATGTCCTTGCTGTTGTGTTTTCTGGTTAGTTGTGCTACATTTCAAGATCATTGTCTAAGTACAGTTGTCACAGCTGCTACCACTCACCATCCCATCCCCATTTACCAACCTCATTCCCATTTACCATTGTTAAATGTTTCCCATACTAGATAGCAGGTTAAATCCTTCACAAATGCTATCTCACTTAATCCTTACAGTTAATGCTATTGGTGAACTTAATTTTACAGAAGCAGAACCTAATATGAAATGCTTCTTTGGAGAACCCAAGCTGACTGGTAGCAGAGCCAACATTTGAAACTAGACTTGACTTACCCTGCAACCATATTATTGACTTTCTGTAATCAGAGGAGAGAGTTAACTCAAGGCAGTCCTGCACAAGACCTGCAGAATGTTCTTACAATGGGGCTGGAATGTTGTTTTCATATAAGAGAGAATTACTATCAAGAAATGAGGGAGGCACATAGGTTACCCTAAAATAGTAGAACAAGTATTTCATTAAAAAAACCAAACACGTGTGCGTGTGTGAGCACACACACACATACACACACACACACACACAATCTCATTTTATAGGACTAAAAGAGCTCACTGAGATTCTTCTAATAGTCACCTGAATAATTTGAGGCCACACAGCATGAATTAAATGCACAAGGCTATAATGTGTTGAGATCGTGATTTATTTCCAGAATCCCTCACCACTTTACAACTTTTAGATTTAATTTTTATCAAAAAAACACCTGTTGATTTCCCACACTGCAAATACAGGGGATGGTAGCAGGAATATAATGATGAAAGCAATGGTCTACCTGCCAGTAGCTGATTTCAGCTGGAGAGGCACATTTTCAAACAACTTATGATCATGCAATGGAATTAACACTATTCTAGATGTGTAAATAAAAAAAGAATGTTACTCCAGAGGAAAAGATAAAGATAAAATGCTTCCTAAAGATAATAGATAATGTTGAATTTATGAATGGATCCATGGAACAAACAATAAGTCTAAAGAATTTAGGCTCAGTCAAAGAAGAGTGGGAGATTTATGAATTAAACATAAATTTATGTTTAAAAAACTTATTAAATTTAACAAAGCAAGTTGTTTTTACAGTGTGAAAGAACGTACTATATTTAGTATAGCAAGTAAATATGTGAAAGAACTTGCTGTGAAAGAACTTGCTTGTGAAGGTTCTTGCTATAAGAACTGTGAAAGAACTTGCTATATTTAGTAGTTTGGTGAGGTATGAAAGGTCCAGGCTGATCATATCAAAAGGTCCCTGGGGTAGAGAAGAGGTTGGACAGCAGGAAAAGTAGATTTTGGTTAGATTGAGAAAATCCTTGACTTTTGTTATAAAGGGGGAAAGAGTTTTGACTTCTTGCTGAAGGCAATGAAGAGCTCTGTAGGAAGATATATTTTTGAGAGATCATGCTGGCATTGATATGGAGAAAGTGTGTAAACAACTTAAAACTCAGGGAGGGGAAATTACGTATGAGAAAATTGCTGTAATTCCTGCAAAAACTAATGAAACTGTTATTACAATAGAGGTGATAGAAGTGGAGGGTAATGGGGCGCCTGGATGGCTCAGTGGTTGAAGCCTCTGCCTTTGGCTTGGGTCATGATCCCGGGGTCCTGTGATCGAGCCCTGCGTCAGGCTCTCTGCTCGGCGGGGAGCCAGCTTCCTCCTCTCTTTCTGCCTGCCTCTCTGCCTACTTGTGATCTCTGTCAAATAAATAAATAAAATCTTAAAAAAAAAAAAAAGAAGTGGAGGGTAAGGATGGGTCAGTCAAAGGACATATTGGAAGTCAAACTCATAAAGTTTGCAGATCGGCTGGCCTTGATAGTTGTGGTAGGCAGCATTCTAAAAGGGCCCTCACAATTGCTGTCCTCTGTGATTACAGTGCAGTATGAAAACCACCCCTTTGAGTGTGAGTGGACCTATGAATGTGATGGGATATGTTGCATTGTATGTATGGTAAAGAGAATTTGCAGATGTTATTAGGGTTTGTGATGACTTAGAGTTAATCAAAAGGGAGATTATTCTGGTGGGCCTGGCCCTTTCATGTGAGCATTTAAAAGGGATAAGAAGCAGCAGAGAGATTTCTCTGATGGATTGGAAGATGCCACCTGTCATGTTGTGAGAGGTCTACGTGACTGGGTAGAGGGCAGTCTTTAGGAGATGAGAACAACCTCAAGTCCACAGCCAGCCAGAGATAGGAGACCTCAATTCTATGCCACAAGGAATACCATGCTGCTAATAGCCTGGATGGGTCTGGAAGAGATCCTGACCTCTGGATGAGCACAGAGTCCTGGCTGAAAGAGACCCTGAGCAGAGACCCTGCTGATGCTGTGTTCAGATGTCTGACTTGTTGAAATGTGAGGTGAGGAATGTCTGTCAAACCATGACTTTGTGCTAGGTTTTTATGCAGCAATAGAATGCAACAGAGTATGTTTCAGTCCAAGAAAAAGCAAATTTCAGTGATAGGTGTGAAGCGTTTAAGAGAGAAATGAGGCTAGACAAATGTTCAATAAGTTGTTGGTAAAGGGAAAGAGATAGATACATGCAACAGGAAGGAGGCAGTGTTATGATTAGGTTGAGAAAGAAGTTCAAATGTTTATAGACTGTGGTAATGGTACAAATTAAAATGTTCAAATTTTAATAAAGAAGGAAAATTGATGGGGTTATTTGACAGTGCAGAAATGCATCTATATATTTTTAAATTTTGTTTGGTGTTTAGAAAACATCCAAATTCCTTACAGTTTGGTGGTGATAAAGTAATTCCATAAGGGATTCTTGTTTTTCTAAGTATCTTATCCTTCCTTAAGTATCCTTGAGGGGAGGTGCCATGTTTATTTTGGTTCTGTATCCCTCTATTGGTTTACAACATGCACTCAGTCATTTAATATTAAACTATACAAATATCCAGAAATGATTTAGAGGCTACATAGTAGGTAAGATTTCTTTGGAAGTGAGCAAGAGTTCTTCTGAGTCAGGTAAGAATGAAGGAGCAAATCTTAGCTGTGGAGGAAGAAGGGACCATATGAAGAAGTTATTAACCAGTAGTCATTGCCGAAATCAGACTTGGATAATATTTACATGTTTTGTCTCAGCTCAGACAGTAAGACCTGTGACTAAGGGGGAGTGGCATGCACATAGATGTGGGAGAAGAAACAAAAGAAATTATATAATATTTCAAATTTAACTTAAAAAAATATAATAGTACTTGGTGAGGTTTTTTTTTTTTTTTAAAGATTTTATTGATTTATTTGTTAGAGAGATAGAGAGCGAGCGAGCACAGGCAGACAGAGAGGCAGGCAGAGGCCGAGCAAGGAGCCCGATGTGGGACTCGATCCCAGGACGCTGGGATCATGACCTGAGCCGAAGGCAGCCGCTTAACCAACTGAGCCACCCAGGCATCCCTACTTGGTGACTTTTATATCACAGTGAAATACCCCCAGAGTTTTTCATATACATTACCTAATTTAATCATTATAATAATTCTATGGGATATATCTGTCATTATTACTTTAGAGATGGAGAAGTTCAGGGCACAGATAATTTAGGAACTTATCATATGAGTAACTTAACTGATATATATATATATTCTGAATACATTGGCATGTAGAATATGCAGTCCTAAAAAATGGACTTTGCATGTCAAATAAAAATCTAGAACATCGAAGTATCCATAATACTTAACTTCTGAGACCCTTTATCCTCAAATAGTTCTGTTTGTAATGGCCTTGATGTGATATGAAAGTTAATTAGATACAGTTCAAGTTATGATACAACAAATAAACTGTATGTCCATACAGGATGCTATCACAACTACTAACAGATAGTAGGGGCTCAACAAATGTAGGCTATTATGAGATAGCCTACATTATATATGAAATTAATTAGGAGATAATCAACCTGCTTCAAAAGCATATCCAGGAGATGAAGAGAACATTCTTTTTAGGCCCTCAGAAGCCAATTTAGTTTATTTACTATATCAGAATCCCTGCAAGTACTGTTTGTTGTTCATCTAAGATTTCATACAACCCAATATACACATTTCATAAAGTATTTATTGACTGCATATCATGTAAAGTCAGGAAGTGATGGGTGCAATCTGCTTAACAGACAATGAATTTAAGTAAGAAGGTCATTGCTAGGTTTGTTTATATACAAATTCTGTATCCTCATGTAATTGTTCATTTCCTGTTTTCTGCTTATTTATTTCCTTTATTTTTTAAACAATTTTCATAAGCTCTTTCTATAATGCAGGTGTTATCTTTTATAAATGTTTACTAGGTGAAATAATTACTTTCAAGTCAAATTCATTATAAAGAAATACAGTTTATCATTGCAGGATATTCAGCTTAAGATTCTGCAGTTTGAGTTCAACATGTCAACTTTCCAGAATACCACATCCTCTTCCATCATTTTCCTGCTAACTGGTGTACCTGGACTGGAAGCCTTCCACACCTGGATCTCCATTCCCTTCTGCTTTCTCTACATAACTGCTCTCTCAGGAAACAGCCTGATCCTCTTTGCCATTGTCACCCAGCCCAGCCTCCACGAACCCATGTATTATTTCCTCTCTATGCTGTCCACCACTGACCTTGGCCTGTCCATATCCACCCTGATCACCATGTTGTGTATATTCTGGTTTGATGCCAGGGAGATAAGCTTTAATGCCTGCTTATCACAGATGTTTTTCATTCAACTTTTCACTGTTATGGAATCCTCAGTGTTGTTGGCCATGGCCTTTGATCGTTTTGTGGCCATCTCTAGTCCTCTTAGGTATGCCTCTATCTTAACTGACCTTAAAATAGTACAGATTGGAGTAGCAATCATTACCAGGGGGACACTAATACTGACTCCTATGGTGTTGCTTCTTAAACGATTATCCTTCTGCCGCAGCCACGTGCTCCACCACTCCTACTGCTTCCACCCTGACGTGATGAAGCTCTCGTGTACAGACACCAGGATCAATAGTGCAGTTGGGTTGACAGCCCTGATCACCACTGCTGGAGTGGACTCCATCTTCATCATTTTTTCTTATTTTTTAATCATTAAGACTGTCCTCAGTATTGCATATCCAGAAGAGAGAAAGAAAGCCTTTAGCACATGTGTCTCACATATTGGGGCTGTTGCTGTATTCTATATTCCATTGATTAGTCTGTCCTTTGTACACAGATTTGGGAAACAGGCTCCACCTTATGTGCATACTCTGATTGCCAATGCCTACCTGCTAATCCCCCCTGTGCTGAACCCCATCATCTACAGTGTGAAGACCAAACAGATACGCAGGGCTGTGCTAAAAGTTCTCCAGCCCAGTGCAACAAAGAAATAGATGGGTTTCTCACTCTTTTCTATTTCTTGTTATTGTATAGGTGAGTAAAATGCCATTCATAGAAGTTAAAATGCTGAGACTTAAGTTTGGGATAAAAGCTTCTCAACAGATCATTTTAGCTTTAAGTCAGAAGACCGTGAACTAAAAGAAAACTTTAGGCTACATTTATCTATTATTATTTCCTCTGACAACCACAGTGATATTAACATTTATTTATTTGAGATAAAAGATCTTCAATTACTTAGATAGCCCAAATGACCCAGTTTGGATTTCAAATGAGGTGTTATTTTATTTGTTTGTTTTAAAAAAGAAGGCAGGACTACTGGTGATCTCTGTCCCTCAAATAAATTAATAAAATCTTAAAAAAAAAAAAAGAAGGCAGGAATAAAAAGTGTGTTAACAATAGCCAGTTATTGAATTTTATCATCTAAATCTGGCACATGAAATTGGCATTGCTCATGGTTATGGAATTGTTCCAAATATTTTTACTTTTTCTCTGCCTCTGACCTCCATAACTTTTTATATATTAGCTAGTGTTATCTTCAACACATGTTTTAGTGCTTTGTCAGTAACCTGAACTTTTTTGATTAAGTGTTCTTACTTTCTCCCAACTCTTCAGGGAAGATTTATATTTATAGCATAAACAGCCTATGAAAAATAACTCTTCTTTTTTTAAAATTTAAATTCAGTTAGCAAACATATAGTACATCATTGTAGAGTTCAGTAATTCATCAGTTATTCATAACATCCAATGCTCATCACACCATGCACCTCCTTAATGCCCATCACCCAGTTACCCCCACCTCCCACCTTCCTCCTCTCCAGCAACTATCAGTTTTTTCCCCATAGTTAAGGGTCCCTCATGGATGGTCTCGTGATCTGATGACTTACCATTCTATTTTCCCTCCCTTCCCCTATGATGCTATGTGCTGGCTCTTATAGTCCTCATATGAGTGAAATCGTATGATAATTATTTTTCTCTGAGTGAGTTATTTTGCTCAGCATAATACCATTCAGTTCCACCCATGTCGTTGTAAATGGTAAGATTTCATCCTTTCTGATGGCTGAGTAATATTCAATTGTATATATATGCCACATCTTCCTTATCCATTCATCAATCAGTGAATATCTTGGCTCTTTCTATAGTTTGGCTATTGTGGACATTGCTGCTATAAACATTGGGGTGCAGGTGCTCCTTCATATCATTACATTTGTATCTTTGGGGTAAATACCTAGTAGTGCAGTTGATGGGTCATGGGGTAGCTCTATTTTTAACTTCCTGAGGAACCTCCATACTGTTTTCCAGAGTGGCTATACCAGCTTCTGTTCACAAAACAGTGTAAGAGGGTTCTCCTTTCTCTGCATCCTCATCTAACTTGTTAATTTTAGCCATTTTGACTGTTGCGAAGTGCTATCTCATTGTGGTTTTGATTTGTATTTCCCTGATGCCAAGAAATACTGAGCATTTTTTCATGTTTCATTGGCCATTTGTATATCTTCTTTGGAGAAATGTCTGTTCATGTCTTCTGTCCATTTCTTGACAGGATTGTTTGTGTTTTGGGTATTGAGTTTGAGAAGTTCTTTATAGATCTTTGATGCTAGCCCTTTATTTGATGTCATTTGCAAATATCTTCTCCCATTCCATAGGTTGCCTTTTAGTTTTATTGAGTGTTTCCTTTCCTTTTTAGCTTGATGAAGTCCCAATAGTTCATTTTTATCCTTGTTTCCCTTGCCTTTTTCTTGATTAAAATTGTCCACAGTATAGGGATAGAGGGAACATACCTCAGTAACCAAAAAGCCATCTATGAAAAGCCCACATAGGATATCATTCTCAATGGGGAAAAACAGAGCTTTTCCCCTAAGGTCAGGAACACGACAGGGATGCCCACTCTCACCACTGTTGTTCAACATAGTAGTAGAAGTCCTGGGCTCAGCAATTAGACAACGAAAAGAAATAAAAGGCATTAAAATTTGCAAAGAAGAAGTCAAACTCATTCTTCAAGATGACACAATACTTTATGTGGAAAACCCAAAAGACTCCACCCCAAAATTGCTAGAACTCATATAGCCATTCAACAATGTGGCAGGATATAAAATCAATGTGCAGAAATCAGTTGCATTCTATACACTAACAATGAGACAGAAGAAAGAGAAATTAAGGGATCAATCCCATTTATAGTTGTGCCAAAAAACATAAAATACCTAGGAATAAACCAGTCCAATGAGGTAAAGGATGTATACTCTAAACATTACAGAACACTTATGAAAGAAATTGAGGGAGACACATAGAGATGGAAAAACATCCCATGCTCATGGATTGGAAGAATGAATATTGTTAAAATGGCTATGCTACCCAAAGCAATCTACACATTCATTTCAATCCCTATCAAAATACTACCAGCATTTTTCATGAGCTGAAACAAGCAATCCTAAAATTTATATGGCACCAGAAAAGAGCCCAAATAGCCAAAGGAATATTAAAAAAGAAAACCAAAACTGAGGCATCACAGTGCCAGATTTTGAGCTCTATTACAAAGCTGTAATCATCAAAACTGTATGGTACTGTTACAAAAATGGACATATAGATAAATGGAACAGAATAGAGAACCCAGAAATGGACCTTCAACTCTATAGTCAACTAATCTTTTTTTTTTTTTTTTTAAGATTTTATTTATTTGGCAGACAGAGATTGTAAGTAGGCAGAGAGGCAGGCAGAGAAAGAGGAAGAGAAGCAGGCTCTCCACTGAGCAGGGAGCCCAATTCGGGGCTCAGTCCCAGGACCCTGAGATCATGACCTGAGCGGAAGGCAGAGGCTTTAACCCCCTGAGCCACCCAGGTGCCCTATAGTCAACTAATCTTTGACAAAGCAGGAAAGAATATCCAATGGAATAAAGGACATTCTCTTCAACAAATGGTGTTGGGAAAATTGGACAGCCACATGTAGATGAATGAAACTAGATCGTGTTCTTAGACCACACATGAAGATAAACTCAAAATAGATGAAAGACCTAAATGTGAGATAGGAATCCATCAAAATCTTAGAGGGGAACACAGGCATCAACCTCTTTGACCTCAGCTGCAGCAACTTCTTGCTAAACACATCTCCAAAGAAAAATAACCCTTATTAATTCAGCACAAACTGTGTGATTTTTTCAGAAGTACTAATGTCATGTTTCATGATTAATAAGTCTGTTTTTGGTTTTGACAAATATAATCTCATGAGTACCAGGATCCAAATGCAGATATATTTTAATCTGGTTTGATTTGTGATGCTTTATTGGACTTTCTCTTCAAGGGATGTTGAAGGCTGTGTTAATATGCTCTAGGTAGGAAGCAGAAATCATACCAGTGGTTAGCACTGGTAGTGTTTAATCCAAGGAACTTGATAAACAAGTTTAGGTGGACTGAGGGCACAAAGAGACTACAGAAATAACAGAGGTAATAACTGCAGGATGTCACTTCCCCCTGTATGTCTGTGGGAACAAAGAGGGGAGTTTGAAGTTATGAAAACCTAGAAGGTTGGTGGAAGGTCTTCCTAGAGCTGACACTCAGACCCATAATGAGAAGGTGCTATCTTGCTGGTTGTAGGATCTCAGGAGAGGATGGATCACATAGGATCTAAGACCCAAACTGCTATGAAGGGGCACTGTATAGCTGGAGCTCATGCCTTAGGAGCACAGGAGGATCTCTCATGGACCCGAGAGTCAGATTCTTGAAAAGTATCCAACTGATGTCTGGTTCTGTTTCTTCCAAGGGAGCATGATGAGATTTTTTTGCTGGGAGTATTGGAAAATATAAAACTAGAAAATGGAACCAGTGATGTTGGCATTGTTGTGTGGCATTGACAGGAATAGCAAGCAAACATGCTGGGATACTCATCCAGTAGCTTCCAGTTTCCTTTCAGCATATTCCAATGAACAGAAAATAGCAGGGAACCACCTGACAAATGAGAGTTGTGCTTCCTGATTCCCAGTTTTCTTATCAAGACAGAGTAGAGAATAGTTATTTTAGAGCTGAGATACAGTATTTTCATAGGCAGGTGGGGTAATATATATGTAACAGAGTTAAGTTTGATATAGTCATGACAGGGGCTGTCTTAGTTGCTCTAATCTGGACTGCTGATCATAACAAAAGTAACTAGTAATTATAGGTAAGTGCTTCCATAGTTCATCACATATTTCTGCATATAAACTTTGGAATGAACCTAGTTGACAATTTCCAGGAAACATTGGACTTGAACTATTTGTTACACCAAATGTTCCTACCTGACAAATGTGAAACATTTTTTTCCAATAGAGTCAGAATACATCTTCTCAACACATAGGAACATTTTCTGGGCTCAATCATGTTAGGTCACAAAATAAGTCTTCAGAAAATTACCTGTCAGCTTTGTTAGGGATTCTGAGGCAACTCAGTTCTTTTGCCCAGGTGCTACTGCTGACATATTTTGTTTCCTTTTGGGGAGGGGAATTATTCTTAAGATTGTATAACTTCGTATAACTTCTCACTCTCCCTCTCACTTTTATTTTTCAATGTTTGTGTTTTTGCCTTTTTAAAAAAATTTTAATTAGCCTCCACATCCAACGTGGGGCTAGAATTTACAACCCTGAGACCAAGAGTGGTATGCTCTACCAACTGAACTAGCCAAGGGCCCCAAGATTGTTTCCCTTCTCTTAATCCTGCAGAGACAGTCTGGGTGCTGCTAGCCTCTCATCACTTTCTCTAGAATGGTGCTTCTAGTTCAACTCACATGCTTTCTCCCAATCCTGCAGAGTCCATCCAGCATTCTTTGTGTGCTCACTGGCTATCTGCAAAAAGCTTGCACAGCCTATCCATGGGGATGCATATTGGGAGCTAGTCAGAGGATGTATGGTGAGGTTTATGCAGTATTGAGAGTGCCCATGGGTCAGATAAATGGTCTGAGGGGAGGTATCCCCACTAACTTGTGGGAAGTTTTCCCAATGGAATCCACAAAGTGCTTAATAGTATCTGTATTTGCATCCTTTCTGTGAGTTCCAAACCCCAGCTGCAATGCTCCCAGCCTCTCCCTGTTCCTGAGTTATGCAGATCACCTCACTATTCTGGGTGGGTTGAGAAAAACATGGGCCTCTTTGGAAACATCCTACACAGATGGGAAAGCTAGGTGTTCCCTCACTATCCTCTTACTTTTCTCTGTGGAAGAGGGGATCTTTCTTGGCACTGAGTTGTGCCATCATGGGGTAGTGTGATGCAGGTAAGGTGAAACCATTCTTATCCTTTCCAGTGCATCTATTTCCAGATTTTTTGTGCCAGTGGTGTGGTGGAACTTCTCCACTGGACTCCTGGATTCCCACAAAGTTACTCTTGTCTGTGGGTGACTATCAAAATCAGTGTTCTTTGGAGGGAAGGTGGAAGGATCCACCATATTGGATAGATCCACTATCTCCACTATCCACTATCCACATTTATAGTCTTGGCCCAGAGCTATATTGTCTCTCCAGACCTCTTTCATAATAGTCTGAAGAGAACAATAGGACACCCCATAGAGCATCACAAAGTCCATTATATTGATGCAGTGATGAAACCATGCTAATCAAGTGGGATGGACATGAAGTATACTCCAGAGGGTGGCTGGCAAACCTATAAAGATGCAGAATCCTGCCACACTGGTTATAGATATTAGTGGGCCAGGGTTCAGGAGCATGGTAGGACATCTCTGTCACCACAAACAAGAAGTTACTGTGTCTTGCTCCCAAGCATGAGAAGGATGCACAATGCTTACCAGGCCACTTTGGGTTCTGAGGCATGCACACTGACTGTGCTTCTCTCCGCATCTCTTTCTGTACATAATTAGGTGTGGCCTAGCTGACGCTGAGCTCTTCTTGACCAAGGGAATTCTCAGACATTTCTATGCATTTTCTGTTAAAAGGTTAGCTTATTTGTGTATATTCCTTCTGAATGGAGATGAAATCTCTAGGTATTCATGGGCCTAAGGACTATGGCTGGTGAAGAAATGAGGCTGTGATCTGACCTTCCCCTAACATGTGCAGACAGTTGTCAACAACTTTGCTCTCCCTCTCCCCTCCATTCATGTTTCTGGGGCATAAGGGAAGGCACTGTAAGATATACTCATGTATAGCCTGATATGGGGACACTTCCAGAAATATTCTGGATTTAATATTCTGTTACTTAATCTTCTGTGTGTTGTGTGTTAGCACAGGTGTAAGTGTGTGCAGGTGTGGGTGCACATACATAGGACTATTTTCTGTCAATTCATAGCCAACTGAAATGATGTCTTTAGAGATATTTCACTATGTAGTCTTCCATATATTGAATATTTTCTCTTCATATTTTCTTGGCTATTGTTTACATACTATAGACTTACCGTATCCAGTATCAAGAGGAAGGGATGACATATCCTATAATGGGAAGGGAAGGACAACATGACTACCTCTTCATCTGGGCACATGGATTCTCTATTTCTCCTGGATGTTGCCAGAGAGTTAAAGTACAGACCTTCCTTGGTGGAAGAACTATTCATATTTATTATTTCCGCCCTTAAGCAAATTACTCTGTGACCCAAAATATGGCACAAAGAAGGCCCGGTTGTGGCTAGTAGGACAGAAGTAAAATGAGTATTTCACTAGAATTCTCCAGTCTAAGATCCCACAACTTAGAACATCCTTTAAATTAGCCTCCTTCACATATTCTTCTGCATATGTTTTGAACTGCAGTTCCATCACTCAGTGTTATTTTAATGTTCTATCTTTCATAGATTCCTGAAATTTACAGATCACTGATTGTACTTATGTGCCAGTATTACTATTAATTTAATCTTTATTCCAAATGTATTTTCTCCTTTTTCTAGAATGAGAGTAGTTTGGACATGTGTGCTCTCTCCACCTTCCTTATGTAATCTCCAGTCTTCTTCCTTCTTTTAAATATAATCAGTTTATTGTGATACAATTCATATATAGTACAATTTTCTTATTTAATAATAATGATTTTTAGTATATTCACTGAGTTTTTCAGTTATCATTACAGTAAATTTTAGATCATTTTTATAATCTACAAATGGAACATCCTACTTGCAGTCTTTTCTCTATACTTTCCATTCCACCCAGCCCAATGCAACCACTCCTCCACTTCTGTCTTTGTAGATTTGAGATCTTTTATATAAATTGAATCATATACTATGTGGTCTTTTGTATTAGCTGTTTACAATTAGCATAATGTTTTTAAGATTTATCCATTTTGTCTTTTTTAAAACTTTAAATTCAATTTAGTTAACATATAGTTTATTATTAGTTTCAGGGGTAGAATTAAGTGATTCATCAGTTGTAGATAACACCCAGTGCTCATTACATCAAGTGCTCTCCTTAATTCCTACCACCCAATTACCACACCTCCTCACCCACCTTCCCTCCAGAAATCTCCAGTTTGTTCCCTATAGTTGAGAGTCTCTTATGGTTTGTCTCCCTCTGTTTTTATCTTTTATTTTGCCTTCCCTTATGTTCATCTGTTTTGTTTCTTAAATTGCATATATGAATGAAATCATATGGTATTTGTTTTTCTCTGACTGACTTATTTTGCTTAGCATAATACCTTCTAGTTCCATCCACATAGTTGCAAATGGCCAGATTTCATTCTTTCTGATGGATGAGTAATATTCCATTGTGTATATATAACAAATATATATGTATGAATATATATATATATATATATATATATATATATATATATACACCACATCTTTGTCCATTCATCTTTCAATGAACATTTGGACTTCTTCCATATTTTGACTATTGTGAACATTGCTGCTATAAACACTGGGATGCATGTGCCCCCTTGAATTACTATTTTTGTATCCTTTGGATGAAAGTATGACAGTGAAATTGCTGGGTGGTTCTATTTTTAAATTTTTGAGGACCCTACCGACTGTCTTCCAGAGCTGACTTCTGTGCATTGATTTTATATCCTGTGACTTTGCTGAATCTGAATCCTGAATCAGTTCTATCAATTTTTTGGTGGAATGTTTCTACAGGTTCTCTACATAGAGTTTCATGTCATCTCTGAAGAGTGAGAGTTTGACTTTTTTGCTGATTTGGATGCCTTTTATTTCTTTTTATTGTCTGATTGCTGAGGCTAGGTATTTCTAGTACTATGTTGAACAGCAGTGTGAGAGTGGAAATCCCTTCTGTGTTCCTGACCTTAGGGGAAAAACTCAATTTTTCCCCTTTGAAGATGGTATTTGCTGTGGATCTCCTGTATATGGCTTTTATGATGTTGGGGTATTCTCCTTATATTCCTCAGTGGTGGAAGGCTTTTAATCAGGAAAGGAAGCTGTATTTTGTAAAATGCTTTTTCTACATATATTGAGAGGATCATATGGTTATTGTGTTTTGTTTAATTAATGGTAACACATTGTTTGATTTTATGTTTTTTTTTTTTTAGATTTTATTTATTTATTTGACACAGAGAGAGAGAGCAAGAGAGTGAGCAGGAACAGGGGGAGATGTGGAGGGAGAGTGAGAACCAGACTCCCCACTGAGCAGGGAGCCCAATGTGGGGCTTGACCCCAGGTCCTTGAGATCATGACCTGAGCGAAAGGCAGATGCTTAACTGCCTGAGCCACTCAGGCGCCCCTGATTTTATGTATTTTGAATCATGCTTACATCCCAGGAATAAATCCCACTTGCTCATGGTAAATAATCCTTTTAATGTATTGTTGAATACTATTAGCTAGTATCTTGATGAGAAATTTTGCATCCATATTCATCAGGCATTTTGGTCTGTAATTTTCCTTCTTGGTGGGGTCTTTGTCTGGTTTTGGGATCAAGGTAATGCTGGCCTCATAAAAGGAGCTTGGAAGTTTTCCTTCCGTTTCTATTTCTTGGAACATTTTCAGAAGAATAGGTATTAACTCTTTTTAAATATTTGGTAGATTTCCCCTGGAAGCTGTCTGGCCCTGGACTCTTGTTTTTTGGGAGATTTTTCACTACTGCTTCAATTTCCTTGCTGGTTATGAGTCTGTTCAGGTTTTCTATTTCTTCCTGTTTCAGTTTTGGTAGTTTATATGTTTCTAGGAATGCATCCATTTCTTTGAGATTGTCTAATTTGTTGACACATAGTTGCTCATGTTATTCTCTTGTAATTATATTTCTGTAGTGTTGGCTCCTGTTTCATTTTCATGATTTTATTTGGGCCCTTTCTCTTTTCTTTTTGATAAGTCTGGCTAAGAGTTTATCAATCATATTAATTCTTTCAAAGAACCAGCTCCAAAGTTCATAGATCTGTTCTCTTGTTTTTTTGATTCTTATATCATTGCTTTATGCTCTAAGCTTTATTATTTCTCTTCTCCTGCTGGATTTAGGCTTTATTTGCTGTTCTTTCCTCAACTCCTTAAGGTGTAAGTTTAGGTTATGTGTTTGAGGCTTTCCTTCTTTTTTGAAAAGGCCTTTATTGCTATATACTTACCTCTTAGGACTGTCTTTGGCACATCCCAAAGGTTCTGAACTGTTGTGTTTTCATATTCATATTTGCTTCCATATATTTTTTAACTCTTTAATTTCATGATTGATCCATTCATTCCTTCCTAGGACATTCTTTAACCTACATGGTCTCTCCAAATTTTTTCTTGAGGTTGACTTCAAGTTTCACAGCATTGTGGTCTGAAAATATGCATGGTATGATCTCGGTCTTTTTGTTCTGGTTGAGACCTGATTTGTGACCCAGTATGTGATCTATTCTGCAGAATGTTCCTTATGCACTTGAGAAGATTGTGTATTCTACCACTTTAGGATGAGATGCTTTGAATATATCTGTAAAGTCCATGTGGTCCAGGGTGTTATTCAAAGCCCTTGTTACCTTATTGATGTTCTGCTTGGATGATTTGACTATTGCTGTAAGTGGAAAGTTAAATTCCCCTATATTATTTTATTATTATCAATGAGTTTCTTTAATTTTTTTATAAAGTGGTTTATATATTTGGCTATTTCCAAGTTAGGGCCATAAATATTTACAATTCCTAGATCTTGTTGGATAACCCCCCTTTTATGATATAGTGTCCTTCTTGTCCTTCTTCATCTCTTATTACAGTCTTTGGTTTAAAATCTATTTGTCTGATACGGATGGCTACTCCAGCTTTTTTTTTTTTTTAATGTCCATAAGCATGATAAATGGTTGTCCACCCCTACTTTCAATCTGGATTTGTCTTTGGGTATAAAATAAACCTCTTGTAGACATCATATCTGTGGGTCTTTTTAAAAAAAAATCCATCTGATACCCTATGTCTTTTGATTAGAACATTGAGTCCACTTACATTCAGAGTAATTATTGAAACATGAATTTTGTGCCATTGTATTACGTGTAAAGTTACTGTTCCTCTCTGATCTTTGTTACTTTTGGGGTTTCTCTCCACTCAAAGGATTCCTTTCTTGCAGGGCTGGTTTAGTGTTCATGAATTTCTTTAGTTTTGTTTGTTTGTTTGTTTTTTTGTCCTGGAAACTCTTCATTTCTTCTTCTATTCTGAATGACAGCCTTGCAGATAAGATATTCTTGGCTACATGTTTTTCCTATTTAGCACATTAAGTGTATCATGCCATTCCTTTCTTGCCTGCCAGGTCTCTGTGGGCAGGTCTGCTGCCAGCCTTTTGTGTTTATCCTTGTTGGTTAAGGACCTCTTGTCCTGAGCTGCTTTCAGGATTTTATCTTTATCTTTGTAATTTGCAATCTTCACTATAATATGTTGAAGTGTTGACCTATTTTTGTTGAATTTGAAGTGGGTTCTTTGTGCCTCCTCGACCTTTTTTAAATGTATATATATTTTAAGCTCTAATTAATTTCCAGTAGTCTAATCATTGTTATTATTTTTTCTTTTGCTTGATTTAAGACAGTTTGACTTTTTCCCCCAGTATTTAAAGTGGATGCTTAGGTAATTTATTTGACATATTTTCTTTTTCAGTACAGGCATTATGGCTATAAATTTTCCTCTAAGCATTCTTTAGCTTCACCTCACAATTTTGGTATGTTATGTCTTTATTTTAATTCATCTTAATGTATTTTCTAATTCCTTCTGTGATTCTTCTTTTTTTTAAAGATTTTATTATTTGACAGAGAGAGACACAGTGAGAGAGGGAACACAAGTGGGGCGGGGGGGGGGGGGGTTTTGGGAGAAGCAGGCTTCCCGCCAAGCAGGGAGCCTAATGTGGGGCTTAATCCCAGGACTCTGGGATCATGACCTGAGCTGAAGGCAGACACTTAATGACTGAGGCACTCATGCACCTCACTTTTGTGATTTCTTTTTGACCCATTGATTAGGAGTGTATTGTTTAATCTTCTAATATTTGTGGACTTTCAAATTTTTATTATTGATTTATAATTTAATTTCTTTGGAAGCCACTTCTCTTGGATTTAATCCTATGATTTACCTGCATAGAATGGCGGGACAGCATATGCCTTTTCAGCTTGCCTCTATTATCTTGACTCCTGTTCCTTATGACAGAGCTAAGAAAAGACTGATTGAAGCACCAGTATTCTCTGACTGCCATGCCTTAATAGAGCTTCTGACATATGAGTAAGGCTGGGTGCTTGAAAACAGCCACTGATCTCTTGGATTTTAGCTTCCACAATTGAGATGAAGTGGGAAGATTAAAGAATATGGTGGTCTGCCCTTTCTGGAAGATATAATAGCCTTATGCTAAGAGCTGGTGGGGATAAGGGTGGGGAGGGGGCTAAGGAACAAAGCCCTATGTTCTTGGCTACACCTATCTGGAGTGGAGTTATCGATAAACTGCACTGTGGGGGAAGGGAGGGGTGAATGCTGGCTCTGATTCAAGAGCCACAGACTCCCACTAATCTTTTTTTTTAAATTAATTTATTTTTTTAAAAGTAGGCTCCATACCCAGTATGAGTTCAGACCTGAGCTGAGGTCAAGAGTTGGACACTAAATTAAGCCAGCCAGGTGCCCCAGACTCCTACTGTTTTTATAGTAATGTGATGGATTTTCTTGAATAGTGATTTTTTTTTTTTTGCTGTATGAACTTAGGGTAATTTTCAGAGAATTTAAATGTTTATACCCATGTCTATATAAATTTTTACTGTTTATGGTTGTTTCCTGAAGGGAGAGTGTCCACAAATCTCTCATGCTACCATTCTGAAAGTTGACCTCTCCAGTTCTTAACTTTACAATTTAAACAACACATTGTGATGGTTTTCTGATCTTCCCAGGTTAGACTATATGTTGTTCTTATAAATTCTATTAGTCCTTTTGCTTATATTGATATGTAGTAACATATCACATGGTATATCAGATTTTGATTAGTTGCTTTCTTATCTACATAATTCCCTATTATGACAATATCTTCTTGTTTGTCTCTGCCATCCTATCATATTGTGTAGTGTCTAAAAATAGTAGACAGCAAATGAAAGAATGAATCAATGGTGATTAAATTGTATGTAAGAATAATAGAGAGCAGGGTCTAATTGATGATTAAACAAAACTTAATAATTATTATGTATATTTTAAGAAAACAATGAGACAGGAAGATATGAGTTACTGTTTTAAGTATGATTTTCAAGGCTTGGTCTAATGGGCAAAGTGTTCATTTTAGCCATTATAATTTATGCTTTCCAAATTTTATATCATCATAATACTCTATTTTATCCCTTACTTCTAAACAGATGATTAGTAATAGTTCTATTGACAATAAAAAGATAAATTTCTGTCAAACTACATCTCCTACCCAGCTACTACCTAGTTTTTTTTTTTTTGGTTTCAGGTCACTGATAGAAGAAAGCATATTGATTAAATGCTAGGTCTTGGAAGTGATTACTAAGGAGTAGATTTTACTACAGTGGTATTAGAGTCAGAGCTCAGATTCTTTGGCAAAAGAGTCAGAGCTCAGGACTTTTTTAATGGCCCTACAGATCTGCTTGGTCTTCACACTATAAATAATGGGATTCATCACTGGTGGAATAAGTAAATACACACTGGCCATAAGACTGTGCACATAGAAGATAGTGGAGAAGTAGCAGGCTGAGACGACATCAGGCAGCAGGAGATCAGCTAGATAGCTTATAAAACCATTCCGAACACCTACAAATCCAAAAGGAGATTGAAGAGCAGAAGAGCAACAATTCTAGAAACAAAAAATTGATCACTTTCTGAAAGGTAGGGCCAGCGGAGAAGTGAATCCAACGCCATGGGGAGATAGACCACAGGGGGAGGGGCCAGCTCCCGGCAAGCGGTGGAACAACAGAGCACAAAATCAGGACTTTAAAAGTCTGCTCCACAGAGGGACAATGCTCCAGAGGCTAAACTGGGGTGAAGACCTCGTGGGGACAGCGTGGCCTCAGGTCCCGCGGGGTCACAGAAGGATCGAGGGGGGGGGTCTGAGTGTTGCAGAGCTCACAGGTAATAGACTGGGGAAGCCGGCTGCGGAGACAGAGCCAAGGAGTGAGCTCTCAACTCAGGGTTACCTTGAACCATAATCTGTGACACGGGCTGGTGCTCTGTGGCCCCCACAGGATCCGGGGAGACTCCAACCTGGGAGAGCCCAGGGATCTTTGGGGTTCGGAGACTCCAGGTGGGGCTCTGTGCCAGAGACAGAGACACTTGGTCAGAGGCTGGGTGACCTCAGAGCGCAGCCGGAGGCCAGTGAGACGGGAGTGATTGCATGCGATTTTCTCCAAATGCGGCTGGAGGCTGTGAGACGGGAGTGATTAAGCACTTTTCTCTGAAGGCACACTGAAGAGTGGGGCCCTGGGCTCTCGGCTCCTCCAGGCCAGAGATTGGGAGGCTGCTATTTTCATTCCCATCCTCCAGAACTCTATGGAAAGCGTTCAGGGAACAAAAGCTCCCGAAAGCGAACCTGAGAGGATTACTTAGCCCGGCCCCTGGTAAGGGCGGTGCAATTCCGCCTGGGGCAGAGACACTTGAAAATCACTACAACAGGCCCCTCCCCCAGAAGATCAACAAGAAGTCCAGCCAAGACCAAGTTCACTTACCAAGGAGAACAGCAGAATTCCAGAGGAAGAGAAAGCAAACCATGGAATTCATGGCTTTCTCCCCATGAATCTTTAGTCTTGCAAAGTTAATTAATTAAAAAATTTTTTTTTTCTCTTCTACTAATTTTTTTTAACTTTTACCCTTTCCTCTTTTAACGTTTTTTAAGTAGTTTATCTTAATCACTTTCTTAAAAAAATCTTTTTTGAACCTTTATTATTATAGTCATATTTTATCCTTCATTGTATCTAACTTTATTCTTTGTATACACATAAGGTTTTTTTTTCTTCTAAAAAATTTGGGGTACAACTTCTTCTAATAGATCAAAATAGATCCTAAATCTAGCACCGGGCTTGATCTAGTCTCCAGACCAAGCAAGACTCTCCACTTTCTTTTTTTTTTTTTTAATTCTCTCTATCAACTTACCTTATCAACTCCTTTGTTAGAAATTAAAAATTTTTTTTTTTCATCTTTATAGTCATATTTCATCCCTTCATTGTGTTTACCCTTATATATGTTTTTCATTCTTTAAAATTTTGGGAGGTAGTTCCTTCTAAGAGACCAAAATACTCCCAAAATTAAGTGGGTGACCATGTTCTAGTCACCAGTCTAATATATATATATATTTGTTTTTTCTTTTTTAATATTTTTTTCTTTACTTGTGTTCTCTCTTTTTAATTTTTTTTCTCTTTTCTGAACTTCTTTTTACCCCCTTTCCCCCCCCCCCCCCACGATTTGGGGTCTCTTCTGATTTGGTTAAAGCACATTTTTCTGGTTTCTTTGCCACCCTTTTAGCATTTTATTTGCTCCTTCATATATTCTTATCTGGACAAAATGACAAGGCGGAAAAACTCACCACAAAAAAAAGAACAGGAGGCAGTACCAAAGGCTAGGGACCTAATCAATACAGACATTGGTAATATGTCAGATCTAGAATTCAGGATGGCGATTCTCAAGGTTCTAGCCAGGCTCGAAAAAGGCATGAAAGATATTAGAGAAACCCTGTCCGGAGAAATAAAAGCCCTTCCTGGAGAAGTAAAAGAACTAATATCTAACCAAGTTGAAATAAAAAAACCTATTAATGAGGTGCAATAAAAAATGGAGGCTCTTACTGCTAGGATAGATGAGGCAGAAGAAAGAATTAGTGATATAGAAGACCAAATGACAGAGAATGAAGAAGCTGAGCAAAAGAGAGACAAACAACTACAGGACCACGAGGGGAGAATTCAAGAGATACGTGATACCATAAGATGAAACAACATTAGAATAATTGGTTTTCCAGAAGAAGGAGAAAGAGAGAGGGGAGCAGAAGGTATATTGGAGAGAATTATCATAGAGAATTTCCCTAATATAGCAAAGGGAACAAGCATCAAAATCCAGGAGGTGCAGAGAACACCCACTCAAAATCAATAGGAATAAGTCCACACCGCGTCATCTAATAGTAAAATTTACAAGTCTTAGCGACAAAGAGAAAATCCTGAAAGCAGCACGGGACAAGAAGTCTGTAACATACAATGGTAAAAATTTTAGATTGGCATCAGACTTATCCACAGAGACCTGGCAGGCCAGAAAGAACTGGCATGATATATTCAGAGCACTAAACGACAAAAACATGCAGCCAAGAATACTATATCCAGCTAGGTTATCATTGAAAATAGAAGGAGAGATAAAAAGCTTCCAGGACAAACAAAAACTGAAAGAATTTGCAAACACCAAACCAGCTCTACAGGAAATATTGAAAGGGGTCCGCTAAGCAAAGAGAGACCCTAAAAGTATTAGATCAGAAAGGAACAGAGACAATATACAGTAACAATCACCTTACAGGCAATACAATGGCATGAAATTCATATCTCTCAATAGTTACCCTGAATGTAAATGGGCTAAATGCCCCAATCAAAAGACAAAGCGTTTCAGAATGGATAAAAAAAAAACAAAACCCATCAATATGCTGCCACAAGAAACTCCTTTTAGACCCAAAGACACCTCCAGATTGAAAGTGAGGGGGTGGAAAACAATTTGCCATGCTAATGACATCAGAAGAAAGCTGGGGTGGCAATCCTTGTATCAGATCAATTAGATTTTAAGCCAAAGACTATAATAAGAGATGAGGAAGGACACTATATCATACTCAAAGGGTCTGTCCAACAAGAAGATCTAACAATTTTAAATATCTATGCCCCTAACATGGGAGCAGCCAACTATATAAACCAATTAATAACAAAATCAAAGAAACACATTGACAAGAATACAATAATAGTAGGGGACTTTAACACTCCCCTCACTGAAATGGACAGATCATCCAAGCAAAAGATCAACAATTTCTTATTAAGAAATAAAGGTCTTAAATGACACACTGGAGCAGATGGACATCACAGATATATTCAGAAAATTCCATCCCAAAGCAACAGAATACACATTCTCTAGTGGCCAAGGAACATTCTCCAGAATACATCACATCCTGGGTCATAAATCAAGTCTCAATCGGTATCAAAAGATTGGGTTCATTCCCTGCCTATTTTCAGACCACAATGCTCTGAAGCTAGAACTCAATCACAGGAGGAAATTTGGAAAGAGCCCAAATACATGGAGACTCAACAGCATCCGTCTAAAAAATGAATGGGTCAATCAGGAAATTAAAGAAGAATTGAAAAAAATTATGGAAACAAATGATAATGAAAACACAATGGTCCAAAATCTGTGGGACACAGCAAAGGCAATCCTGAGAGGAAAATATATAGCAATACAAGCCTTTCTCAAGAAACAAGAAAGGTCTCAAATACACAACCTAACCCTACACCTAAGGGAGCTCAAGAAAGAACAACAAAGAAAGCCTAAACCCAGCAGGAGAAGAGAAATAATAAAGATCAAAGCAGAAATCAATGAAATGGAAACCAAAAAACAATAGAACAAATCAATGAAACTAGGAGCTGGTTCTCTGAAAGAATTAATAAGATTGATAAACTCCTGGCCAGACTTATCCAAAAGAAAAGAGAAAGGACCCAAATAAATAAAATCATGAATGAAAGAGGAGAGATCACAACTGACACCAAAGAAATACAAACAATTATAAGAACATATTATGAGCAACTCTATGTCAACAAATTTGACAATCTGGAAGAAATGGATGCTTTCCTAGAGACATATAAGCTGCCAAAACTGAACCAGGAAGAAATAGAAAACCTGAATAGACCCATAACCAGTAAGGAGATTGAAACAGTCATCAAAAATCTCCAAACAAACAAAAGCCCAGGGCCAGATGGCTTCCCAGGGGAATTCTACCAAACATTTAAAGAAGAATTAATTCCTATTCTCCTGAAGCTGTTCCAAAAAATAGAAATGGAAGGAAAACTTCCAAACTCATTTTATGAGGCCAGCATCACCTTGATCTCCAAACCAGACAAGGATCCCATCAGAAAAGAGAATTACAGACCAATATCCTTGATGGACACAGATGAGAAAATTCTCACCAAAATACTAGCCAATAGAATCCAACAATACATTAAAAGGATTATTCCCATGACCAAGTGGGATTTATTCCAGGGCAGCAAGGTTGGTTCAACATTTGCAAATCAATCAATGTGATACAATACATTAACAAAAGAAAGAACAAGAGCCATATGATACTCTCAATAGATGCTGAAAAAGCATTTGATAAAGTACAGCATCCCTTCCTAATCAAAACTCTTCAAAGTGTAGGGATAGAGGGCACATACCTCAATATTATCAAAGCCATCTATGAAAAACCTACCGCAAGTATAATTCTCAATGGAGAAAAACTGAAAGCTTTTATGCTAAGGTCAGGAACATGGCAGGGATGTCCGTGATCACCACTGCTATTCAACATAGTACTAGAAGTCCTAGCCTCAGCCATCAGACAACAAAAAGAAATTAAAGGCATCCAAATTGGCAAAGAAGAAGTCAAACTATCACTCTTTGCAAATGATATGATACTATATGTGGAAAACCCAAAAGGCTCCACTCCAAAACTGCTAGAGCTTGTACAGGAATTCAGTAAAGTGTCAGGATATAAAATCAATGCACAGAAATCAGTTGCATTTCTTTACACCAACAACAAGATAGAAGAAAGAGAAATTAAGGAGTTAATCCCATTTACAATTACACCCCAAACCATAAGATACCTAGGAATAAACCCTCCAAAGAGGCAAAGAATCTATACTCAGAAAACTATAAAGTACTCATGAAAGAAATTAAGGAAGACACAAAGAAATGGAAAAATGTTCCATGCTTATGGATTGGAAGAATAAATATTGGGAAAATGTCTATGCTACCTAAAGCTATCTACACATTTAATGCAATGCCTATCAAAATCCCATCCAATATTTTCAAAGAAATGGAACAAATCATCCTAAAATTTATATGGAACCAGAAAAGACCTCGAATAGCTAAAGGAATATTGAAAAGTAAAGCCAAAGTTGGTGGCATCACAATTCCAGACTTCAAGCTCTATTACAAAGCTGTCATCATCAAGACAGTATGGTACTGGCACAAAAACACACATAGATCAATGGAACAGAATAGAGAGCCCAGAAATAGACCCTCAACTCTATGGTCAACTAATCTTTGACAGAGCAGGAAAGAATATCCAATGGAAAAAGACAGCCTCTTCAACAAATGGTGTTGGGAAAATTGGACAGCTGCATGCAGAAAAATGAAATTGGACCATTTCCTTACACCACACACGAAAATAGACTCAAAATGGATGAAGGTCCTCAACATGAGAAAGGAATCCATCAAAATCCTTGAGGAGAACACAGGCAGCAACCTCTTCGACCTCAGCCGCAGCAACTTCTTCCTAGGAACAACGCCAAAGGCAAGGGAAGCAAGGGAAAAAACGAACTTTTGGGACTTTATCAAGATCAAAAGCTTTTGCACAGCAAAGGAAACAGTCAACAAAACCAAAAGACAACTGACAGAATGGGAGAAGATATTTGCAAACGACATATCAGATAAAGGGCTAGTATCCAAAATCTATAAAGAGCTTAGCAAACTCAACACCCAAAGAACAAATAATCCGATCAAGAAATGGGCAGAGGACATGAACATGCATTTCTGCAAAGAAGACATCCCGATGGCCAATAGACACGTGAAAAAGTGCTCCACATCACTGGGCATCAGGGAAATACAAATCAAAACCAATCAAAACCTCAATGAGATACCACCTCACACCAGTCAGAATGGCTAAAATTAACAAGTCAGGAAATGACAGATGCTGGCAAGGATGTGGAGAAAGTGGAACCCTCCTACACTGTTGGTGGGAATACAAGCTGGTGCAGCCACTCTGGAAAACAGCATGGAGGTTCCTCAAAAAATGGAAAATTGAGCTACCTTATGACCCAGCAATTGCACTACTGGGTATTTACCCTAAAGATACAAACGTAGTGATCCAAAGGGGCACATGCACCCAAATGTTTATAGCAGTAATGTCTACAATAGCCAAGTTATGGAAAGAACCTAGATGTCCATCAACACATGAATGGATAAAGAAGAAGTGGTATATATATATATACAATGGAATACTATGCAGCCATCAAAAGAAATGAAATCTTGCCATTTGCGACAACATGGGTGGAACTAGAGGGTATTATGCTTAGTGAAATAAGTCAATTGGAGAAAGACAACTCTCATATGATCTCCCTGAAATGAGGAAGTGGAGATGCAACAGGGGTGGGGGTTAAGGAGGTAGCAAAATAATAAATGAAACAAGATGGAATCAGGAGGGAGACAAACCAAAAGAGACTCTTAATGTCATTAAACAATCTGAGGGGGTGGGGGGAGGGGTGTTGGGATAGGGTCGTGGGGTTACATTATATGTTTAAATAAAAATAAAAAGAAAAAAAGAGTGTGCACATAAGGAGGTGTCCTTTTTCCGAAATCTATGGACAAAGCACAAGCTAATAAGAGGAATGTAGAAGATGGCAACAGCACCTATGTGGGAGATACAAGTGCTGAAGGCTTTATGCCTCTCCTCTGGGGAAGCAATGCTTAAGATGGTCTTAATAATCAGAGTGTACGAGAGAAGAATAAAGATGGAGTCCAATCCTGCAGTAACTATAAGGACAGTAAGTCCTAAAACACTGTTGATCTTATTGTCAGAACATGACAGCTGGATTATATCAGGATGGAAACTATAAGAATGATGAAGCACATAGTTTTGGCAGAAAGATTAATGTTTAAGAAGCAGGGCCAGAGGCATTAGGATCACTATACCCCTGATAAGGATGGCGAACCACACTTTGACAATTCTGGAATCAATCAGGATGGCAGTATATTTCAGTGGGTTGCAAATGGCAATGAAGCAGTCAAAGGCCATTGCCAGGAGCACTGAAGACTCCACAACAGTAAATAGTTGAATGAAGAATGTCTGGGCAACACAGGCATGGAAACTGATCTGTCTTGCACTGAACCAGAATATGCCCAGTGTAGTAACCATTGTTGAAATACACAAGCCCAAGTCAGTGGTTGAGAGCATAGAAAGGAAATAGTACATAGGTACATAGGTTCATGGAGACTTGATTCAGTGATGATGACAAACAGGATTATACCGTTCCCAGAGAAGGCAGTCATGTAAAGACAGTAGAAGGGGATGGAGATCCAGGTGTGGGCAGCTTCAAGTCCTGGAACTCCCGTCAGTTAAAACATCAGAGAAGTGGAAGTGATGTTAGGAAAACACGATATGATTACTTTGGAGGAATAATTCTTTTAAAATAAAATATCCTAAAGGGAGAAATGAAAATACTATTTATAATTTGATTGTGATTTCTATTAATGGTAATTAGATCAATCAAATTAGAGATTATTCTTAGGACTTTATCCTTTCTTTTTGCTTCTCAGTTAAAATTAATTTCCTTCTTTCTTCCTTCCTTCCTCCCTCCCTCCCTCTCTCTCTCTTTCTTTTTTCCTCCTTCCTTCCTTCCTTCCTTCCTTCCTTCCTTCCTTCCTTCCTTCC
>ML106855.1:84123-111797 GCA_003697995.1 Taxidea taxus jeffersonii
TTCCTTCCTTCCTTCCTTCCTTCCTTCCTTCCTTCCTTCCTTCCTTCTTCCCTGTATTGAACTTCCTTCCATGATTCATATTTCCTAATTCACAAAATAGAA
Source organism: Taxidea taxus jeffersonii (assembly GCA_003697995.1). Lineage (NCBI taxonomy): Eukaryota > Metazoa > Chordata > Mammalia > Carnivora > Mustelidae > Taxidea > Taxidea taxus. The sequence goes on from ML106855.1 coordinate 84,226, forward strand.
TAGGGTTTTCCTTTTTTTTTTTAAATCTCAGCAGTACTTTTTGTCATCTTCCACTTTAATCCAATGCGTTTTCTTTCCCTCCTCCCTGTACTTTCTATGCAGAGAATTGTAGCAAGATAATCTGAAACTGTCAAGAATTTAATGGATATCTCAAAGTAATAGTAATTTTTAAAAGTCAGATTTATTTAATAAAGACTATACATATTTTTGAGTATTTGTGTTGATACTAGTGCATTATCATGGAACTTTATCATACACTTTAAAGACATATAATATTTTCAGGAAATAATTTGAGATATCAGGTCAAAATAGCCTATTCATTATTTCTTGGTCAGTGGATCTTATCCTTTATGCTAAGGTTGTTTCTAGTCTGGGGTTACATTTCCAGTATTGATTTTTTATTTTCTTATCTGTTATCACTGTAGTGTTGACACATAATTGTTACAGAAGATTTTCCTTAGCATTGTTTTCAGCAGTTAGTCCCTTTCAGAGACAACTGTATTAAACTTCTAGGCTAAGAGTGAACTGTGTGTACAGAGGCCAGATATTAGATACTTCCATCTGCAGTCTAGTGTTGCTGCAATCATTGCCATTTGTTACTTATGTATAGCCTTAGAAAAGTACACTTACAGGGGGTGTCTTCATCAAAGTAAATACACATTTGAGCTTTCAGCTCCACTGTTAGGTATTATCTGAAATGAGAATTATTATTAGGTAGATGAGGTCATGGGTAACTTTTCTTCTCCTTCCTTTCTTCTTTCCCTATATTGACTTAACTCTTTTATGATCTAGTCCCCATAAGGTACTGGAAAGTCTTGCTGGGATGTTCACTAAGCCAATATGGTAGTGCTCTGAATACCCTAAACTGTCTTCTCTTTGGCTTCTCAAAGACTGGTTACTTTCCTCATAGTCCTAGTCATTGGCTGGAATCCTGTTGGTCTTTCATGGAATTTGGAGCCACTATGTCTCCAACCACTTGATTTGGAGAATATATTCCTGCAGCTGTGTTATACCTACACAATTTTACCTTCTTAGTTAATGAAACACTCCAGCTCCAAATATTAGTTTGTGATACCTGTTGTGACTATCTGTTGTATTTTTGACTTATTTTAAAATCTCTATTATTATTAACATCTATCATTGAATATCTGCTATGTGAAATGTATTCCATTAAGAATTGCAGAAGCTTGGGTGCCTGGGTGGCTCAGTGGATTAAAGCTTCTGCCTTTGGCTCAGGTTCTGATCCCAGGGTCCTGGGATTGAGCCTTGCGTCAGGCTCTCTGTTCAGCAGGGAGCCTGCTTCCTCCTCTCTCTCTGCTTGCCTCTCTGCCTGTCAAATAAATAAATAAAATCTTTAAAAAAAAGAATTATAGAAGCTTTAAGGCTTTGTTAAATGTAGGTTATTTATGAACTTGTGAAAGCCTTTATATTCATATCCTTATAGTCAAAGGTACATAAAGGCAAAAAAAAATACTGTCAAAGCACTATAAAAGATAAAATATGGGGCACCTGGGTGGCTCAGATGGTTAAACACCTGCCTTCATCTCAGGTCATGAGCTTTGGGCTCTGGAATCGAGTCCCATATTGGGATCCCTGCTCAGTGGGGAGTCTCTTTTTCCTTCTGCCTCTGCTCCTCCACCCTGCTTGCTATCCTCTCTCTTAAATGGAAAAATAAAATATTAAAACACAAAATATAGGAAGGAGAGATCAAGTGTCACTGGGGAAATCATAACAAATTTAATGAAGACAATATTTAAAGATGAGCTTTGACATAAAAGTAGAATTTCAAGGTGGAAGATGGGTGTCAAGGTTGAAGTAGAGTTAACAGTGAAGCTCACCATTAGGAAAGTTGCATGTACATGAAGGAACAGTTAACAAACTGGTTTTCTAGGACTGTGGAGTATGTGAAAGTAGAAAGAAGTAGATTGAATTTTAAAGGAAAGTTAAATCCAAATTGTGGAGGACTTTGTTAGAGATTGGAATGGTGTATGAAAAATAAACATGGAAGAGATTCTTTTTGATTTCTTATTAAATTTTATTTATGCTGGATATTTGGGAAATTAATTCAAAGTGAATGATGTGTAGTTTTGATAGAAACAGTAGAGAGATAGGAAGTGAGTTAGCCATCTATAGGAATAGGGTAACTGAGAGGTACTGAATATCTGACTTAGTATTTTGGTGGTAGGAAAGGTAAGATTGCCCTAGGTAAGACTAACAGCATTGTGGAGACATTTGAATCATATGACACAGTTCCACCCAACTTTAAAATTGCATGGATTATAACTCCAATTTATGATCAAATTTTACTGACTTTGAAATAGGTCTTCATGGGTCAGTAATTGTTAAATATGAGTTCCCTTAGAACACACAAGTTTGAACACAGCTCTTTGAATCTGCTTTGTTTTCACACTATAGATGATGGGATTCATCACAGGGGGAATGAGCAAGTAAATATTAGCAATCAGTGTGGGCACATATGGTGGAGAATGTTTTCCAAATCTGTGAACAAAAGACAGGCTGATTAAAGGGATGTAGAATATGGCCACAGCCGTGATATGAGAAATGCAGGTGCTGAAAGCCTTTTTTCTCTCCTCTGGGGATGCAATGTTCAGAACTGAGCGAATGATCAGGACATAGGAAAGCAGGATAAAAATAGAGTCCACTCCAGCAGTAGAGATGATTGCAGTTAGTCCAAATGCACTGTTGATCTTTGTGTCTGAACACGAGAGCTTCATTACATCAGGGTGGAAGCAATAGGAATGATAGAGCACATGGCTTCGGCAGAACGATAGACTCTTGAGAAGCAAGACTAGTGGTGTCAGAATGACAGTCCCCCTGGTAATGACTGCCAAACCAATCTGTGCAATCCTTGCATGAGTTAGAATGGTGGCATATCTCAATGGGTTGGAAATGGCCACAAAACGATCAAAAGCCATAGCCAAGAGCACTGAAGATTCCATGAAAGTGAAGAGGTGAATGAAGAACATTTGTGATAAGCAGGCATTAAAGCTGATCTCCCGGACATTGAGCCAGAATATTCCTAGTACTGTCACCAGTGTAGAGATGCATAAGCCAATGTCAGTGGTGGACAGCATGGAAAGGAAATAGTACATGGGCTCATGGAGGCTTGGCTCAGTGAAGACCACAAACAGGATCAGGGTATTCCCAGAAAGAGCAGTTAAATAGAGGCAACAGAAGGGGATTGAGATCCAGGCATGGGCCCATTCAAGTCCAGGGACCCCAGTCAAGAGGAAAGTAGGGAAAGTAGAATTATGGAAAATTTGCATTATGATCTGCAGGAGCTGAATTCTCTTGTCAAATCTTGATTTTCTAAATTTAGAATTTTAAAATTACTTTTAAAGTTTAATACACATTTAGTAAAGTTTTCAAAACTTTAGAGTACAGCTTAATGAGTACAGCTTAATGCATCTGTATGCACTCATATAACTACTTTCAGGATAACTGATAGAACATTACCAGCAACCCTGAAGGCTTCCCAATGCCTCATCCTCATCAATACCCTTTCCTATTGTAACCATTATTCTGACTTCTGTTACCATAATGACTTTTTCCTGTTCTTGATCTTGATATAAATAGAATCATGCAGTATGTTCTCCTTGCATCTGGCTCCTTTCACTCAATATTATGTCTGTGGGATTCATCACTGAAATAAGATATTTAATTAAGTTCAAGTTAATTTCATACTCAGGTTAACTTTATTGTTGTTTATCACTTACTAATTTGGACTCATCAATATTTTTGTTACATTTTTTATCCTTCAGCTAGATTATAAGTTTATACTTATTAATATGGTCTTATGAGAATAAGAGTTTATTTTCAGCTAAACTTTGCTTAGTATAATGCTTTCCTCATAGAAGATATTCAATAAGTTTTTGCTAATTTCTATTTTATTTGCCCTCCCTGAAATACTCTAATGATGAGTAGGACTAAGCCCCAGGAAATAATTTTGCCTTGCAATTTTAGAATTATTAAACCCATATTCTAAGTGAAAATTTACTTTAACTTAGCAGAGAAGCATCTCTTTTCAGGGTATTCTAAGAATCCACCATAGATAATGCCAGTTCATCCTGTCTTATGACATATGTTTACTAGAGGGAACTGAGGGAAGATGCTTCAGTTCCAGGGATCTGAAGCGTGGTACTCTTCTTAATTTGTTAACTAAAATACTGCCTTGCTTACCATTATGGAAACTGCCCATGTCAATGAGAAAAATAATAATCTTCTTTTGTAGCATGTATACCCTGGTCTTTAATCTGACTTGATTTCTTATAGAGTTATTTGGATATATATTATGTGAATAATAAGAAGATGTTCCATACAATTATCTAGGTGTTTTACATAGATTACTTCATTTGAGCCCTGGACAAACCTAAGGGAGAAGTATTTTTACTTGTTACAGATGCATAAGGTGAATTTCAGAAGTTTGGATAAATAGCTGAAAGTCATAAAATATGAAATAATTGATATTGGGAATCAGAGAAAATAAGACTTTAGAACCTGTCCTATTAACAACTACCCTGCACTTTTCAGTGATAATAATAATGATATAATTCTCATTCAATAATAATATAATACCCTATCAATAAATAAGGTAAATGTGTTAGAGATATCTATGTTTGCAAATCTCCTAATTATTTAATGTTTCTATGGTTCAGAGTCAAAACAATTTTATGTCAGACTACATATATATTGTATGATATGTAAATAAACTAATGAGACTTAATTTTAGGAAATTGTAAGTTCTTAAGCATATTGTCAGAGGCTATAAGTTAATCCATTGAATGTTATAATTTAAATTAACCCATGGTGGAGTGCCTGGGTGGCTCAGTTGGTTAAGTGTCCAACTCTTGGTTTCAGCTCAGGTCATGATCTCAGGGTCGTGCGATCAAGCCCTGCATCCAGCTCTATGCTCAGCATGGAGTCTGCTTGAGTTTCTCTCTCTCTCCCTCTATCCCCCACATTCATGCTCTCTCTTTTTCTCTAAAATAAATAAATAAATCTTAAAAAAAAAGAACCAGGATATGCATTGTTCCTTTAGATGCCATCCCTGATAATTTCTATTAAATTCTATAAATTCTACTATGCCTATTTAAATACAATTTTATGATCTAATTGATTACATAACTTACTTATGGGTATAGATAAAAACTAGTTTGATTATTTCAATGAACAAAATGTCTATTTCTGCATTCTTTTAATTCCATAGGCATTCTATATACAATGTGTTTATTCATTTATTTTCTTAATTTAGCATGCTTTCCTTTATCCCAGGCTAAATCCCCTATATATTAGATTCATGTATCTAATTCTGATTTTTCTGCTTAAATATCTCAGCGTCAACTCAAGCACAACATGACTGCTTCTGAATTACTCTTCAGAGCCCCCACAAGTTATATGTTCTGTTTTCCTCATTTTGATAGTAACTCTGTAGATCTGTAGATCTGTGGTGACTTGATGTATCAGGCTGCCTGATCCAGAAATCTGAATGTACTTCCACCTCCCATTTGTTGATCATTAATTTCTGTTTGTAACGCAACTGTTCATAATTCATACAGCATATTTCTCTTGGAATTTTCTAAGATTTAAATAGGCTTCCATTTTTAAAGTAACTCTAGCTAATATTACCTGAGACAGTCTCTTCTAACTTTCTATTACATTTTCCAAATGATAAATTGAAAGGAGCAGACCAAAGAAGTACTAATGCTAAAACTGATAGCCTACATCAAAGATATCTGGAGGGTGATTAACTCCTAACTAAGGAATATGGAGATCAATTGAGTCAAAATATAGGACAGCACTTGAGTAATCAAGGAGAAGGTAAAACACCTCTATTCTTTTAGGAAGGAGAAATGAAAGTCTTATTTTCTAGTTTACTAGTCATTTCATATAAAGAAAGGTCTGGAGTTATATCCTGCTGCTTGAGGAAAATCAATTACCATCACATGATGATCTGTCAAAATGATGAATAACAACATAATCTTTCTAGAAAGGCAAATGCTATTCCCATGATTGAAAATGTCATGGGTTCAATTAATTACTTTACTTATCCATTCACAGAGAACAATTTGAGAGAGTCCTTTATTATATCTTTCTGAATTTAGAAACATCTGTGGTATGTTACAAAATTAACCACCTACATGGAGGGGAAACAGTTGATTCACCCTATGAACATACTTACATGGGAGGCACTGCCACTTCCATGTCTGGGGCCTGGGCTGAAATATGCACTAGGTGAAAGGTCAGAAGACCAGTGAGAGGATAGCCCTAGTATTCTTGGTGAGAAGAAGAATTAATATTGAGCCAGCTTCTTTGCCACATATCTCTACACTGTTACTGCTTTAATTGAATACCACCATTAATAGGCTGTGACTAACATTCTCACTTTTTGGTGAGAAGGCTTTGGTACAGAGTGAAGATTTCCTTAGACAGACATAATAGGACCAGCGTGTGAAGCCAGGTCTGCCTGATTCTCTAGATATGCTCATTTCACTGTACCACACTGTTTCTGGTGTTCAGACAAAATTAAAAAGAAATAAGTCAGATTGCTGAAGTCTTAAGAAACTGAATGGAATAAAAGTGCTGCAGTAAGTGTAAACCCAATTAGAAATATAAGTAAAACAATAGAGAGGATGTACCAGTGATTTTGGGTTTTGGTCATTACATGTGTCAGGAAATAGAGACATAGAAGAAGCACAGTTTTTCTATGATTAGCTGAACAAATGAGAACACAACGTCTTTACGGAATTTGGAATTTCTGATTATGGATCAGGTTCCTGGAAATGAACCATACAGTGAAGAGTAAGTATAATCAGTGGTTCTGAGGATTTGGAGATCAGAGACTGGAAATGGGGAGAGTAGGTAGGGAGAGTCTTACCTTTCAAGATGTGGAGAATAGAGAACAACAAATAAGATGTTGAAGGAGTAATGCCAGAGACTAAGTGAATTATTGTCTTTAACTTCACTTCCAAGAAATTCTTCCTTGTGTTTACCTAAGTGAAATTACTCACGATGGAGCTTAAAGTCATCAGATGCATTTTATTATAGAGACAATCAAAGACTGGTTCTGATCTGAGCAGCTGCTTGATTGGCCTTTAGACTGGGAGGAGAACTTCTCTTACCCTTATTTAGAGTAGAGTATATGAAGGTCACCTACTTACCTCTATGTATGGAAAATTTTTATAAAGAACAGTGATGGTGTAGTCATTTACCCATATGGGGTAAATACACCCTTGGGGGATTTCAGTGCCATTCTATTATGCTTCATCTCTCTGGCACCAGGAAATGTCAAGGTGGAGAACCAAAAAAAAAAAATTGACATGGTAACTCTGTGTTTATGTGTTTTAATTAAAAATGAAATTGAATCATTACTTTGAACATGGATGCAACATTTAAGATGAGGATTCAATATTCTTGATTTTTATTCTATGTGTTTCTTGTAAATAATCTATTAAACAGATTTTGTGCACAACTAAATGAAATAACAAATACTTTGAAAGTATCTCCAGGTAGTAACATAGTGCCAAGTACTTGGACATATGAATGAAATATTTGTTAAAATGAGAAAATATTTGTTAAACTGATTCCTACAATTCAGAAGCAAACAGTAAAATAAAATGACAAAGCCAAGGGGCTCCATAAAGATTACCCTTTCAGTAGAAGGAAGATTGGTCAGCGTAGCCCATCAAATGGAAGCAATTCCATTTGAGGGAAAAAAGCAGATTGGCTCTTCTTCAGGGATTATGTTAATTAATGCCTGTTTTCCAAGTAATTTCAGATACACTATCTTCTTTATTCTTAGTTGTTCAGGCTAAAACAAACATTTTCAATTTACCTGACATATACTGATAAAGTACTTGACACAAAATCAGTGGTCAATAGTGTTTGTCAAATTAATTTATCTCTCACTCTTGCAGATCTATTTCACAGTCTAGAAAAAGGAATCATAAATCAACAAAATAGAAGCCATTTTATTAAACTCTAGTTTGGTTGATGACTAGGCTAATTAGCTAATAAAGTTGGTTAAATATAGGAGTCAGAAAAGTAATTTTAACCTACATCAAATTTTATTTTAACCTGACACTTGTATGTATAATTTATTCATCATTGTTTTATGTGGAGTTAGGACCTTTCAATGTAGTTCTGCAAATTGCAATTTTATATTATCTTCCTTTGTAAATTGTATCTTTAATACACTATATAAAATTTCCATTATAATAACTATGATGGTGAAGGAAAAACAAGTAGCCCACAGGGCACTTGGGGGGAAATGAAGACTTGCTAATTGGAGAAAGAGCTGACTGGCTGCTAGCATCAGTCAATATGTTTTATAGAGGGAATATATATTACTGTGAAATTTAGCAAGTTTATTCAGTAGAACTTTTATGGAAATTTTTTTGAAACATTTTATTGAGGTTTAATTGACATATAAAAAGCCATATATATTTAATGTTTATAATTTGATGGATTTGGGAGTAAGCATACAACCATGAAACCATCATCATAATACCCCCTTTAGTATTATTATGTGTGTGTATGTGGTAAAGCACTTATCATAATACCTCCCTTCTTAGCAAATTTTAAGTATAAAATACAGTATTATTATGTATAGGTTAACAGGTATGCAAAAAGATGCTCAACATTAATAATCATCAAGGAAATGGAAATCAAAATCGCAATGAGATATCACTTCACACTTATTAGGATGCCTACTTTAGGGAAGAAAAATCAGCAAAAAACAAAAGATAACAAACGTTGGGCAGTTTGTGGAGAAAAGGGAACACTGGTGCACCATTGGTGGGAATTTAAATGGGTACATTGTAGAAAACAGTTGGTTTCTCAATGGCGGTTTCTCAAAAAATTTTAAAAAAGAACTAGCATATGATGCAGCAATTTCATTTCTGGGTATTTATCTAAAGGAATTGAAATCAGGATCTCAAAGTGAGATTCGCTCTTAGAAGTCTACTACTTGCTTCTCTCAAATGCTTCAGCCATTTGCTTGCCATCTTTGATGAGTTTTTTTCCCTGCTTTTCCACTTTTCAAAAAATGTACAAAAAATTATGAGAATAAAGATTTCTCTGAATAATTATGATAGAGCAAATATCACTTTGAGATCTACTGCCCTGCTACCCAGGATCAGAACATAATGTTTTCTTAGCTGGCGGAATTTAGGTACAACTTGAACAACAAGAGAAGCTATTGCAGATTATTTTAAGCAATGTTGTGATTCTATTATAAGATCAATCTGATTTTTGCATAGAAGGTAAATTAGAATGCAAGAGAGAATGAAGGTAGGGACACCTGGTAGAGTGTGCCTGTAGTACAGGCAGATTCTGAAGGTACAGAATAGTGAAGTTGGAAATGAGAAAGGTATAGTAAGTGCAGCATCAGAGAAGTTGCATTATGTTATATGTTACCAGTTTCAGTGTGGAAAGACATGTTGTCAGGGGTTGGAGGAGGCTGGTTGTGTTTTTTCAAAGTAAAACTCTTAATCACTTTATGTCCTTCACTATCAAGGATAATTTCACTCATCCATAGAAGGATTAGATTGTAAAAGAAACAAAATAAATTTGGCTTTGGACTTGCTGAATTTGAGGTACTGGTGGGATTTATGGATTATTTTGATAGGAAGATATGGTTATAAATGTTTCATGATAGCATATGCTCATGTTTTTATTTTTACACCTAGTAGGTCTTAATAAATATTTACTGAATGAATAGTGAACAAATTATAATTTTGGGGAAATTAGTTTTGTATAATGGACTTCTTTTCTGTTTGCTTAACATAACATAGGGCAATGAGTACAAAAATATAGAGTTAAGTTGCTCTGGACATTTTGTTGTTTTTGCGTATTTTCTTCAATTCTCATAAATTGTCCCAGACTAAGAATTATGTTTTCTTAAGGTTTAATGGTGTGTAGCATTATTTGTTATTAGTAGCAAAGCAATTAGCATTATATTGAATTCATAAAATACTAATTGTCAGAATAAGTAATTATTTAATATAGTAAACATGAAAATTTCATGGAGGATCTTAATGTAGACTTGAGGAACATTTTACTGTTTCTGTGTCTAACAAAGTATATTTTTAATCTTGATTATTTTTTAATCACTTCTTCAAAATACCTGAATCTGTCTCTGCTGGCCTGCAGGAAAGATATGACATGCTAATATATGTGTTTACATTTTATAAATTTACATAACTGTCTTGTTATTTATCTAATCAGTGATTTTGTAATCCTTGTACTTTTGCCTTGAGGAGTTTTGCTAAAGGGAAATTTTCAAATTGAAAATATTCTTCTATTTAGTCAATCATTTATTTCTTAGGATACTGGCCATTGTCTTAAAGATAGTTGTCATTAATCAAATGTTCTTAATACACTCTTTTGGATAAGGAGCAGTTATATGAGTGGTGTTGGGTGGTTCTTTGGTAAAATATTTCCCCTTTCCTGATAGACCCAAACATATAGAAGTGGGATCAATATACTGGTCTTGTACACATGAACCTGATTGAGCAATACCAGAGACTTAGATACTTGACCTAAGAAGGGTCAATCAGATGTTTTTCTCATGAGAATTTTTTATCTTTATCTTTTTATTTTTAAAGTTTTTATTTATTTGACAGAGAGAGAGAGACAGCGAGAGATGGAACACAAGCAGGGGGAGGAAGTGGGCTTCCTGCTGAGCAGAGAGTCCAATGCAGGACTTGATCCCAGGACCGTGGGATCATGTCCTGAGCCAAAGGGAGATGTTTGACAACTGAGCCACCCAGGCACCCCTATATTTTTATTTTTTAGAGAGAGTGCACACAAATAGGGGTGAGAAGAGGCAGAGGGATAGAGAGAATTTTTAAGCACCCCTATGCCCAGCACAAGGCCTGATGTGGGGCTTGATCTTAGGACCGTGAGATCATGACCTGAGTCGAAATCAAGAGTAAGATGCTTAACTGACTGAGCTACCCAGTCCCCTTTCATGAGAATTCTTAACACTGTATTTCAAAATAATTTATATTATAGAAAAGATACAAAAACAATACCAAAATTTTCATATCCTTCACCTTGATACTCCATTTCTTGAGTATGTGAAACATTGAGGGAAGCCCATGAACCTGAGAACATGGCAGACTGTTGAGCTTCTCCTGAGCATCCCAGAGCTGCTCTGGCTACTCTGTCACAAGGTTAGGTTGTTTGGCTCCTCCTTGTATTGCCTACATACTTTCCTCTTAATTTGATAGATGTGCTTATTATTAAATGTGCCCTTCACGTCTCTCATTATCTCATGGTCCTAGTTTGGAGCTCTTAATCCATCATCATTTTCCAAAGAGGTCACATTTCTATGAGCTGTTTTCAGCCAGTAACTGAATATGGCAGGGAAACTAAGGCAGGCCCATTCCTAGAAGACACAGAATTCCTTTAACAGATGACATTGACTTGGGGATACCCAATGACCTTGACTAATTCTGTTTAGAACTGCCTAATAGTCTCAGATGATTCTTCTTTTTTTTTTTTTTAAAGATTTATTTATTTATTTATTTATTTGACAGAGATCACAAGTAGACAGAGAGGCAGGAAGAGAGAGAGAGAGGAAGGGAAGCAGGCTCCCTGCTGAGCAGAGAGCCCAATGCGGTGCTCGATCCCAGGACCCTGGGATCATGACCTGAGCTGAAGGCAGTGGCTTTAACCCACTGAGCCATCCAGGTGCCCCTCAGATGATTCTTTTACCAAAAATTATTTTTTTATCTTTTTTTCTCAACTCAAGGTGAATCTTACTTCAAAGTATGACAGTTCTTCCAGTCTCCTTTTTATCCATTCTTGTCTCCTTTTTGTAATGTTACCTAGCCCCTTGTTGGCTGTTTGTCTATTTTGCCCCAGAGATGTTATGCTCTATTAAACATCTCCACAACTGCTTGCACATTTTTAAAAAAGATTTTATTTATTTATTTATTTGACAGAGAGAGAGAGAGGGAGAGAGAGGGATCACAAGTAGGCAGAGAGGCAGGCAGAGGGAGATGGGGAAGCAGGCTCCCTGCTGAGCAGAGAGCCTGATGATGTGGTGTTTGATTCCAGAACCCTGAGATCATGACCTGAGCTGAAGGCAGAGGCTTAACCCACTGAGCCACCCAGGCACCCCAACTGCTTGCACTTTAAGCTCTCTTGCCTGCCTTTGGACCTTGTCAGTTCTTATAATAACTGCCACCCTCTGGTTTTTGGTGATTACCTAGACTCTGTTTTGTTCAGACCTCATTATATACAGGTTTATTAATAAGCCTGGCTCAGTGACTGCATCTCATATTGTCCCTGGTCAGCAGAGAAGAACCTCTTCTCAGTGATGCTGATATCATTTTTGCAGCTAATTCCTAATGAGTTGTGTCCTAATGGTTGCTGTGTCCTCTAGGCTTCTCATGGAACACAATCTAGGGTAGGTCTTCTGACCTTATATAATCTATTCATCCCAGTGTGCTCATTTCCCTCAGCCACTTTATTTTATTGGTTAAAGAATTGTTCATAAAAGAAGCAGAATTATGAATACACGTGTATTAAGAGAAAAAATGGAAGGAATGTGGTATTTTAGGGTGGGAAGAAGAATGATCCAATTTGAAGTTAATTGTTGCATTCGACAAATGGTAAGAACACGAGTCTACTTGGAACACATGGATAATGAAGTAAATAAGCAAGCATTAAGGTTGACAGAATTGATCCATCCTTCTGAAGGGAACATTTTGAATCTGTTTTTTCCATAATTGATCAGATGACAGCTTATTGGATGGATCAATTGAAAAGAGAAAGAAAGGCAAGGAACACAACAGCTGTATATGAAAGAAAGAATCAGGACATATACAGTGTATGGAGAAACATAATGAAAATAATCAAATGTCTTCACATGCACAGAACTGTATTTTTCCTGTCTTTATAGTCTCTTTTATTTCTACATGTAACCTATAGGCAGATCTTCAAGACTCTCTCATGAGTATCTTTTTAAAAAATCATTTATTTATTTGAGTGGGGGAGGGGAGAGACAGAGAGAGAAAAAAAAGACCTAAGCAGACTAGGTGCTGAGCCTGATGTGGGGCTTGATCTCATGACCCTGAGATCATGACCTGAGCTGAAACCAAGAAATCAAGAGTTGGACGCTCAACCAACATGCCACTAAGGCCCCTCATCCTATGAGAATCTTTTTAATGGTTCCCTCTTGAGCTACTGAACTTTATTAGAATGTTAATTTAATAAATTTACCCCAAGCCCAGTCTGTACACTAAGCCACGCAAATCCCTTTGATGAATTATACTAAGTATCATGTATAGGTAGTATCCTAGACATTTTATAAACCAACAGTACAACTCAAACTAAATAAGGTTACCCAATATTTTGCTTGCAGTATATAAAGTCTCCAAAATACATAAAAAAATTTTTCCTTTTTGCCATTACCATGTTCTCTTGCTTAATTTCAGCTAGGTCTCCAGAGATATTTAGAGTCTTTTCTTGGGTAGGCTATTAGGAGTAAGCTTTGTAATATTGTAGCCCTTTGAGCCTCTCAATATATAAGTCCCTTAACTTTAATATTCTCATGTGTTCTCTCTCTGAAGCTCTATGCAGCTAACAGGCATGTAGAATTACCAAAACAAAAGTCCCCTTTTATTTCCTCAAAGAAACACACCCAAATTTCTAAACCAAATCTACAAATCAATTCCTTTATAGAATAGTATGGTTCAAGCAAAAGATGTTCTTTAAGCATCTAATACAAACCTTACCATCTAAATTCACTTAAAAGAATCTGATGGATAGAGAAAAGTGAAGAAAAAAGGAAGTAAAGTTTTAGGTTTTTATATTCTTCAGTGCTATATCCAGATCAGACCTGTGAATTTAAAGCTCAGGAGAGTATTCTTTCATGAAGAGTAAATGGTGACACAGTACTTCTCATATTGTTCAACAGAGTTGCTTCCAAAATACACTTCTCTATTTACCTTTGGAAACATTTTCAACTTAGATGGCAACACAACAGGTATCATTTTGCATTATCAACTTTCACAAGACTTAGTACATTACTTTAATTACTTTAAATTTTTTTGTCTGTGTTACTGCTTCACACACTAGACTTTAAGCTTCTTGAGTGCAGGGAATATGTTTCTTCCAACCTTTAATTTATATTGCTTCTTACAAAGCCAAGCATAAAGTTGGCTCCCAGTCACTGGTATGCTGGTAAACTGAATCTCTGAAAAATAAGAAGTTCTCATTTGTAGTATTTGTCAGTTCCCAGGTATAAATGATGATTTGAAATTGCCAATATGACATCGTTGAACACAAGAGTTGGGATGAGTTGCACAATATGGCCTCTTGCAAGCTGATGTGTGCTGGCTCCAGCACATTGCTGCCTCCAGTGTTTGTGGGGTACATAAAACATCCCTCCTATTTGTTACTTTTCCAACTTCAATTAAATTGATATGACGCCCATAAGGTTTCCACCTCCACTTTCCTCTGCATTTTTTAATCATTTTATACAACTGAGTTTTAAGCTTGTGCCTGTCTCTTAAATTGGTATGTTTACCAAAAAATTCTTTTTGTAAGAACCATATCTCAGATATGGCTATGTATAACCACTTATAGGCTGAGCATCATGAATTATTTACCTTAGTCCTTTGTTTGGTTAATATAGCTATAGTAGCTCCTTTGTGTCACTTGTGAAACCTCTGAAATTTTGTGGAAAATATGAATGTGTTCATATGTGATTTTTCTGTGGAGAAGTGTTCATAGATTTCATTAGATTCTATAGGGATAATTATGCTTTAAAAAAGGTTAAGAAACCCTGCCTCAAACTTTATCCAGTTCTCTAAAGTTCCCATTTCCTATAATGGATTAGCAAATGCCCCTAATCCTTGAGCTGGGTTACTGACTGTCCAGTACTAGATACTGATCTATGGCTTACATGGCATGACATATCTATTCCTACCTTTTGGACTATTAACTATGAGTGAAGAAAACAAGCTAAAGCATACTCTAGGAAGAACAACACAACTTTTTTAAAGGCATGATGCGTGAACTAGAAGACTCAGTTCTTACTTTTGATCTGTAATATTTTTCCTAGATGCTTTTGGCAGAGCATTAAGACACTAGTGAATACTGTGACATCTAATATGCAGAGAGCCTAGATTCAAATCTCAACCCTGAGCCATGTTAGTTGTCTGGTTGATGGCTTACATGTCTTTAGACCTCAGTTTCTTCATCTCTAAAATGTAATAATATTATCATATATTTCATTGAGCTGTTTGAAAAATAAATGGAATATATCTTAAAAGCTGTTAGTAGAACACATAGTATAAAGTAGACACTAAATGTTAATTTCTTTGAGTATTTTCATTATTTCATTATTAATGTTTCCATGTTTCCCCTATTTGACTATAAAATCCTTGGGGTGTAACATATTTTATGACTGAAGACACAAAAATGCTCTCCAAATATTTGTTGAATAAAGGAACAAATGACAAAAAAATATATCTGATAGACAGTAACCTACCAGCGTTGCTTTTTACAGTGAAAGTCACTTTTTTAGGTTTTTCTTATGCAGTTATCTCTATTTTGTAAGGAGAAGACTGTGTATATAGCCTTGCGAATCTGTTTTGTTTTTACACTATAGATGATCGGGTTGAGCACTGGAGGCAAAAGCAGATAGATATTTGCCATCATCGAATGGACAACTTTGGGGGCTGATGGATCATAGCGATGCACCAAGGACAGGCTTATCATGGGGATATAGAAAACAGCCACTGCTCCAATGTGGGAGACACAGGTATTAAAAACCTTATGTCGTTCTTCAGGGGAGGCAATACTGAGAACAGAGTAAATGATCAAGATATAAGACAGAACAATGCATGGTGTATCTACTCCTGTAGTCAGGATGAGATCAATTAATCCACAGATGCTATTGGCCCGAGTATCTGAACATGCTAATTTAATCACATCTGGGTGGTAGCAGTAGGAGTGGGAAAGGACATTAGCTTTACAGAAATCGAGGGGCTTAAGGAGCAAGAGTAGTGGTACTATTAATACTACAGTGCGTATTATCATTAACAGGCCCATCTGAATGATTCTAGAATTAGTGAGAATGGTAGTGTACCTCAGAGGATCACAGATGGCCACATAGCGGTCAAAGGCCATAGCCACCAGCACTCCAGATTCTATGAAGGTAAATCCATGTAGAAAAAACATCTGGATTATGCAGGTATTTAGATTGATTTCGACTGCATCAAACCAGAGGATACCTAACGTTGTTGACATTGTAGAAACAGTCAAGCCCAAGTCAGCAGCTGAAAGCATGGAGAGGAAGAAGTACATGGGCTCATGGAGACTCTGCTGGGTAATGATGACAAATAGGATCATGCTGTTCCCAGAGAGGGCAATGGCATAGAGAAAACAAAAGGGGATAGAGATCCACACATGGACAGACTCTAGGCCAGGAATGCCAGTCAGCAAGAAGATTGGAAATTTAGTTGTCAGGTTGCTTAAGATCTCCATGTTTTTCTGGATTTGTAGCATTTGTCTCACAATTATCACATCCTATAGAAATAACAAATTACATTGTCACACAAAAATATCTAGATAAATTTTCTTTTGGTTAGGAGAGCTGTCTAGGTCATGGATTATTACTTTATCATTGAGAACACTCTAAATTAAACTATTTTAATTATAAATTACATATATATATAATACTCAACATATATAAATATTTTTATTACTCTTAAATTCAAGGAAAATATGTCTAAATAATCTTATACATTTTGGTGATAATTATTTCCTATATTGATAGAATTTTAAGTGCCATTAGATCATAACATTCTATGAATAGATTATTAATATATAATAAATTATAAAAATCAGTGCATTCAATTTTGAATATGTTGTATATGAAATGACTATGGGAAACCCACCCAAAGATTCCCATGGATCTTCAGTGTCCACAAAGGTGTGAATTTCCAGGCAAAAATCTCCAGAATATTTCAGAGCTATCACTGTATACATGCCATTTTAATCCAACAGTGTGGGTGAACCACCTCAGAGACTACATTTACAAGAGAAAACCAATGAATTCAAACTCCACAGAAGTTATTGGAAAGGACTATATACACTAAAGCAAGATGAGGCTAGACAGCTTTATAGGAAACATTAAAGCCAGGAGAGATGGTGTTATGACTAGGTGTTACATGAACAGCAGTGTAGAATTGCTTAAGTGGTTAGGTTCTCTAAGGATTAAAAATTTCAAATGCTTATACTCTATGTGGAAAACCCAAAGAATCCACCCCAAAACTGCTAGAACTCATGCAGAGATTCAGTAAAGTGGCAGGATATAAAATCAATGCACAGAAATCAGTTGCATTTCTATACACCAACAATGAGACAGAAGAAAGAAAAATTAAGGGGTAGATCCCATTTACAATTGTACCCCAAACCAAAGATACCTAGGAATAAATCTAACCAAGGAGGGAAAGGATCTGTACTCTGAAAACTGTAGAACAGTCACGAAAGAAATTGAGGGAGACACAAAGAAATGGGAAAAAGTTCCATGCTCATGGATTGGAAGAACAAATCTTGTTCAAATGCCTATGGTACCTAGAGAAATCTACACATTCAATGCAATCCCTAAAAAATACCATCAACTTTTCCATAAGACTGGAATGGTGAAAAAAACAAAACGAAACAATGCTGGTGGCATCACAATTCCAGACTTCAAGCTCTATTACAAAGCTGCAATCATCAAGACAGTATGGTACTGACACAAAAAACAGACACATAGATCAACTGAACAGAATAGAGAACCCAGAAATGGACTCTCAACTCTATGGCCAACTAATCTTTGACAAAGAAGGAAAGATTATCCAATGGAAAAAAGACAGTCCCTTCAACAAATGTTGTTGGGAAAATTGGACAGCCACATGTGGAAGAATGAAACTGAACCATTTCCTTACACAACACACAAAAATAGACTAAAAATGGATGAAAGACCTCAGTGTGAGACAGAAATCCACTGAAATCCTTGAGGAGAACGCAGGCAGCAACCTCTTTGACCTCAGTTGCAGCAACTTCTTGTTAGACATGTCTCCAAAGGCAGGGGGAACAAAAGCAAAAATGAACAATTGGGACTCCATCAAAATAAAAAGCTTTTGCACAGCAAAGTAAATAGTCAACAAAACCAAGAGACATCCTACAGAATGAGAGAAGATATTTGCAAATGACAAATGAGTTAAAGGGCTAGTATCTAAAATCTATAAAGAACTTATCAAACTCAACACCCAAAGAATAAATAATTCAATCAAGAAATGGGCAGAAGACATGAACAGACATTTCTGCAAAGAAATGGCCAACATGAAAATGCGCTCAACATCACTTGGAGAAATACAAATAAAAACATGGCTTTCTTCCTTCCTCTCTCTTGTCCTTCCTTCCTTCCTCTCTCCCTTTCTCCTGATTGTCCACCCTCCATCCCTCTTTTTCATTCCTTTGTTCTTCCTTCCTCCCTCTCTCCCACCTTTCTTCCCTCCCTCCTTTATCCCTTCCTCCCTCTCTCCCTCCCTCTCTCTCTCTCTCCCTCTCTCCTTCTCTCTCTTTTCTTTCTCTCTTTCTCTTTCCTCCCTTCTTCCTTTCCCTTCTTCCCTTCCTCTCTTCCCTTCCTCCCTTCCTCCCTTTCTTCCTTCCTTCCTTCCTTCCTTTTTCTTTCTTTCTTCCTTTCTTCCTTCCTTTCTTTCTTTCTCTCTCTCTCTTTCTCTTTCTTTCTTTCTTTCTTTCTCTTCCTTATGAATTAAGAGTGGGAAATTTACTGCTGTTCAAGGAGTATGAAGTGATGGATGCTGGTTCGAGAACATGATGGAGGTTCTCGGTAAACATTACAAGGAATAAAAGAGGCAGCCAAATACACACAGGAATGTTATAAATGTTATAAAATCTTGCTAAATTAAAAAGTAAAAAATAATCTTGAAAGCAAAATATTTAAATTGTTAAATTGTTAAAATCAATTCTAGGAAGACTTAAATAATAGCAATATTAATTATTATAGTATTAATATTTTTAATCAAGCTTTTAAAAATACTAGGTAAGTTTATTACCTGAGAGTAAATACCTATAATTAGCATATATATCCTCATTCCCTTTAGGGTAGTTTTCTATAGGTCCTTTATAAACTCCAGTCCTCAGGTTTTCATTAGATCTGAGAAAAACTATTACAATATTTTCTATGAACTAGTCAGGGTCAGATATCTGTGTGCTATGTGGATCCCTGAAGACAAGGGGAATCCTAATGTTACCATATTTTCTGGAAGTTCATATGGATATTTGTGAACAGGTAACAGTCAAAGCATAAAGTCAACACAATGAACACCTTTCTCTACCTTCTTACCAGCTTTATGTGGAAAGAGGAGCCTTCCTTGTCTTTACCACTGGAGAGAGAATAAGTTACAGTTCTGGAGCCATGAACTTTATAGCAAAGTGAAATAGAGCTGTGGGGCCATTGTTAAAATATGCATCTCCCTGGGGCCATATTCAGAGGAAAACTGAAATCCCTCTTTCTCTGTCTGTAAATACAGGACAATGCTATATAATCACTGAAGGATTTTAGCTACTAACCCAAGTGACTAGTGATCCATAGGCATTAAATGCAAAGCAAAAATCCTAAATTATCCATATAAATGGAAAGTTTAGACATGTTCTGGGCATTGTAGAACAGAGAGATGCATGTTATGGGCTATTTTTTTTTAAAGATTTTATTTATTTATTTGACAGATAGAGGTCACAAGTAAGCAGAGAGGCAGGCAGAGAAAGAGGAGGAAGCAGGCTCCCCGCTGAGCAGAGAGCCCGAAGTGGGGCTCGATCCCAGGACCCTGAGATCATGACCTGAGCTGAAGGCAGAGGCTTTAACCCACTGAGCCACCCAGGCGCCCTGTTATGGGCTATTTTTTATCAGTACACTGGGAAGATAGTAACCAATATTCACTGATAAAATAATTATGGTGACAATGAAGAGAGAAATTATGCACTCCAGCTTCCAGGACCCTAGTCCTACATTATCACACTGACACATAGGGAGGATGATATATCCATTTCTCAGTCCATCTTTGTCCAGCCACTCACTTGCTTTTCCCCAAGAAATGGGTCAGCTCCTTATTTATTAATTGGGCCCCGTTTACCTAGTGGCCAGGTCACTGTGGGTGAATGATGAGTGCTTGTGTACATGTGTTCTTGCTCTCATAATTGCTATTTTCTTGTAGTAATAAGTTCAGGGACAAAAGATTCTTGGGGAATTTTGGCCATTGTTGTCAATGTGGATGGTTGCATAATAGAGGAAGGTTGCTTTTCAGACCTAGCAATTCTAGATTTATGGGAAAAAAGAAGACCCATATTTAAAAATTATGTTTCTTCTTTATAGAGAAATCTCACATTGGTGAAGAGAGCCTTGTGTTTACCTAGATATCAATAAAACCAATAATCTGTTACCCATTTGGCTATTTTTCTTAAATTTCTATTTTTCTATTTTTCCTATGGTTCCTGGTTGAGACTCTTTTTGGTTTTTAATTTTTTTTAAATTTTTTTATTTACTTGATAGACAGAGATCACAAGTAGGCAGATAAGCAGGCAGAGAGAGAGGAGGAAGCAGGCTCCCCGCCGAGCAGAGAGCCCGATGCGGGGCTCAATCCCAGGACCCTGAGATCATGACCGGAGCCGAAGGCAGAGGCCCAACCCACTGAGCCACCCAGGTGCCCCCTCTTTTTGGTTTTTTAAGATTTTACTTATTTATTTGACAGAGAGAGAGCACAAGCAGGGGGAGTGGCAGGCAGAGGGACAGGGAGAAACAGATTCCCCACTGAGCAAGGAGCCTGAGTTAAGGCTCAATCCCAGGACCATGGATCATGACCGAAGCTGAAGGCAGATGCTTAATGAACTGAGCAGCCCAGGTGCCCCCTGGATGAGACTCCTAATGCCAGAAAATGTAAGAGGTTCAATTTAAGTATTATAACTCTACTTGGAACCCCTATCAAGTGTCTGGGTGATTCTTCAACAACAAAAAATAAGCTATGAGCAAATCATTACACCAAATTTTATAAGTCAGTGTACAAAAAATTTAAAGTTTACCACTGTTGCCTTCAAAGAGCTTACAATATAACTAGGTTTCCATCCAAATCTTACTGTGATGGTCAGATTATAAAATAATAAATAGTCCCTGATTATCCCTGCCTCCTTGAACCCTTGTGTAATCCTTTGCTCTTGAATATGGATAGGGCCTGTGACATGCTTTTAACCAATGGTGTAATGGCAGAGGTGATAGGATATTACTTTGATTCCTATATTACTAAGATTGGCTCTAATGAAATGTCAGCATGTTGCTTTGCCATATGGCAAAAAAGTGAGGGCCATCAATAGCCAACAACCAACTAGGAACTAAGTGTGGCCTCCTCCAGCTGATAGCCAGCAGGAAACTGGGTCCCTTAACCTAACAGGCCCCAAGAAACTAATTGAATCCTACTGACAGCCTGGTGATATTAAATGTATCCCTTTCCCAGTATGAGACCTTGGCCCTGACCATACATTGATTACAGTCTTGCAGACTCAGCTAAGCTGTACCCAGACTCCTGCCTTATTGAAACTGCAAGATAAAGATTTTGAGTTCTTTAAAGGCAGGACATTTGTGGTAATTTGTTATGCAGCAATAGATAATTTCTGAAGAATCTGTTTCAATGCTTTTCACTGCTCTACTGTTTTGGGTTTCCTTATGAGCACTAAAGCACTAACATACAGAGTGACATTTACTTATGCCCTCAGTGGTATGTCATGACTCTTCATGGAGGTTTTAGGTTACTGAGGAAAAAGATTATGCTTTTTACAGTTTATGCATTATATAAAGTACTCAGAACACATCTGGATACATCATAGGCAGCAAATAATGTCTTGTGAATTGGAAATAAGTCTAATGTAAAGATAATAACATACATTCAGCAGACTGAGCATGTGAGTGTACTGCTCAATGATTTATTACATAGAATTGCAGCCCAGGCAATGATATGAAATAGAGGCCAGCATGTTTTTTTTTCTTTCTTTCCTTTTTTTAAATTAAATTTAATTTTACTTTTTCAGTGTTCCAAGAGTCATTGTCACACCCAGTGCTCCGTGCCATACATGCCCTCCTTAATACCCACCACCAGGCTCACCCAACCACCTGTTAATTTGCGACTTCTGTGTGAGTAATCAAGTAGAAGCTCTGATACATTTCATTTTGTTGGGATACCTCTTTTTAGGAAATGCCTTTCCAAACTCTGTTTCTATAATGGCAAGCTTAATTTTCTGTAAGAAATACTTGCAAACAATACAAATGACACCATTAGAATGGTGGGCAAAGCAAAGAGATGGGTGCTACATGTAACTTACTCCCACAACAAAGTTCCTTGTTTCTGTGGTTGTTGACCAAAGCCTGACCTTCCCAAGTCTTTTGTTTATTTTCTGTCCAGTGGTGTTCTTTTGTTCTCATGACTCATTTCCATATGGCTGTCCATAGATCAGAAGCAGATACTGAGGTAAGCATTCTTTTGCCATCACCATGGAATCCTTTTGAGTACTTGTCAAATGACTATGGTTGCTTTGAGGTTTTCTGTTGTGTCCTATGGCTGGTAGCACACGTCCTTCGGTTTTCTTCTGAAATAGTGCCTTAGCATTCTATATCGTCACGTTTCCATGTAAATGTGAGCATAATTTCCATAGGAAAACCTCCTAGGAGTTGATTGAGATTGAATAAGATCCGTTGACCATTTTTGGAAGAACCTTTCTATTTAAAACATAGAACCTTGTAATTCATGAAAGTGATAAATCCCTGTATTTGTATATGTACTGTAATTTTTCCAACTGGGTTTAATCATTTTCCTAGTCATACCTCTCACAAAGTTTTTTGATGTATTCCAAGTTGTATGACTTTTGATGTTATTTTATTATATGATATCATGTGAGAGCTTTATTTTCTAATGAATGGTTAATACATAGAAATACAATTGATGTGGTGCCTGGGTGGCTCATTCAGTTCAGCATCTGCCTTGGGCTTGGGTCATGATCCCAGGGTACTGGGAGGAAGCCCAAACTGGACTCCCTGCTTAGGGGGGAGCCTGCTTCTCCTTCTGCCTTCCCCTCATGTTCACACCTGTGTGTTCTCTCTCTCTCTCTCAAAGATATAAACATGTAATCTTTTGAAAACTGAGATACAATTGTTCTTATATTTAATTATGTTGCTTAATAATACTAATCACTAATAATCATTTACTCTTGTCAATTATTTTATCTAATGCTATGCCTGTTTGTTCTGTCTGATTATGTAAACACACAATCATGTCATCTGTAAACAATTTGTTTTGATTCCTTCACAGTGCTACCATCCTTTACTTTTCTTGCCTTCTGGTACTAACTAAGGACTCTGATGCTAAGTTAAGTACAATAGCGATGGTGGGCATCATCATCCCGTGCCCAAACTCAGAGAGAATATTTCGATCACTTCTACATTAATCACGGTTTTTGCTGACGAAGTTTGTGTCCAATTTACCCAATTAATGTGAATATCTATTGGAATTCATCACTTTTATTCCAATATACTACAGATTCACATAGTTGTTTCTTTCTATTCTATTAATGGGTGAAATACATTAAATGATTGTTCTGTATTCTTGCTAGATTATTTTAAATAATATTTTATTAATTTGTCCCCTATGTTAATGAGAGATTTGATTTGATTTTTTCTTGTTTGCAGTACTCTTTTAAGGTTTGGGCCTCACAAAATGGTTAGGAAATGTTCTTTCTTCTCTCAGTCTAGAGCAGTCATTTCAATCTCTGCCTTAGTGTTCATCAGTTCTCTGTGTGTACATATCTCTGTGTTCAGATTTCCATGTTTTATATTCCTTTACTAGTCATTTTGGATTAGGGCTCACCAGAATGACCTCATTTGAAGTAAACTACCTCTGTAAAAACTGTATCTGCAAATGAAATCACATTCTGAGGTACTTCGACATATCTTTTCTGGGGCGTGGGGTTCATGATTCAACTGATAACATGGAATGGTTTTGAAATGGAAGGCACCAGTAGGGGCACTGAGCAATGACAATGAAGCCATTCTGGGTATATGGTGTGAAAGCAATGGGAGAAGGAGCAGAGCACTGAGATATCCAGGGACAGAGTGACACAAATGTGAGAGGCATGTGTGCCAGCTACTTTGGGCAGGGCTTCTTCCCAAGGCAGCTACAGCATGGCCTACACTATCATAACACATGGTATAGTAACGACTAATCTATCAAATCCAACGACAGAGGCCGTAAGAAACCGTAGGTATGGTCTGGTGTCAGCACTTGCCAGCTTTAGCAGAGCCACATGTTCACAGTAGGTCTTAGGGAATGATGTGGCTGAGGCAGAAGGGCAACCAGGAGATCATGAAGAAATGGGGGCTCATGCACAGCATGTTTTGTGGTATCATAGTTTTTCCCAGCTTACCTGCCAATGATTGGAACAAAATGAACATGGTGGGTTGGAAAGCAGATTGGCACATCTAATAGGCAAAAGCATGTGTCCACCCCTGACCAACAGAGGAGAAAATATGGCTGAAGCAGACCAGCATAGTAGAGGCAGTTATAGTAGTTCATTTTATGGGCTTGCAACCACTACAGTGGACAACCTCTTAGGTGAGGTGGAAATAAGAGGACCTCTTACTATGGAAGCTAGCAATACATGATGTGCAGGCCACATCAAAGAAAGGAGCTGTTTTCCACAACAGCCACAGCATAGCTGATAGAGATCAGGAAAGAGATCCAGAACTGAGAATCCTCCTGCCTTGGAAAGATGCAGGAAGTGGGTGGGAGCCAGCCTGTAGTGGTGGCCCCTAAGGTAACTGCTGTTGGGGAAGGGACCTACTCTCTGAAAGGACTAACCAAGTCATAATCACATGCTGTTTTTTGAGAAGTCTGGGAACTGTGAGAGCCAAGTGATCAGAAAATTGTCCTAATAAGAACCCATATATCATATGTGATAAATATACCTATTTCTCTGAAACTAAGTTAAAAAACATTGAATTATAGCCCATTTTGCCTGATGGCAGTGTTTATAAATCACAGGTCCAGAGTTATAGAATGAAGAATAAAAATGGTAAACATTAAGATTCCAAATAGAAGGGAATCACAATGAATGCTGTGTTGATCCTCATCCTTTCCTTCTCAGAAAAGTCAATTGCATCTAAAGAAAGAAATTATTTTTTCATAATGCTTATGGGCATATCTGAAACTCTGACCTTTATACAGATTTAATTAGGATAACTGAAAAATGAAGAGAATGGGAAAAAGGAAGGAGGTTATGATATACATGAGGTTATGATATACACTCAGAAATATGTATTTGGTTGTTGACCCCTTTTCTGACACAGAGCTCCTAAAACTCTTGGAATTTCCTAGGTGATAAGAGCCATTAGATGTCTTTTGTGATGTTAATGAGATGACCTTAGGCCCCCACCCAAGGACTGAGGCTGGTTGTCAGAAGAACCAACCTTGGAATAGAGAATTGGAACTTTTAGTTCCACCCAGACCTCCAGGAAGCAAGTGAGGTAAGGGGCAGGAGATTGAACCTGTTGCCAGGATCCAATGACTTAAGCAATTAATCACGGGTATGTAATGGAGCCTCCATAAAAATCCCAGGAGGACAAGGTTCCCAGAGAGTCTGTGTTGGTGAACAACATATGGAGACTGGGGAGCATAGCATAATGGAGAGGGCATAGAAGTTCCATGCCCTTTCCCAATCCCTTGCCCTAGGTATTTCTTCCACCTGGCTGTTCCTGCACTATATCCTTATACTAGATAATGTAAGAAGTAAAATGTTTCTCTGAGTTCTGTGAGTTGCCCTAGTAAGTTAATCAAGCCCAAGGAGTGGGTCGTGGGAACCTCTGATTTATAGCCAGTTGCTTAGGAGCACAGGTAACAAGGACCTGTTCTTGTGATTGATGTCTGAAGTGGGGTGGGAGGTCTACTCTTGTAGGATTGAACCCTTAAATTGTGGAATCTAATGCTAGCTCCTGAATGGAACTGTAGGATATACCAGGTTTCGTCCCAAGAATTGCTGTTTGGTGTGTAATATTCCCATGCACATGGGAATTTTGTCTCAGAATACCCATTTGGAGGGAGAGAGACAGACAAAGAAGGAGAGAGACCTAGTTCATCAGAGTCTTGCCCATCCTTCTCCTTGTGTTGCTTGGTAGTCTGGGGAGGCCTCTGGCCAACCCATCACAAGGACATTGCAGAGCGGGTCGGAGTCAGGGTACTGGGGGAGTGAGGGAGGCTTAGTTTTATTGCAAGAAAAGAATTCAAGGGCTGACCAGACACAGTGGTTGTTTGTTGTTTAAGTGAAGAGTTTATGAATGAGAGAGCACACTCAGGAGCTGTGAGAGTGGGAATTTCTAGGGATAGTTGTGCGACTCAGGCTTTTGGTTTCTTTTTTTTTTATTGACAGTTGTTGACTAGGGGGTGGAATTTTATTTCTTGGGGAGAGGTTAGTGCCTTTTGTCCCTTAGTTTGTCAGGGTCTCTGGCCTTCTTTTCTTGGGCCTGCCTGGTTTGATCTGACTTCTTGTGGTGCTGCCATGGCAGGCCTCTGACTTTTCCCATAGTGGCCCTGATTTGTCCTTTGCTGACCTCTAGGTATCCTCTTAAAGCTTAACCAACTACTCCAGAACTGACCCCAGACACCATAGATTGGCTCTGAGTAATATTTAAAACCCAGGAGAAGCTGAGCTGCTTTTGTTCAGTTTTGCCTGGCCTTTCCTAGTCAGTAGGTCACCTAGAGGTGTGTGTGCTCCCCAAGAGAAGAGAGGCCCTGTGATGACTGCCCATCTCACAAGTGGGAAATCCAATTTCTCACTTAAAGTAATCCCTTGATAGTTTTGGGAAATGAGGAAAGACATGCTGCAGTTACTTAGAGATCTGATGTCCTGGACCCACTGCCCACTGGTGCCCACTGCCCACAGGCTGTAATGAAGGCAATCTTCTGTTTTCAGTGATTCAGAATACTGAGGGATACTTCTAATCACGACAGAGCTGCTTGGCTTAAGGAACCAGTTTTCCTACTGGAGCTGGGACTGTAGGTATCCAATGTGCTTCTTTTGCTCATTTGTTTCTACCTAGGTTCTCTGATTGCCAATCTGTCTTGTTCTCTATGCTATTCCCATCCTCTTAGCGATTATTTGGAGCACCATAGTTGCCCAATAGATATTTCTTGAATAGAAATTTAAAATGTCCAAATATTTTATATTTGTTAATAAAAAGCTGTGAATGAGGGATGAGTTTTTTGTTTGTTTGTTTTCTTATATATAAAATTTATCTTCTTTGTCAAACAACATCCTCCAGAGTTCAAATGGGAATAATGAAATGAGGCTTTAGGATAGAAAAGTCTGGTATCCTATTTGGGAGGAATGAGGCTGAAATGGACCTGCTCATGCCGTCTTTTGGTCAGCAGTGGAATTTTTTTTGGTGGTACCAGGATCACTGTAAACATTTAATCTTTCATTTCTGTAGTGAT
>ML106856.1:0-14116 GCA_003697995.1 Taxidea taxus jeffersonii
AAAAAAAAACAATGCAGCTGTACTCTGCTCTATCCTGAGCAACAAGAATGGGAAAAGTACTCACGTTCCACAAAGTAAGAGCTGGCATCAATCTTCCAGATGATCTGGCCCCGATGAGAACCATTGACTCCACGGTTTTTATAGTCCAAAAAGTTTTCTGACAAAACCTCATCTAAATGAAAAGCAGAAATATATCAGCTAATAGCACATTTAGAACAAAAAAAGAAAGAAAGAAAAAGAGCAAAGGATATTAAGGCTATCTCCAACTCACCGAAGAAAAAGCACCCGGAATCAGAATCGGAAAGCTGGAAATATCCTCAGATACTCTCTGAACCAACCCCTTCATAATGGAAGACTCCTCCCCACTCTGAGATACTCCTAAACTCATCTAGCTGGTTCGTGAACATTTCCCAGAACACAAAAGGATTGCTCCTGTGGCCATCCATTTCGCTTTTCAACAGCCCTTCCATGTGTGAAATCTGAGTGTGAAAATCTCCCTCCTAAAATTTCAGTAGCTTGTCTCTATGGGGGTCTGTGAATGAGCCATAAGGAAAACATCCAATCATACTTTCTATTGGGTCCCAGTCATCACAGGCTCCAACCAATAGCATTTCTTCTCTAGCCTAAATACTATCATCCTGTAATACCTGGGACTCGTCCATGAAAATATCCATCCGTCCTTCATGCACTCATACATTCATCTGTTCATTCAACAGATACTTATTGAGCTCATGCTGGGGAATATGCAGGAACCATGGTTGGGCAAAACCAAGATGGTCCTTTTTGAACTAAAGCTTACAAGCAATTGAGGATACAGACTTGAAACACCAAGTAGAGAAATAAAGGTATTACAATTTGTGATAGCGGATAGGAAGGAAAAGATCAGGGTGCTCTGATGGGGAATTTTAAGGAGGGAGGCCAACAAGGGTTCAGGGAAGCACTGAGGGATAACAAAGCCACAAGGGCAGAGATGAGGGTGGGTATGTGGAGGGCAGAGAGAGAGGTTCTGATGTGGTGTCCAGGGCTCAAGCTCAGGGAGAGTCTCCTGCCTGGTAGCACTGAGAGGAGCTTGTGGGGAGACTATGTACTTTTTCTTTCCTGCTATTTCTCTGCTCAATACAGTGCAACAGTCAATATCATTCTTACAGTCGTTGTCCATAGAGGAACACAGCATTCCTGGAGAGGACAGATCTCTGAAGACCTAGCTGACTTCCTCCTCTCTGGCTCTAGACCTCATGTTCTCGGTGCAGACTAGGACAGGGATATGAACTTTACTTTGATCATCCATGGCGCCCTGGTGGTTTCCATTTCACCAGAATATAACCACTTAGAGCTGGATGGATCTGAGGCTATGGGGAAACCATATTTGAGAATCCAAATCGACCAAGTGATGGGAGGAATAAAGAGGACTCAGGGACTCCTCTACAGAACGCAGCTAGGTCATGGTTGCCCTTTTTGCAAGTAGGATATCCTGAGGTTCACCTCCTGCATCTGAATGGACTGGGAGAATAGGCTAGAATGAGATGCAAAGATGGCAGGGCTTATAGCTGAAGGACCCAGCTCTCAAGGCCCTTTGTGCTGTGTAGCAACGGCATCACCTGCAAAGTAGGGGTGGGATGGGGGGCTGTGCAGTGGAGTCCCAATAACTGGGACCTCCTAGTGGAGGGTTAAATGAGATAGCTGGTCAACGTGCTTGTGCCCTGCCATGCTGACTGTACATTTTTGGCTGTCTCTTCTTTGGCAAAGATGATTGGGCAAGGCAACACTACCTCTGCTTCATTAATAACAAGATCTCTTTGTATCCCTCAGGAAAATCACTTGGTTGCAAAATTTGCCAGTCTTAATATTCACAGTGTGTGCTCACAGCCCTGGTTAGGTTACTAAGATGATTGCATAATATGTCTTTTAGAGTAATTGCCTCCTTTCTGCAAAAAAAGGTGTAATATTTTCTTAGCTCCCTGGGTCTTCAGTACAGATATAACGAGTCTCACATCCAGACAGAGATTTACCTCATTATGGCAATTCTTCAAGGAGAGGTATTTACCTGAATCTATCCACTCTGATCACCAGAATATTCATTTTAACAGTTACAATCAGATATCCACATAAGTAATACCTAGAAGGGTTGTGTTCATTCATGCATTAGGCAATGGTGTAATATTTCCTCCACTTTAGGCAACATGCTAAACTGTGGGGACATACTGGCAAGTAAGATATGGTCTATGTTCCCAGAAAGTTTCTAACAGATTTGGGGATTTATTCAAGAAAACAGACAATGTCACTAGATTACAGTATGTATAAGAATGGGTTAAATATCAAGAAAGCACAGGGTCACAAATGAGAAAAGGATGGGCTGAGTAAGGGGGAAGAGTCAGAAAAGACAACTAGGATGGCAAAATAAAGAGAACAAGATCCATGTGGTTGTACAGGCTTAAACACGACACATTTTAAGAGACTGTCAATTGCTCCTAATAAATAGCCCATTCTTTTGCACTGACAATACTTCATAACAAAAACCACACCAGAAAACAGAATAGTCTATATTCTTGTCTGGCCCATCTGTGCTGAGAGGTCAGCTCCTTCCGCAAGGGCATTTGGGGCCAATTTTTAGAAAAGTTACTGGTCTTTGCTTGGAAATCCAAATGTACTGTGGGGGTCAGATGCAGAAAAACAGAATAGGTCCAGATAGTTCATGCAGAAGGGGATTTAATGCAGAGAATTAGGTTTTGGAGACATGGATGCTAGGCCAGGCCTTTGGGAACAGCCCCAGAATAACAGAAAAACTCCAAGGCCCAGCTTTTGCCTCACTCTCAGAGGCCTCGTGGGAACTAAGTTCAAGAATCTCAGAGAGCAGCAGCAGCCCATGAGCTGAGAATTCAAGGCAAAGAGTAGCACAAGGAACACAGCAGGGGGCCGCTGCCCTACTAGACAGCCATCAGCCCAGGGCCAAATGAGTACCTGCCACCTTGAAGAGAGGGAGCAGGCAGCAGGCATCACAGTGGAAAGCTGAATTTCTCAGCCACAGGCTAACCAGTAGGGGGATCCCCAGAGCTCAGGTCCTCCTTCCCCATCTTGTGTAAGTGCACCTGATGAGGAGACCACCGTACATCTGGAAGAGGGCTGCACAGGAGTCAGAGACATGAAAGGTTCTGAGACCAGATTCTGCACTAGAAGGCGGCAGTGGAGAAGAGAAGAGGCCTGAAATGGATGGTGGGGGCCCAGCCAGGCCCTTTGCCACCTTGAGGACTGGCAGCCCCTAGACCCTACGTCTCAAAGTACTTTTTTCCATATTCTTTGTCATGGTGGAAGTCTTTTTTGGGAGCAATGTTTGTGTGGTTACAGGGAAATTTACAGCCCCTTGAGGAAGGCAGGCTAGGCTACCTTAGTAGGTATGTGATTTTAGGCATCTTTATTTAATCTCTCTGTGTCTTTCCTTCCTCACTACAACCTGGGTATATTATCAATACCTGCCCCAAAAGTCTGTTGGGGTCTTAGATCCCAACAGGTAGTGGTCTTAGATCAGTGTCAGACATCACCAGTAAGGAGATATTTCTGTTTACAGTCTGCGCTAACAATAGGGCTCTCTATGGCAAAGCTCTATGATGCACATGCAAAACCATTAATAATAATAACCTGAAACATTAGCTTAGGCCAGTGCTGTTTAAAGTTTTGTCATTACTCATTTTGCACAGAACACATAGAGATGTATTAAGTTCCTCAAAAAGAGATTATGTTTGCTGAATGATATTTATTTCTTCTGGCGTGTAGATTTCTGCTCCCTGTTCCAGTCTATAATAGAGAAAAGATCTTTACAGGTTGTTAAAAACTTGTATTAGAAAGTTCTAGTGGGGGCACCTGGGTGGCTCAGTGGGTTAAGCCTCTGCCTTCAGCTCAGGTCATGATTTCAGGGTCCTGGGATCGAGCCCCGCATCGGGCTCTCTGCTCGGCAGGGAGCCTGCCTCTCCCTCTCTCTGTGCCTGCCTCTCTGCCTACTTGTGATTTCTGTCTGTCAGATAAATAAATAAAATCTTTAAAAAAAAAAAAAAGAAAAAGAAAGTTCTAGTGAAGTTTACCAAAACAGCATACCTGGGAAAAATGAAATGTACTTCTCTTGCTTTGTCTTCAAGATGAAAGCATAGAAGCTATGCTTTCTATACCCTAATCTGTAATAGAAAAGTGTACAAGAAAAAGACTATTTTAACAACTTTGCATTAACAAAGAAAATGCAACCTGGCTTCCACTTCTCAGAGGAACTCATGCCTTCTGATAATCGAATGGGGGCAGAAACACCTTTGATTGAGAACGTCTGGTCTCTGATTGAAAGCACTCATCATAAGGACAATAAGAAAAATGTAGTTTTTAGATTGATAGATCTATCTAATGGAAAGAAGAAAAGAAAACACAATAAGTAAAGAATATGAAGAAATGGTAAAAATAAATCTTCATGTGACAGTAAATACAATAACGGAAATGTGCTATTCTGGCCAGTTAAAATCCAGAGACTCCTAGATCAGAATATAAAAGCATATACAAATGGCTACATTTAAAGAAAAGATGAAGTCTGAAAATAAAATAAAAGATTAAGCAAATATGAAGCAGAAGGAAACTGAGAGACTAATCTTAAATAGTTTAAAAAAAATTCAAGGCAAAGAGTAGCACAAGGAACAGAGACAGATCTGTAATAATAAACTAAGAAATGGTAGTAGAAAAAAGATTATGAAACATTTATGCAGCTGGTAATTCACATCAACATATATAAAGCATAGAATCTGTAGAAGTGAAGGTTGAGATAGATAAATTAAGATTAAAATTTACAAATTTTTTATTAGCAATTTTTGACACACTGCATTCAAAAATCAGAAGAGACAAAAAATCAGAATATACCTAATTAAACTTTCTACATATTAAATACACAGGAGAGAGAGAGAAAAGTCCTTGGTTTGCAAGGCACCCTGGGAACTGAAACTTGTATGTATCAGAGTCATGTCCTTGCTCTGCAAGGTTCTTGGAAACTGCTACCATTGTTACCACAGCTGCTATGGAACTGGGCAAAATGAGGATATAGTCTCAGGACAAAGTTTGGGAATTAAGGTAATTTGCTATCCCACATCCAGAGACTAGAGCTCCCTGACAAGGCAGATCAAGACATGAAGTATCGATCAACAGGCATTAAATGTGCAATGTCTCATCAATCCAGTTCAGTAATTCTAGAAGAAAGTCCTGTTTTCTCCTCTATTTTGGATAGAAAACCTGGAGCTCTGATGATGATACCTGGCTGGGGCCATATATCTGGCCAGCCGCAGGACAGGATTCTAAACAAGGTCACACTGTCACTGAAACCATGTGATCTTTCCCCATTCTGTGTCACTAGGAGAGAGAATCCTGCATTACACTGTATAGAGTTCATGAACCACTCCCTAAAGGAGGGCAACCAAATGGGATTTCATTGATAATAACAACAGGGATGCCCCTATTACTGTCTCCTCCTAATTGGGTTCCTGGCTAAGGACAGCACTAGGATCAGTGGGAAGGCCACACATCGCCCTCCACATCCAGGGGTCTCACTCTCTCCCCAGTCATGTTTGCCTGGGGAGCTTGAAGGTCAGAGCTGAAAGCATCCCAAACCTGGCCTCCCATGGGCATTTCGGTTTTCCTTGGATATGGAACGGCCCCTACTGGATACTGTACCAGGATGTGCTGAGATGTTCCTATGGGCAGCATGGGGTCTGACACCAGGCCAGGCAGCTCTGTGGCCTTGGGAGCCACTGCACTGGCCTCACTTCCGTGGCAAAATGACAGATCAAATTAAATCATCGCCTCTAAAATTTTAGGTCTACGTCAGTGATCTGATCTTTGGCAGGGCACTGCGAATGTGACAGATACGTTACCAAGGACCTACAAATTACGACTCTTAAGACTCACAGATAATTTTGGATTTGGAAATTATTTCTGAAATGCTATGTTGCTGAAAGTGTTGGCGTTCTGCATTAAATAACTTCACAGTTATATATATGCAGCTACTATGAGGAGAACAAACTGTCAAGTTAAGATTCTAAGATGATGAGCTGTGTTTACTTTTGTCTTAATCAAAATGTCATGTTAACACCGGATCTGATTCATTCCCAGAGTTTCACGACATTCGATGATGCTGACCACTCCTTCCTTCCTCCACCACCTTCTCTTGACTTCTGTGACGTGCGTGGTCTTCTAGTTTGATCCTAAGTCTCCATTCCTCCTCTACCTCCTTTGTGGGTGCGTCCGCTGCCCCTCTCTCCGACAGAGGCTTTCTGGTGCTCTTTTCTACACAATCCACTGTGACCTCATCAACTCTTGTGGGGCCCATCACCTGAAACCTCCACCCCCAGCCCAGATCTAGGGCTGAGCTCCAGATGCAGCTATTCCTTCACTTTGGATGAATGTCCTTGGGTGTCACACCTCTTCCCCTGATCACATGCTCCTCCTCCAACGGTTCCCTGGCCTGGGAATGAATGGTACTGCACGAAGGTACAGCTTTAAGGAGTTGCTTCAAAACCAGATCTGTGGTCAAAAATCTCATCGCCTAAGGTGCTAAACAAGTAACATCCATAATGAATGAATGAAGGCAGGGACGGATGGGAGGGAGACTGTGGGAAGACTGAAGGGGACAGACAGGCTACCCAAACCAGCTAATGCTTAACTTTGGTGAACAAAAGCCAAGTCGAATTATGGGCTTGGTCTGCCAAATTGAGGGCTTTTGTGAAAGAAGCTAGAAATCTGGATTTCACTGTGAATTCTCTACACTTTACAATGTTGGTAACTAATCAAATTTAAAACAATATGGACTAAAAATATGCTGGGGGGGGGCTCTTATTTTATAAGCTCTATTGTAGACTGATGGTATCCAAACAATTTTACTCAAGAACTATTCTGAAGCAAATCAAATTTTACCTAAGTCAAATTGATCTAGTAACCACTGTTTGTGTACAAATTTCAAAAATTACATTTCTCCATCTTTATAATAAAATGTCTATTGTAAATATGCCAGCCAAGCAGATTTCAAAATCTTTAAGAGAGCTAAAAATATTTTCCTGATAGCTAGTCAGTCAGATAAGATCCCCTTTATTTTATCAGAAAAACAGGTCGTAAAATACTCTTAACAATCCACTGGTTTCTGTGATACTTCAAGATATTAAATTGGGCATTTTGTATCCGAATGTGTAGTTTGGTTTTTTTTTTAAGATTTTATTTATCTGTTTGACACAGCGAGAGAGGGAACAAAATCAGGGGGAGTGGAAGAGGGAGAAGCAGACTCCCGGCTGAGCAGGGAGCCCAATGCGAGCTCGTTCCCAGGACCCAGGGATCATAACAGAAGGCTGACGTTTAACGACCGAGCCACCCAGGCGCTCCTGAATGTGTAAATTGCTCCACGCACAGACTGACAGCAGAAGGCCTGGCCTCCCCTGAATTTGATGCCTGACTCTAGAGACACCCCCCCAGCAACCACACCTTCACTTTCTGATTAACCAGCATAAATGCACCGATTTCCAGCACATCCGATTCTATCAGGAGAAACAGATTAAATCCATGTTTCAGGTGAGTTCACATTTGTGAGATCTGCTGACTTGTGCATTTTCCTCTCAGCTATCACTCTGTTCCTCAGCCTGCTATGTGCTTGCTCTCACTGTACATTGGATCCAGTGACATCTTTTGAATACAAAGCAGTAAGAACATGGAAAGAGCAGGTGAGAAGAGGTGCCCTACTATGCTGGAAACAGTGGAATTCCCTCCACAGAGATGGGCGCACATCACTCGTGTGTATGGTGTTGCTTTGGTCTTAGAAACATACAGACTTGACAAGAGGCTTGTGATATTAACTTATTCGTAAGTAGCAGAGCTTCTACACTCGCCAATGGTAATGGCATTTGTGTCCAAGTACACCCAGTCCTTCTATCTTAGGATTTTCTTCCACTGAATGGAGGTAGCAAGAGAAGCCTCAGTACCTGGTCTGCAGTGTGTTATATCTGGTGTTTATGTGACACATGTGACTGCAAGCTGCGTGAGTCTGTGACATAGGAAAGCATATGTAAAAGGGTACTGTGAACGACACACTTGCCGAACAGCCAAACCACAGTGTCCAGACCCTTCTGTCTGCACCACACTGCAGCGTGGTCCAGCTAAGTGCATTTGACTCACCGATAAGATACATGCCAATCCAGTCTCCTGCGTCCACTTCCTCCTTGATGTCCCAGTGGATCACTAGGTCCTGGGAATGCCCTATGGAGTAGTAGGAGCTGCTGACCATGAGTGTGGAGCGGCTGTCCGAGGTGACCAGGTCGGTGTCACTGGTGGAGCGGGGGATGGTGACAGTGCCGTGGGGGCCATTCCTGATGGCCATGCTATGGAACTGGCCGGGGTTGTAGCTGTGACGGAGAGGCTCCTTGCACCGGCGTCGATTCTGGGAAGTTCTGGATGGAGATGCCATGGCGGCCAGGCCTAGGAACCTGTTCTGGTACAGATTCTGTGGGGGCAAAGAGACAATGAGTGGGGGTGTGAGACCTGACCCCGTCTGCACAGGGAGATGAGCTGTGAGTGAGCAGCCCGCCGAGGAAGGTCTGAACTCCAGATCAGGCTTCACACGGTAGAGGCAGGAGCAAGAATGCAAGCTCAGCAAGGGGCTGGGCATTGCCATGCTTGGCTGGGGTCTGTCTCTCCTCACTCCCTCTAGCCCAGGGGTCTCAGAAGGCCCAAATGGCTCAGGCGAGGTGACTGCTCCCAGACAAAAAGCCATCTCTTGAGAAATCCAGCACCAATTCACTGAGAACCAGTTTTATCCTTCTTTAGGATAGATCACGGTTATCACTGATCATTTTAGTGATCCCACCAGCATTCGAGACCCTACACACAGCCCAGAATCAGAGGTGGTCCCTGCATTACAACACTCTGCCCTACAGAATGTCCCCAGCCATCTGGGATTTCTATTAAGGACCTCCAATACCCTAGGGATCTCCCAACACTGTAATTTTCGACAAAATCCAATCTCAGAGGACTATAACTCCCTCAGAGCCAATGTTACTCTAGAAACCATTGGATCGGATGAGGAAAAAGGCAAGCTTTGTACTGTTTGCAACACGGAGCACTTCATATGAACTGAGTGGATACACAGCGATAATAGCT
The DNA here is from genome assembly GCA_003697995.1 of Taxidea taxus jeffersonii. NCBI lineage: Eukaryota > Metazoa > Chordata > Mammalia > Carnivora > Mustelidae > Taxidea > Taxidea taxus. The sequence continues at coordinate 9,154 of ML106856.1, forward strand.
GGATTGTTCTGGATACAGATGGCTCTTAGAACATGGGGGAGGGGCCCCTGGGTGGCTCAGTCAGTTAAGTGACTGCCTTCGGCTCAGGTCACGATCCCAGGGTCCTGGCATTGAGCCCTATGTTGGGCTCCCCGCTCAGTGGGAGCCTGCTTCTCCCTCTTCTCCCTGCTTATGCTCTCTCCCCCTATTTCTGCTCTCTCTCTCATTCTCTCTCAAATAAAAAAATTAAAATTAAAAAAAGTCTTAAAACATGGGGGAGAAACATCATACCAAACTTACACAAGGGACCCTTTTTCGAAACAAGAAAGGGTGATTCTGACTTCATCAAAGTATATTAAAATAGGGATTTAAATGTATCATTTTGGCCATAAAACCTGGCTACAAAAGTACACGCTAGTCTACACGCTAGTCTACAAATAGGAATGCTTTCATTCTCAAGAGAAGAAGAGTAAGGGTGTGCCTGGGTGGCTCAGTTGGTCAAGCATCCGACTCTTGATTTCAGCTCAGGTCATGACCTCAGGGTGGTGAGATCAAGCCCCACGTCAGGCTCCACACCCAGTATGGAGTCTGCTTCAGGATATGTCTCTCCCTCTCCCTCTGCCACTCTCTGCTCTTGCTCGCTCTTAAAAAAAAAAAAAAAAAAAAAAAAACCGGGGCGCCTGGGTGGCTCAGTGGGTTAAAGCCTCTGCCTTCGGCTCGGGTCATGATCCCAGGGTCCTGGGATCGAGCCCCACATCAGGCTCTCTGCTCAGCAGGGAGCTTGCTTCCTCCTCTCTCTCTCTGCCTGCCTCTCTGCCTACTTGTGATCTTTGTCTGTCAAATAAACAAATAAAATCTTAAAAAAAAAAAAAACTAAAACAAAAACAAACCCCCCCCCCAAAAGACAACAGAAGAGAAGATTAAGGCCTGAAAATGAGTTGAGTCATGCAATTTCGATCCCAGGGAGAATTACTTATTGCACACATCCATCAAACCAAGTTTCTGTTTATGGGTCATGAGGCCCAGGCCTCAGCGGCCGTCCCCTCTGCTCTTGAGATTACATAAGTCTGTTCAGCAGTCACTTAGGCCTGTGCTTTCCCCATCCTCCAAGACCAGAGCCCTTGTAAAAAATCCATTAACCTGATGAAGCACACTGTTGGCATTCTCCATCTCAGGCCTTAACGGCCATGTGGCAGGCCTATCCGTTCCTTCTTTGAGTCTCTTGTTAGGAATTCCTCAGGCCCCCTTGGCGATAACCATGGCATTACTATAGGCAGAAAAGCCCAGACTTCAGAAAGCATCTCATCACACTATTGACACCATATGGTCTTTTTTTTTTCTTGTTTTGGGGGTTTTTGTTTTTCTTTTTTTAAATGTTTGTCATTGCAACAATATGAAAATGGACAGACCAGTGTCTCCTGGAAACCAGTCCTCCTCTTGGGAAGACAGGCAAAGCCCAGGGGACATGGGCCATCCATGCACTCAACAGGCCCCCTGGCTCTTCTGGGCGGTTCAGAGAGGACATTGCTAGCCTACCCATGCTCCAGTGGGCTTTGCCCAGAGACCTCCAAAAAAAGAAAGGCTGCCACTAGAACATGACATTTATTTTGTATGGTTTTTTTAAGATTTTATTTATTTATTTGACAGAGAGAGAGAGACCACAAGTAGGCAGAGAGGTAGGCAGAGAGAGAGGGGGAAGGAGGCTCCCCGCTGAGCAGAGAGCCCGACGTGGGACTCAATCCCAGGATCCTGAGACCATGACTGGAGCCAAAGGCAGAGGCTTAACCCACTGAGCCACCCACGCACCCCTAGAGCATGACATTTCTGCAGCTTATATATACTTTATGTGGACAAATAACATCTTATAGTATTATTATGGAAAATAAAAACAACTTGCAAGTAAGTAGTCAAGTTTATGATTACAGGTTAAACCAAAGCTGGTGCAGCACCTACCAAACTCCAACCTGCATATCCCTAGACGTTTTACTTGATCTTCCTGGTCCTCAGTTTCCTCATTTTAAATGGGTTGTCGTCAGAACGTAGAGAATGCAAACCAAGCTCTCAGCATAGTAGGCACTTAATAAATAAAAATCTACTAAAATACTACTGGTATTGCTTTACTAAGAAAGCCTCACCAAAATATAGGTCCTTGGCAGTCGCCGGGCTCACTCACTGGGTAAGGGTCCCCTCACATCATCCCCAGAGACCTCACACTTAATTCCTCCTGCAACCAAACCCCAGATTTCTTCCTAGTCATGGCCCTGCAAGTTACAAAACTGAAATGCCAAGCTTAAATGGTCTAGTGTATTTATAAATGTACCCTATATATACCAATTTTTTGGAGGGGAAGGCTCCCTTTATCTGTAAGGTCTGTGCTTGAATAGGATGTTTTTGTATTAATGTTGAGGCTGAGGGAATTTTATTGATGTAGTATCAGCCAGAGGCCTCAGAAAAGATTATGGATTGCTTTTCTTTTGTTGAAGACATTTCTGCTGTGATATTTTTATTAGACTTCCCTGGAAACAAGCATCTCCCCTGAAACTGTCAAATTACACCAGTGCTCACTGTCCAGGTGGTAGGAACAAAGGCATAGAAGGAAACATTAGCCAAAGAAGACATTTGTCGGTAATTGCCTGGATTGGAGGAATGGCATTTGCCCAGAATAAGAAGGGCAGTTTCAGAGCAGCTTCTTGAACACCACCCTCCCCCACCCTCCGCACCACCGTCTTTGTCCACACCCTTTTCATCTGTACTTACAGGAATTATATTTCTGCTTCAAGATTCTGCCCCAGCACCAACTCTGCTATAACCTCCCCTTGTACACTCTTCCGATTCCCCAAAATGTGGGCCTCGGCTCTGCGATCCCACAGGAATCCCCTTCCCCTGCACAGTCCTACTCTATTTTTGCTAGCTTACCAGTTCGCTCACATCCCTAAACAGTGAAGACTTTGAGCCAGCGTTCCCTGCTCTTTATAGCCTCTGGAACTGGCATGACTCCTGGCACAAAAAAAGGCCCTCGAAACTTCAGTTAATATGATCTCTTTTATTCAGTGATGTCCCTTCTTTTTGCAGAAAGGGTTTAAGTGTGCTATTACAAATAGATAAAATATAGAAAGACGTAAGTTAGTAGACAGTGCAGAGAGAGAAGAGACAAAAAGTTATGTACAAAGGCTCACATAAAACTATATGCCATCACGTCCCTAAACAGGTGTTCTTGCTAAAGACCCATGACAGCTGCCTCTCAATGCAGCCGGTGGATAGTTGATTCCCAACATGTGTTCCTTTGTGGCTCTGTTTTTCCCTGGGCATTCACATGTTCCAAGCTCACACTACAGACTCATCCAGCTGGAAGAAACAATTTAATCATTCTCTGTTCACATCTGAACTGTGGGAGATAGAGGATCTGTCCTGTTTTTAAATAGCCCTGGATAAAAGACCACTCTTTTCCCAGAAAGGGATTTCACTGTTTACAACCTCACAATTCTTCCTAATCCCTAAATCCAATCTCATGGCACAGAGACCTGCCTTCTCCTTCCTCCCTGTAAAGAGCAGGAATGGCTTTCCTGTTATCTATGAGAAGGATGTCAACAAGTATTACTAAATTGTTTCCAGCTTTTTCTCCATTCCACTAAGCAATTTGACTGTCTTTTATTTATTTTCCCTTTCCTTGGAGATGGATAATTGACATGGATAAGAAACCAAAAGAATACTAGTAACAGTTTCAGCGACACCATAATTTTCCAATTATTGGCTGTAATCAAGGGTCTCTAGTTATGGGCTATTTTATGGGCTAGTTTTCAGGGATGATTCCAATGAGTGAGTCACTGAAGACAATCCGATCATATTGTGACCTACTTCATAGGGAGTAAGATTCCATTGCTGGCTTGTCTCCTGTTTGTTGCTGAGGATGCAACAAAGATATTTTGTTCACCAATTTTGCTTTCCAACTTAAGTAACTCAAATTGTTAAAAATGTTTTTAATTAAGTGATATGTTCTTGGGTTTTTAAAAAATCTTGGAACAGGTCTCGGATGTTTAATGTTTTAAGTTATTCTTATGCATTATAGTACATAGCAAGACCAAAACATGTATGGAGATGGAATCCTAAAAGAAAAAACGGTCACTCCTAGGAAAGGACATGTTGTGGATTTTTTTTTTCCAGAACACAGGAAAACAAAGATTCTCCTGAGTCAATTTCTAATTGACAAAATCATTAACAGCTTTTCTGTTTTGAAATATATAAAGCTGTGAGTACTATCTCAGAGATGAAAAGAAATTGGACAAAAGCCGCATCTGTAACAGAGAAGATGATTCTTAAAAATTGCCTCTACACTATGAAATCAAAACACAAGCTCTGAAGGAAACCTCACTAAAGGTATGAGATGAGGTTATAGAAATGGGCATTAGGTAGCTGGGCGAAGAGCATAATAGTTTTTGAATTCAGGAACAGATTTTATTTTGAGCAAGTAGATGCCTGAAGCTTTTTTATCTTACACTCAGCTCGGGTTATGCAATCAGGGCAGTAATGGAACTTAAAAAAAATTATATGTAACTTTTCTCTTTCTACGACATATTTGAGAAAATTTACAACAAAAGAAATGTACAGGGAACTAAGGAAATAAAGACTAGACAGAAAGCAGGAAGTACCAGTATGAAAACAGCTAATAATTATGAACCTTCACTCTATGCAGGGGACTTAGGGCATTATCACATTAAAAACTGATCAAACATCACTACCCCCTTGTTGGTGAAAACCCAGCTCAGAACAGTGGTTAATAAATATTCCCAATGTCCTCTCGCAGCAGGAAATGGGGATTTGAGTCTGTTCTGTGTGACTGTGAGGGGGCACTTTCATCGCTCTTAAGCACTCTCCCCAAATTGTAACATGGACAGACAGACTTGCAGAAATTGATTCAGATGGAGTATCTGATCTTCTTGACAGCCAAGAAGACATAAGAAAAGCATAGTTCTCGGGGTGTGTGGGC
>ML106856.1:14516-57556 GCA_003697995.1 Taxidea taxus jeffersonii
GCTCAGATGGTTAGGTGTCTACCTTTCCCTCAGGTCATGATCCCCGATAACGAACGAGCCTGGCATCGTGGCTCCCTGCTCAGCGGGAACTCTATTTCTCCCTCTGCCCCTCACTCCACTCTTGCACTCTCACTTAATCTCTCAGATAAATAAATACAATTAAAAAAAAAAGTAATGCATGGTTTTCATGATCAGAATATTTGAATTTTTTTCTCCCTCCACATTATTTTTTTTTTAAGATTTTATTTATTTATTTGACAGACAGAGAGATCACAAGTAGGCAGAGAGGCAGGCAGACAGAGAGGGAGAAGCAGGCTCCCCACTGAGCAGAGAGCCCAATGCGGGGCTCGATCCCAGGACCCTGAGATCATGACCTGAGCTGAAGGCAGAGGCTTAACCCACTGAGCCACCCAGGTGCCCCTCTCCCTCCACATTCTTAATAAAATGCTTCATTTTAGACTTTCTCCAGAGAACACACCATGATATGATGAATGTTCTTTAAAACACATTTTGTAAAACTCACCAACGGTGGCAGATTCTTGCACAAGTTTTTGACCAAAGTTGAGGTTATAATATAAAGAGTCTATCTGGGGCTGTGCATGGCTGTGTTTCCTTCCTTCTGACCACATTCAAAAGGCCCCTTGGCTTATTCTACCCCTATTGCCCCCAACCTCCGCTCTGGACTCAGTGCCTATTCTCAACCTCACATCTCTCTATCTGGCTTTGATGCGGATAAACGGGAGTTTAGACACCTCTTCTATCTGCAACTTTCTTATTTCTTAGCAGTGCTGCTCTACTAAGAAGCAGGTGCCAAGCTAGCACGGGCCTTGCCCGGCCCCCCTGGGCCTGCATTTCCATGGTGAGAACGTAGTGGGTACTCAGTAGATGTTTTGTTGGATTGGGGCACACCTGCCTCTGGTCCCAGAGCCATATCATGAGCTCTACTGCTTGAGTTCAGGAACACTTCTCAGTGCCTATTTCATCCAAAGCACAAGGCTTGTTGTCCAGAATCCCTCATTACCAGTTCCTGAAAGACACTGGTCAGAAGCGAGAGGAGGGGATGAGAGGAGATCCCACTCTCGGGTCTCCTTCTGTATCTCACCTCTTAAGATCAGATTTCTGCCTGTAGGTTTGCATATCTGCTTAGGAACAGCAGGGGCTGAGTGAGGTCGTGGGACAGAGGTGGCCGAGACCCGCCAGATGGCCAAGCCCTTCTGAGAGGAAAGTGGGAGGTGGCTGCAGCGTTACCATCTCTAGCCAACTCTTTAGCTCCTCACACCTGTCTCTGAAACTGTGTCTCAAAACTGTGTTTTTAGCCTTGAAGCCATGTGTTGAAAAAGCTGTTTTGTACTGGCCACTGTGCAGAAGAATATCACAAAATTATATAAACTAAATTGTGTGGGTTCCTTTTCTTTGAAGAAGAAATAGAATCCCACACACTGCCGACAGGAAGGGAACATTAGACAGAGGAAATTTTAATAAGCAAATCAAACCAAGTCAGGGACTATCCATATAGGAAGGCATGATTTAACAGACAAGGGACCTGTTAAAATGACAGTCAAATGAATTATTATAGGAACAGAGAAAGCCTCACCACTAATGAGAAAAATCCAACAATAGGTTTGAGAGGAACAACCCCCATCCCCACTTCTCTCTGGGGTCCCCAGTGATGGCGGCAGAGAGAATTCTTGGCTCCTTGCTTCTCTGATGCCATTCTTGCTCCTTGTGCCCAAGAGAGGTGAGCAGGAGGCCTGGCCATGCTTTGTGGGATATGTAACTTTTACCACTTTGATCAAATATGGAATTTCTGGGGGCAACTCTGAGGCTCTTGGGAGGGTTATGCTTAGACATGTTCAAGAATGAAGCTGTTGAAGCCTGGGTACTTACTTCCGTCAGAATAATGGGGGGGGGCAGGGGGAGGGGTGGGGGTGAGAGGAGAGAGGAAGACTGGAGGCATCAGGGGCCTTCCTATGTAATTTAAGGGAAATTCCTGATCCCTAGCAGCATCTCCTTCGGATTACTTAAAAAGAAAGTTCATTGAAAGTGGTATTCCTCTGTGTGTGTGTGTGTGTGTGTGTGTGAGAGAGAGAGAGAGAGAGAGAAAGAGAGAGAGAGAGAGACAGGCAGACAGAGAGACACACTGACAGAGACTAGGATAGAGAATGAATAGGAATGCACAGATGTCTTCCCTTTTCAGTCTCAGACATGCCCTTTTCTTCCTCAGGATGGTCCCACTTTGATGCAAGCTGGGAAGGTTCCTTCTTTCTGTGTTGACACAAGCCAAAGTAAAGGATATGCTCTTACTTCCCAGAACCACAGTGATACCCGGCTGGTCATGGCACCCAAGCCATGGGACTGCAGGGGAGCAACTCGGCTGCAGAATGGGGCAGCCGTGAGCAATGCCCCTGACCACTGCAGCCCCACTCCTGGAGCTCCCCAGGGCTGCTGTGCTGAGCGGGGAGACTGTGTCTCTTTCCTAGCCAGCACTCTGCCACCTGCCTCATGACCATCAAGTCCTCAACCCCGCCCTATAAAGCTGAGTCACACAGACTCCCAGAGTGAGTGGTGGGAGGTCATGTCCAGCCTCTCCTGCTGCTCCAGAAGGGCAGTGGCCTGAAGTGAGCAGCAGAGCCACGACTGGAACCCCAGCCCCCTAGCTTGTACCGTGCTGCCTCACTCAGGAGGGAGCATCAGGCTTGCAGAGAATGTAAGTCATGGTGTGTTTTCCTCCTCTATTCCCAGTCCTGTTCAGATTTGCTAAGAGGCAATGTGGCCAGGCAATGGATATGCTTCTAAGAAGGACAATTCAGCAGGATTGCAAATGAGGTGCTAAATTTGCATACAAACTGAAGTTAGCATTCAAATACCTTATTATTTGTTGCAGAAGTTCAGGGTTCCTATAGAGAGGCCCTCTTAAATTCTCCCATCCCCTGGGAGGTTGGGCCCAGCAGAGTTTCGAGATTTTTTTTTTTAACGATTTTTTTTTTTTTAATTTATTAGTTAGAGAGAGGGAGAGAGTGAGCACAGGCAGACAGAGAGACAGGCAGAGGCAGAGGGAGGAGCAGGCTCCCTGTTGAGCAAGGAGCCCGATGTGGGACTCGATCCCAGGACGCTGGGATCATGACCTGAGCCGAAGGCAGCCGCTTAACCAACTGAGCCACCCAGGCGTCCCGAGTTTCGAGATTTTTAAGTAAACTGTTCTTTTTTGTTTGTTTTTGTTTTCTTCCTTCCTTTAGTCCATTCAATGAACAAATGTTTATTGAGTCATTAGTATGTATGTACTAGACACTGTACCAAGCATCGATTATGCATAGAGAGATGAATTAAACAGTGCTCCTACCCTCAGAGAGTTTGCACAGGAGGCAAACATTTAGGCAGTCAACTTTGACACAACGCCAAGGCCCATGGCAGGAGTGGCAGTCAAGGTCCTCATGGGAGAAAGAGGGATGCTAGAAATGCCCTCCCAGATGGGAGAACAGTGACACTGTATTTGCAAGGAGTAGGGAGGTCACCCAACTGGTCAGGGGCACAGGGAAAGCCAATTTCCACAGAAGGAAGTCTCGATATAAAGGCAGAACTTTACTAACAAGCATGGTACGACAAGCATGTTGTGATAAGCATGGTGGGACTCTGTATCTGGAAGAGCTCTTCCCAGCTGCCTGCCAGAGAGTGTCAGGAGGGGCAGTGAGAAGCACTAGAGAGAGTCTCTCTTGACACACCAAGACATAGGACCTCTCCCCCTTAAAGGATGGGAGGGTCACAGGAGATTCTTGATCTGGGAAAGGATATAATCTGCTCGCCTTAGAAACACCACCCTGCAGCAGTGACAGGAGGGCAAGGGGCAAGGAGCCCACTGTGTCTGGGGAAGTCCAAACTACAGCAATCCTGAAAGCCAAGTGTGCCTGTAGGGAGAACCTTCATCAGATGATCCCTTAGTGCCACCTGGGAGCCAGGCACTAAGTCTTGTTGTGGGAGGGTGAAAGGTAAAGGAACAAGGAATGGCCTGCATCCTGGAGGGGGCTATGTAAAAGAAGGAACAATCAGAAGACACAGTACCAGAGGCCACCGACAGCACCATGTGTGGCCTGTCTCTACTGGAATCTTGTGGCCATGGCATTCATCCAGGAGGAGGGAAGTGCCATGTACCACGCCATGCATTCTAAGGCGAGTGGTACTTGTGTCTAATTTTATCGTTGGGGACTGTCCCAGGATACTTTCCTCCTCAGAACTAATCAAAGAGAAGTAAATTTCAGGACTTTGGCATCCATTGTCAAAGCTTGGACAACACTTCCATCAATACAAACTGAACTAGACTGACCTTCTGGAACATACCGTAATTTTAATCTTATTTTGCCACAGAATACAGTACAAAGGCTATTCTTCACTGTTACATAGCAAAGTAATGTCACCAGTGGTATAGCAGAGCTAACTAACATATCAGGTAAACACACACGAGCAGGGGAGAACATGATCGACACCGCACCAGAGGTGAGGTATATGCTCTGAGCTGGATACTATCTAGTGATGAGAAAATACATAAAGTAATCATTTCAGTGTAGGGTGAAATCAAACAAGGTAGAGGGATTCACAAGACAGGAAGATAATTACTCATTCTGTCAGATAGGGAAGGAAATAAGACTTAGGGAGAAATGGAGAAAGTATATTTAGGCAGAAGGACAGTAGGCAAAGGCATGATGAGTGTTATAAAGACTGCCCACACATATCCAGGGGACTGGAAGACAAGTGTGTCCAAAGCATGGGGAGTGGTGAGGTTGGAGCTTAATCAAGACCAAGATTAAGACCAAGGCCATGTTTCAAGGTAAGGAAAGAGGTGTTTCTTTTGGGGACACTGAGCTTTTTTGAAGACAGGGAAAGACAGTGGTGGGCTCGCCCACACTGTGCTCTCATGAATACTGTGATGTTGAACACCTTCCTCCAGGAACAATGTGGCAGAAGTTTCTGCCAAGGCATTAGAGGAAGTAGTGGTAGATCAGGTAGCTAGACAGGTCCAGCTCTCCCCTCAGGAAGTTGGGGATGGTCAGCACTGTTCTCTGTTCTTTCAGATCACCCAGCAGGACAGAGAAAGGCACCACCCAGGACCGCAGCTCTAACAGAAAGGCCAGTCTTGAGGGACACGAGCCAGATGGCCCATTATCAGCACATAGGTGAACTAACTAGCTACACAGTGCTTTGGTTTGTTATCAAATGGAGATAAGTTCTGTGTTAATACCTGAGACCATTTTTTGGAAGACAACTTACGGCCCTGACGAAGAGGAAAACAAACAGAATCTGGTCTCTGCCTCCTGTGTCATTGTAGTTTCTCCACCTCCCTTGAGAAGTGACATGGCCAGTTCATATCCCAGATGGGGTCACAGGTAATACGTCCCTTCCCAAGTGCCCTCCATTCCATCATTGGGCCCGCCTGTGGTATTTCCAGTCCAGGCTACTCAAGTCCATGCTAGCTGTCACTCATTCTCTCAGCCACAGCAGGTTTGTGCCATCGCAGCACCCAGGCTATCATATGAGGGCCAACAGGGCCGACTTAAATTGGGAGATATCTGTTGGGAAAAGAAGGAAATGATTAAGAACTGGAGCTATTAAAAAAGAATTAGGCCTATCTCTAGTAATTTATGATAAAATGATTGGGAGATTGGAATGACAGGGAGAAAAATCAACCCACCAGCATCTCCATCAAGCTTTTTCTCTTTTATAGGAGAGAAAAATAATTAATACAAGAGCAAGACAAAGCATTGCTTTTTAAGTGAACCACAACTAAATGAACTGAGTGTCTAAATCTGTGAAAATTCCTTGGAGGTTCCCACAGCCTCAAGATATCCCGATGGTCAAAACAGCAAATCAAGTGACCTACTAAGTGACATACTACTGTATTATTGATCACTTATGGAAATGACAAAAGGAAGAATTCTATTTTGAAAACAAAACAAAAGAAACAAACAAACAAAAAAACAGGACACGTTATTTAGTTCTGTTGGCACTGGGGAAGTCACCATGAAGATTATGGCTGAAGCTGACTGGGAGCTCATATTCAGGCTGTGGTCATTCAGACATCTGGGTTCCCTACTTGACTTCTCACATGTAGGGACCACCCCAGTCCAAAACCTTGCTTAGTTTCAAGAGAACTTTAAGAAAAAAGAAACCCCTAGCCGTTACTTTTTCAAACATGACACATGGCGAGATCCTTGAATATCTTTCATAGACGGTCCCATTCCGACACCTGTTATACCAATGACTCTTTTGGATTTTTCAGAACTAAGGAGAAGGGGTAATCAGTTGAGGCTTCTTGAAACCTATGAATCACAGACAAAAGCTACAAAAGCTACCAGCAGACGCGATTTTCAGTTTTCCAGACTAAAGAAATAGAATGGCTTTCTCTTAATCTGTCTCTCGTTTGGATGCCTGGGACCATCACCATAGCTTGTCTATGACACACAAGATACGCAGACACCGTGGAATTCTAATCCCCAGTGCTTCTCCCAACAATTCCCAGCCACAGGGAATCTTTGCTCAATGCTATAGGTTTACATTACACTCAATGAGAATAAAATTGAATTTGATTTTCTGTAGCAATCACCAGGAAGCAAACTAGATTATCTTCCGTCTAAGGCATTTTTTATTTGTAAACTGACGCCTACAAGTCATGGGTCTCCATGATATGGTAATATATTCAAGAGCACAAATGGCCATTTCTAGGAGTTAAAAGATAAGCTGCCTACCCAGAAAAATAGAACTCAGAAGTCTCAATGATCTGGATTATCTTAGAGGGAAATAATCTTTTTTTTTCCATTTGAGGCTTGAATTAATTATTCAGATAACATCTCTACTTTTCCCTTTTACCTTGTAGGTAGGAAGATTAAAGTTCTGTATCCCTCCAGGGGGTGACAGCTGTAGGAGGAGTCGGGGATGTAGCAAGAGCAGACACAGCCCTCCCTTCCTGGGGTGGCAGCAAGAGAGACAAGGTCATCACAATGAGGTGAACTCATCAGGCTTTTTCACAAAGCCCCAAGAGACCGTGGTATTAAAAGGAAAATGAGAAAATGCAGTAATCTGGGTTTCTGGAAGGCTGTTCGAGATGAAACATGAGCTCCGAGGAAGCAAGAGCCACAGGTACGTGCTAATGAATCTTAAGTACATGCCTTTCCAACACATTAGCTTTGTTCTTTGCAGAGGACAAGTCTTATCCTCTCTGTGACAATGTGCTCCGTGTCAGAACCTCAATTATGACCCACATCAGAGGCCAGCATTTTACTCTTGCTTTATTAACATCACTCAGAGGTAGCCTGAGCCACATTTCAGAATGGCTTTAAACTGCTAAAGGTGCACTTCCCAGACAATCTTCATGTATTTATTCATTTGGTCAATGAATGCATATGTCAAACACTGGAAAATGAACAAGAGTATAAGCTGTGGGATCTGCCCTGGAAAACTAGAACACACTTGTGTGAAAAATTAGCAGCCCCCAGGTAGTCTGTGGAGTCTTACCGACTCCACTGCCAAGGTAAGAGTTACCAGAAGAATCACAAAGGCAGGGTGAGAGCTGGGTGGATATTCCCAGTAGGGAAAATGGTGCATAATGATCATAAAGTAAAGGAACTGAGACCCGTATTTTAAGTCCTACTAAATTTAGCTTTGCAACCATCTTCTCCCATCTGGTATGTTGCCTTTTCATTTTGTTGATGGTTTCCTTTGCATACAGAAGCTTTGTAGTTTGCCATAACCCAATTTGTTTATGTTTGCTTCTGTTTCCTTTGGCTTTTGAATCAGATTTTTTAAAAAAAATCATTAAGACAAACGTCACATATACCAAGTAAGGAGTTAATATCCAAAATATATGAAGAACTCATGGAACTACGGCCATAAAAGCCCAAATAACCTGATTTTAAAATAGGCAGAGGATCTGAACAGACATTTCTCTGAAGACATACAGATGGACAACAGGCAGGTGAAAGATGTTTGGCATCATTAATTATCAGAGAAATAGAAATAAAAGCCACAGGGAGATATCATCTCCCACCTGTCAGAATGGCTATTATCAAAAAAAGAAATTACAAGTGTTGGAGAGGATATGCATGAAAGGGCACCTCATGCCCTGTTTGTGGGAATGTAAATTGTGCAGGAAAACAGCACGGACAGATCTTTAAAATTTTAAACAGAACTTCTCTATCATCCAGTTAATCCATTTCTGGTTATTTATCCAAAGAACAGGAAAATACTAATTTGAAAAGATACATGCACCCTTGTATTCACTGCAGCTTTGTTTACAAGAGCCAAGCTAAGGAAACTATCACTATTTGCAGATGATATGTGATAGGAAACTACCGTCTATGTTTTCTTCTAGGAATTTTATTGTTTTAGGTCTTACATTCCAATCTTTAATCCATGATGAATTGTTTTTGTGCATGGTAAAAGAGAAAGGTATTCATTCTTCTGCATGTGGCGCTCCAGTTTTCCAAACACCATTTGTTGAAGAGACTTTCCTTTCCCCATTGTATACTTTTGGCTCCTCTGTCATAAAATACTCTGTCATTGTATACTTTTGGCTTCCTCTGTCATAAGTGTGTGGGTTTACTATGTGAGCTCTCCATTCTGCTCCAGCCGGCTGCGTGTTGCTATGCCAACACCATACTGTTTCAATTACGATAACTTTGTAAATAGTTTGAAATCCAGCTTTGTTCCTCTTTCTCAAGATTACTTGCTTTGCGTTTTGGGGGTATCATATGGGATTCCATACAAATTTTAGATTTATTCTATTCTATGAAAAAGGTCATTGGGATTTTGATAGAGATTGTTTCGAATCCATGAGCATGGACTATCTTTTCATGTACTTGTTTGTGTCTTCTTCAATTTCTTTAATCAGTATCTTAACAATTTTTAGCATACAGGTCTTTCACCCCCTTGGTTAAATTTATTCCTTGGGTATTTTATTCTTTGGATGCATTTGTAAATGGTAGTTTTCTTAATTTTTCTCTCTGATAGTTCATTATTAATGTACAGAAATTCCAACAAATTCCTGTATATTGATTTTGTATCCTGCAACTTTACTGAATTTGTGTATTAGTTCTAGTAGCTTTTTAGTGGAGCCTTTAAGGGTTTTCTATATATAGTATCTTTAGATTGCTTTGAGCATTTTAACGATGTTCTTTGAATCTATTCATTAATCTTTTCTATTGTCTTTTTAGTCTCTATTTCATTTATGTTTATCCAAGAGCACGGACTGCCATTTCTATGAGTTAAAAGATAAGCTGCTGGGGCACCTGGGTGGCTCAGTTGGTTGAGCAACTGCCTTTGACTCAAATCATGATCCCAGGGTCCTGGGATCAAGCCCCATGTCAGGCTCCTTGCTCAGCAGGGAGCCTGCTTCTCCTTCTCCCTTTGCCTGCTACTCTGCCAGCTTGTGCTCTCTTTCTGTCAAGTAACTAAATTAAAAATAAATAAATAGATAAATAAAAAAATAAAAGATAATCTGCCTACCCAGACAAATAGAACTCGGAAGTCTCAATGATCTGGATTATTTTCGGGAAAAAAAATCTTTTTTTTTTTTCATTTGAGGCTTGAATTAATTACTCAGATAACATCTCTAATTTTCCTTATTTCCTTCCTCTGCTCACTTGGGCTTCATTCTTTTACCTATTTCCTTTAAGTATAGATTATTTATTTGATACGTTTCTTGTTTTTTTGAGATAACCTTGTATAGCGACAAACTTCCCCCTTCTAACTGCTTTTGCAGCATCCTACAGATTTTAGACTATTGTATTTCCATTTTCATTTGTCTCCAGGTATTTTTTTGTCTTTGATTTCTTCATTGTTCAGTAGCATTTTAATTTCATATATTTGTGATTTTTTTCCAGTTTTCTTCCTGTAATCACTTCTAGTTTCTTACCACTGCAGTGGGAAAAGATGTTTGATACAATTTCCATGTTGTTGCATGTATTGAGACTTGTTTTGTGCCCAAACATATGATCCATCCTGGAGGAAGTTTCATGTGTACTTCAGAAGAAGGTGTATTCTGCTGTTTTTTAATGGTGTGTTCTATCAAGTGTATGAAGCCCATTTGATCTAAGACATAATTAAGAGGTCATTTTTCCTTATTGATTTTGTCTGGATGATCAGTCCATTGATGTATGTGTGTGTGTGTGTGTGTGTGTGTGTGTGTGTGTGTGTGTGTGAGTCTATTTCAAATTGATAGCATCTTATGTTTGAACGTGTTCTAATAACTACCTTTTTACTCCCCTCCATGTGTTCTGTCTTTGAGGTCATATTTCACATCTTCTTATTTCGTGTATCTCTTAACTAATTATTTGTTATGGCTAACTTTACTATGTTTGTCTTTTAACCTTCATATTAGCTTTATAAGTGGTTGGCCCAATACCTTTACTACACCTGTATTTTACCAGTGAGATTTTTAGTTTCATGGGATTTCTTGTTACCAGTTAGTAACAAGCTTTTTATCAGCTTAAGTACATCTCTTTAACATTTTTGGTAAGACCAGTTTAGTGGTGATAAACTTTTTTAGTTTTTGCTTGTCTGGAAAACGACCTTTCCTTCTGTTCTTGCTGGAAGACTCTCCTTGGTTAGAAGTTTTTCCTTTTAGCACTTTGAATATATCATGCCACTCTCTCTGGCTTGCAGTTTCTGCTGAAAAATCAGCTTAGAGTCATATGGGGGTTCCCTTTTACATAACAATTGGTTTCTCTTGCTGCTTTTAACATTCTTTATCTTTAACTTTTACCAATTTAATTATAATGTGTCTTGATGAGTAATTGTTGGGTTCATTGTATTTGGAAGTCTCTGGGATTTCTGAAGCTGGATGTGTCTCCTCCCACAGATCAGGGATGTTTTCTGCCATTATTTCTTCAAATAATTTTTCTGCCCCTTTCTTCTCTTTCTGGGATCTTTACAATGCAGGTATTTTTCCACTTGATGTTGAACAACAAGTCCCTTAACCTATCTTCATATTTAATTATTTTTTCTTTTTGCTATTCTGTTTAGGTGATTTTACACTGCCCTGTCTTCCAGGTCACTGATCTGTTCTTCTACCTTGTGTAGTCTGCTATTGAACCTATGTATTTTTCAGATCAGTTATTGTATTCTTCAGATCTGACTTGTGTTTGGTACTTTCTTCTGCTTTCCATCTCTTTGTTAAAGTTCTGTGATCACCCTTTCTTCTTTCGAGTTCAGTCTGCATCTTTATGACCATTACCCTGAACTCTTTATCAGGTAGATTACTTATCTCCCTTTCATTAAGGTCTTATTCTGAGGTTTTGTCTTGTTCTTTCTTTATTTTTCTTTTTTTTTTATTTATTCTTTTATTTCTGCATTTCTCAGCTTGACTCTGTTTGTTTTTATGTATTAAGCAAAACAGCTATGTCTCTCTCTCTCAGTCTTGAAGAAGTGGCCCTATGTAGGTGATGAACAAGTTGTTCAACCCTGTCATAGCTTTGGCTGTTCCTCAGACCTTTGTGATTGTCTAAGTAGCCTGATTTATTCCTGATAGGTCCCAGTTGTTGAGGGTGTGCCAAGACTTTGTAGCTTTGTTGTGTTCATGGGAAAAGGTGAGTTAAGGATCCTTCTATGTTGCCATCCTGAACTCCACATGTTGAACATTTGAAGGTTTTTGGAATGCAGAACAACTCAAGAACATCCAATGATACAATGAGTTGATCACAGAATGGTTTCAGATTGATACTGGGTCCCTCACCAACCGCAAGAAAATTTCCATGCAACAAGATATACCGTAAAACACTGCACAACCCAGGGATATGTCCCTTTTAGGTATTAGATTGGCTTTCAGAATCCCAAAGCCTTAGCTAATGGTATCCTTAACCTCTGAAGAGCCAAGCATGACACCTGGCACACCTGCTTATCTTATGTTTAAAGTCTATGGTCCTAGAAGTAATAAATATCTACAGAAATGGCAAAATCTTCCTAAAAACAACCTAGAATTAGGAACTTTCCAGTTAAATAAAATCATTTAAGTGCACTTAAAAGTAAGAATTCTAAAATTAAACAGAATGTGATACTTATTTTAATTGGTATGCATAAAGATTCAAAGGTTACAAAATTCCAAAATGGCTGCATTAAAAGATTTTCCATAAAAGGCTAATGAAACATTAAAGACACAAGAGGTGCCTAGACCAAAGAAATATAAGACTGATGTAACTCCTACCACTCTCCTCTACCTTCCTTTATTCAAGTCCTCATTCTAGTTATGCTTTGTCAGAATTGTCTTTACATGACTATTAACAAAATCCTCCAAGTTAATGGTCTTACAGACATCCCCATTATCTACCTTTGAAGGAAGGTGCCCAAATGTGCCCTTCTCAGAGTTGAGACCCTGAGAGAGTTTCTGGTAAACTACTATATTATTGTCTTCAATGGCCAAAGGAAAATTAAAATAAAAAATAATGAAAAACTTTGCCCAACTCTGGGAAATACTGGAGCTACAGTTGGAGCCTAGAAAAACTGGCAAAAGCTGGGTAAAAGGAAGGCTTTATGCATCTCTATCATGCCCAGTCAATAGAGAAAAATAAAACTTCATATTGTCCCTTTCCTTCCAAACCCATACCCATGGGTTACTGGTCCTTTCTTTCCCAGGGATAGTTATCGCCTTCTTGCTTGTCTCAGAGTGTGGCTTGGGTTTCTGACTGCATGGGACCTGCAGGTTGTCAGTTCCTTCTTTTGCTACCTTTGGGAGTGACTCTGGATCTTGGGGAGATAATAACTCTTGTACCCTCTTTGAGGTCACCTTTTTTTTTTTTTTTTAAGGCCTCTCCGGAGCATTGCTCATGTCCCCCTGATTGGGCCCTGGAGGTGGGCTAAGGCCAAGCTCTCCCAGGCACTGAAACAGGGCAAGCCTCAGTCTTGCACTACTGCTCCTGAGCGCTGCTCCCTCAGCCATGCCCCTCTGCTGCTCAGAGTCCCTCTCCTCCCCAGAAAAGTGGGCCTAAGCACCTGAGGGCCCCTCCCAGGTTAGGCAGCTGGGTTAATTGCACTCACCCATAACCCAGTACCCCGCCCCTGGAGCAAGTACTCAATTTTATTTCTGCCTTCCTCTAGAACTTCTGAGGCTCTTGGCTCCATGGGGCCAGGGCACAGGCTCCTACTTCCCTCCTCCTCCAAGCAGGGCTTCCAGGGGCTTCAGACAGGCCACAAGAATAGTGCCTCTCCAGGCCTGGGTAGGGGCGATCCTGGCCCATAAGACCCCCCTGGAGACTTTCTTCATTCCTGGAATAACTTTCACATGGCAAGCCAGGAGCTAAGAATAGGGTTTACTGAAGGAAGAAAATCAGGTTGACTGACCCCTGCCTCCCCAGCCATTTCCCACGTTCCAGGGCCTCCTCTGGACAAGTGCCTGGCTGGTGGGAGGTAGAAAAGACTCCTGGAAACAGCAAAGCAGGATGGAGAGGAGCTTTGAGTCCTGTATTCAGGGCCTCCCATTCTGCTGAGTTATCCATGGTGCAGTGCTGGAGGGCCTCCACCCCTTCCTCATCGCCCCATGGGTCCGCATGATGTTGGTCCCAGCCAAAATCAAAAAGTAGCTCTGTGGTTATAAATTGGCTGAACTGCACAGCCTAAAAGAAACTTTATTTTAGGCTTCTCCTGCAGGATAAAATAAAACTATATTTGGGAGGTGGGGAGAGGGGGAAACAAACCTTTTAAAGCCTTCATAAAAAGACAGATGGATGGATCAATCTAGGAGGTCATTCTAATTGCAACCCAATTCTTGGAGAGATTATGAGCAACTGTTCTTAACTTATAAATCTTTGCAAAACTAGAAATGCAACTCTAATGGAAATTCAAACATCACCTATTCCTTTTTACCTTTCCCAAAGTCTCCCCTATTTATATTAAAAGGCTTGTAACTTGCCATCTCTCCCTGTGCCTTTGAGACATAAATGTTGAAGTACAAACTTCAGAGAGGTAACCCTTATC
Organism: Taxidea taxus jeffersonii; assembly: GCA_003697995.1. Taxonomy (NCBI): domain Eukaryota; kingdom Metazoa; phylum Chordata; class Mammalia; order Carnivora; family Mustelidae; genus Taxidea; species Taxidea taxus. Next base: position 28,467 of record ML106856.1, read on the forward strand.
AGAAAAAAACCAAAGGGGGAAAGCTCATTTAAAACTCAGCTTCAGAAGGGGACGCCTGGGTGGCTCAGTTGGTTAGGCAGCTGCCTTCGGCTCAGGTCATGATCCCAGCGTTCTGGGATCGAGTCCCACATAGGGCTCCTTGCTCAGCAGGGGACCTGCTTCTCCCTCTGCCTCTGCCTGCCACTCTGTCTGCCTGTGCTCGCTCTCGCTTTCTCTCTCTGACAAATAAATAAATAAAATCTTTAAAAAAAAAAAACTTAGCTTCAGAAGGGGCGCCTGGGTGGCTCAATGGGTTAAGCCTCTGCCTTTAGCTCAGGTCATGACCTCAGGGTCCTGGGATGGAGCCCTGAATCAGGCTCTCTGCTCAGTGGGGACCCTCGTTCCCCCTCTCTCTGTGCCTGCGTCTCTGTCTACTTGTGATCTCTCTCTCTGTCAAATAAACAAATACAATCTTTTAAAAAATTAAAAAATAAAACTTAGCTTCAGGAGCACCTGGGTGGTTCAGATGGTTAAGCATCTGCCTTTGGTCCAGGTCATGATCCCAGGGCCCTGGGATTGAGCCCTGCATAGAGCCCCACATTGGGCTCCCTGCCTGGCAGGAAGCCTGCTTTCCCTTTCCCACTCCCCCTGCTTGTATTCCTGCTCTTGCTCTCTCTCTCTGTCAAATAAATAAATAAAATCTTTAAAAAACAAACCAACAAAAAACTTAGCTTTAGACATCTGAGCAAGTAGCCTTCACTTATTCTATCTACCAGAGAAAAAACATAGATCCTATTTCTTTTGTAACTCGTAAAATAGAAACTACAAAGTTTCTGTTTATGTTTCTGTATATTTCTGTGCGTCTGTATATGTGTGCTCTACATGTGTGGTATTTTCTACTTTTGGATGATACAGCTAAAATCAACTTGTAAAAGAGCTCTATTTAATTGACTTAGATAAACCTCTGCATGAATTAACTATTCATTAAAAATCTTACAAATATAATAGAAATTAACCCAACTACTTTTCAGATTCATGTGATCTGGGATAATCTTCGCAAATGAAAGGTAGTTTAAGTTTGGTTTAATTAAAAGAAGCATATCTTCAAAGTTACCAGCATTGAATATAATGCAGACATACAAGTTCTATTTTACCTGACTTTATTAGTCAACTAAGTTCATGTTATCTCACAAAATTTTTCAGCAAGAAAAATAGCTTGGGTGATGGCTCACTCTGATGTCTCATGAAGTTTAGTGGGTAATCTAAATGTAATTATTAAGAACAAGCAAATTAAATAGATGTAAATAGAACAAAATGTTTTAGGTGAACCTTTTAGATAGTTGCCCCAAATCATTTTGGTAACCTGAAACCTTAAAGTTTGGTAAGTTCACTTAAATGATGAATAGTCATTAAATATTAAATATATAAAATTAAATACCTAGATCATTTCCAAATAAGATAAAATACTAAAACATTTACTCACTAGATGTAGACTTTCTTTTACAGAGGAAAGATATTTGGGTTTATTAATAAACATGTTTTGTGTCATGCTGAAAAGAAAATGTACTATGAGAAAACATGTTTTTAGAAAATAAAAACAGCATTTTTAAATTTGCTAAGCCACAGAATACAAATATAAAAGACAATTCATAGTTGTTTATTTTCACTAAAAATTAAGTCTTTAAATAATTTTTAAATTCTAATATATAATTGGGCACCTGCATGGCTCAGTTGGTTAAGCAACTGCCTTCGGCTCAGGTCATGATCCCAGAGTCCCGGGATTAAGTCCGGCATTGGGCTCCTCGCTCGGTGGGGAGTTTGCTTCTGTCTCTGACCTTCTGCCTCTCATGCTCCCTCTCTCTCATTCTCTCCCTCTCAAATAAATAAATAAAATCTTAAATTCTAATATATTTAAAGCTATTAGAAATTAAAGCTACCAAGGAAACATCTGTGAATGCAAGTGAAGCAGGATGTGTGTTTTCAGTAAAATGCAATGGAAATGCATTTTTGTGGAGGGAAATGAAAGTAATTTTGTCTTAAAGAGAGGCTAATTATTTCAAAATGAGAAAGAAGAAAAACATAGGACAAAATCTTAATGTAATAAAGAAATCTGTGAAAGGCTTATGGAAAAGGAATCTTTGAAAAAGAATTTTAATGTGTGGCCAAGCTAAGATTAGAATGAACTCAATTAAGTTAAATGAACTTTAATACCAAAAGTAGGCTGATGCAAAATTAAATTTGGTTTTCTCTCTGTTAAAAAGGACACCATTTTCTTGGACTACTTGTTTGCTCTTAATAAGAGACTATAGAGAGTTTTTCTTGACCTTTTAAGTAACATGCCTAGAAAATCGATTTTATGTCTTGTGAAAATAATTTCCTATGTTCCTGTGTATTTATCAGTTCTTTCATTACTTAAAAAAACTAACTCCATTAAGAAAGCTAAGTTTTGTTTATTTTGTTGTTTTCACAATTTGACAAGCCACAGAACGATTTAACTTTTTGTATTTGCCTATGAAATCTGTAACTGTCACTACATGTAAATGGATAATGAAGTATGTTTTACAATGATCCATAATCCTATCTGACCAAGTGTTTTTGACAAGCTTCCCCCAAGTCAAATTCTAAATAAAGTGTTTTTGAGATCTAAGTTTGGGAATTTTTTTCAGAGGATCCCTGGAATACCTCGAAAGATTTATTCTCTCTCCTTATAAAAAGGGAGATAAAGTAAATCAGGCATATTTGATATGCTAAATTACATGGGAGCACTGTAAAATAAGTAATATCAGGCCTTCCCTAGGTTGTATTTGTATATGTAATTAGTTTCCTAGAAATTGTATGGAATCCTAAAGTCTAAGAGGTCCTAGCATAATGTTATCAGGCCTAACTCCAGTTATTAATCTTAAAACGTTGTATGCTACAGAAAACACCAAATTTCTAGGTTAATATCATTACGATGAACTCTCATTAGATCTTTAGCAATGGATATATTTTTTTACATTTTTTATTGTCATCTGTAGACAGTTATTGTTTTACTCTGATGATTTGTAGAAATACTCCTGCAAAAGTACTTCATCTTAAGGAGATTTAAAGAAAGGATTTTGACAAGTACAGGTTTCCCATCATAAGAAGCCTGTAAGATCATAAAAATGAACTGGGTAAGAATTCCTAGAGCTAAAAACAGCAACGACAACAAAAACAAACAAAAAAACAAAAAACAAAGAACAAACAATAACAATAAAAAAAAAACCATCTGGATTCAAGAAGAATAAGAATTAATTACTTGGGACTGAATGAACAGAGGAGGATGATCATCATTTTTATGACTTCCCGTTTGAAACAGTGCTGGTTTTTTAATGTTTTGTTTTCCAAATTTAAGGAAATCTTTTCTCTGAAGTTATCTTATGACTTACAACAATTTGGCAAAGCATAACTTGGTAAACAAAGATAAAACATTTACTTTTTCTCCCTACAAGATCCCTCCAAAATTCCCTTCAGGGTGAAAGAGTTCTTTACATGAATTCAGTAAGAATCTGTTCTGAATCTGACCAGGCAGTTAAGGAGCTCAGGTTGACTTTATGTAGCTAATAAAGCCCCTTGGAAAAACTGGCCTGGTATTTTCCTTACAAACAATACTAAAAAGAGCTTGCATGGTCAACCAGTATTCTTGCTGCACTTATGTAAAAGACCAGTTCAAGTCTAATATAAGCAAATCAGTTTTACTGTGAATGTCCTTGGAAAAAATCAGTATAAGTGTAGAGAAAAAAGTTGTATTTGCACCTCTGTCTATATTAGATTTGAATCCTGTTTGTTATCTTTGAAGTTTTGTTATATACCTATAAGCTGGACTAGATCCTAAATCCTAGTTTCCTCAAATACCAGACATTAACTCACCAAACCAATGTTGTTCCCGATTTTTTCCAACCCCATGACCTGGAATCGCTAAAAACAAAGACTGCCGTTGACTCTCCCTAGAAGGAGATATGAAATTCTTTTCACTACCCAGATGGCAGCCAACCTTCAGGTACCTAATGCTTAGATATCCATCCCACAGCTGAAAAAGGCCCCACTATACCAGCACTGGAAACATCCAAATCAAACGGGGGAAGAGGCTGACATCCTGGTAGACTGCTTACACACAAGATACCAGAGCAAGACTTCATACTTTAACTGACCATAAAATCTTTTTTTCTTCTCGCTCTTTCCTTCACTCTGGCCTCAGCCTGGAAAGACAATGCCCCCCTCCCCGCATTTGTTTCTCCCAGGCCACAGCTAAGAGGGTGGTAAACTTTGCCTTTCAGATTACTGGATTTGTCATCAAAAACTCCTATCTGTCCCTTAACGGTGCCACCTTACTGGGGGTGATTCGGGCCCTGACGGGATCTTTGTCTGTGGTAGTCACGATGCTCCTTGAGCCTCTGAATGCCTAGAAGGCAAGACATAAACAGACAATGTCTCCAATTATTGAACTGTGCCTCTAACTTCCCACAAACGAAGACACCTCATTTGTGGACTATCCTGGATCTACACTGGCAAGTTAGGAAGGAGTGACCAGGAGGCCTTCATGGCTCAGGATCAGGGTTCACCTCCTTTGGCAGGGCCAGGTTTCCCTGGTTCAGAGTAAATGTCAGTAAGAATACGATCAGAAACCTCTAGGAGATACTGCAGAATCCACTGCTAAACATTAACTACCCACAAGATTCTTGGGCCAAAGTTGTGCTTGGTAAGAGGATAACCCTTGATTATCTGTTAGCTGAGCAAAGAGGGGTCTGTGCTGTGGCCCAGACCACCTTCTGCACCTAGATTAACACTTCTGAGGAAGGTGAGACTCGGTTACATACGATCACTGAGCAATCCACTTGGCTTACAACAGTGACACCTTCAGCAGAGTCTTTGACTTCTTTGATTTTGATTGGTTTGAGCCTTGGGGACCATGACTCCAAAGTACACTACAGATATTGGGTATTACCCTGTTTGTAACAGTCACAATGATTTCGGTGCATTATTCTCTCCAAAGCTTTAAGTGCATGTTTAAAGCTGCATGTTTAGACCAAGAAAATGATCTCCCTAAATGATCTGGAATATCAGAAAAGGAGCAAAGAAAATGGCCAACTTAGAAACTGTGAACCTGAATTCCGGACCTGTGACTATCACAGAGATCAAGCAAAAAATGTCATGTCTTTGAATACCACAGAGGACTGACAAAAGCTGCAAGAACTGCAGAGCGGTAGCTGATGGGGCTAATGCCTTAAATTTTAATTACATCTCTCTGTCAAGCTGAGAGTCTGACCAAAAGGGGAGCATTGTTAAAAAGGAGACAGCATTCGTAAAATAGAGTCACCTGTGCTAAATCCCATGCCAGCAAACCAAGGCTTACTACTTAACCTAACCATTTGTTTCCACCCCTCCAGGAATGTAACCTTTTAACTAGACAACATAGAATTACTTGGTCAGTGAAGGGCTAAAGTAACTCCGTTTTGAGGCAGTAGCCATTTTGTTGTTCATATTTAACTATGAGTGACCCAGAGCTTGCATAAATTCCAGACAAGGAGACAGGAATTCCAGGAACAGAATTGGTTACTAAACCACAAACTACCCCCACTTCTTAGATAAGTTAATCAAGACCCAACCGGTCTTGCTACTCCCTGCAACTTTCCCGCCCTGGTACAAACAACTTTCAAAAGATATCCCCTAGACAAAGTAGCCAATCCCCGCTGAACAGCGCAGCTTAAGCAACCCCAGCACCAATCATTTTAAAGGTCGCCGATACATGTGATTTTGCGTGGGAATACTTTGTGGTTTTTGCCTTTATAAGCCCTGTGAAATTTAAGCTCGGGGCTTCCTCCTAGACTCCGCTATGGCCCGCCTGAATAAAGCCTTGCTTTTGCATTTCGGAACGTCTGGCTCTTGGTGGTCTTCTTGGTGGTGGTCCTGCGATCTGGGCATAATATTTGGGGGCTTGCGCCAGGATACCCCCAGAGACCCCCGAGACCCCAGACCCCGAAGGTAAGAAAACAGCGCTGTTGATTTGTCTTGTCTTGTCGTCTGTTTGTCTGTTTTGCTTTCATTTTCCCACTTGAGGACAGCCGTACCAACCCGTACTTGAAGGGATTGTCAAAGCGGATGCGCTTGCACGACAACCCTGGAGGAACGGGGAGACATCCCAGACCCTCACCTGAAGGGGGACCCTTGGAACCCAGTCTTGATACTTGTAGGGCGCAAGTCAGTCCGGTTTTTGGCCGGAACTGACCGGGAGGACCTCCTAACCGAGGCCCGACCTGCCCACCCTGGGTCTGCTCCTTCTGTTCCATCACAGGAGTCAGCAGACCAACCTGGGAGATCTCCACCTTGTACTCGTAAGTCCCATAAAAATCAGGCCTGTGCACGTTATGTTTTCTGTTTTGGTGGAATTGTTTTACCCCTTGTTATTTTGTGGACTATTTTGTTGACTGACCAACTGACGAGACTGATAACCATGGGCAATATCCCATCCAGCCCCCTAGACTTGACCCTAGCTCACTGGAAGGAAGTTAGGGAGATAGCTCGGAACCTGAGTGTGGCCATTAGGAAGGACAAGTGGATTAACCTTGTGAAGGTCAGAATGGCCCACCTTTGAGGGAGCTAATTGGCCACCCGAGGAGAGCTTTGACATAAGTAAGATCAGAATTTTACAGCGCCTAATCTATACCCCTCGTTTAGGTCATCCAGATCAAGTTCCCTATATAGTTACTTGGAGAGAACTCGTAGATAAGGACGCCCCGACTTGGGTTAAGCCTTTCTTACCACCCAGTCTCTCTTCTACTCCTCCTTCTTCCCCTGCCCCAATACTCGTTGAAAAAACACAGGGGGAAGATGAGAAAATAACCAAGAAGGAAGAGAAGAAGCTGTACCCACCTATTCTCCAGGAAGAAAGTACAGAGGAAGGAACATTTCCCCCTCCGTACTCTCTACCCCAGTTAGCCTTAACTGAGGCACAAGAAGAAAAACCTGAGGAGAACAAACATGTTTCAGCCGCACCCTCCGCTCCAGAGGGTCCCACCCAGTCAATTTGCCGGTGCCGAGGAGTTACACCCCCTCATAATTCTATTGCTCTTCCCCTTCGCCCTATAGGTCCTGAGGATGCAGATGGTCGACAACAGTTCCAGTACTGGCCATTTGCTACTAGTGATCTTTACAATTGGCGTGCTCAAAATGCCCCCTTTTCTGAGAAACCCCAGGATTTAATTCGCCTGTTTGAAACTATTCTTTTCACTCACCAGCCCACTTGGGATGATTATAACCAGCTTTTACAGGTCCTTTTCACCACGGAGGAGAGGGATCGTATCCGGGAAGCGGCCCGGAGACTCATCCCCGGCCCCACTGGAGCGCCCATCACGGATCCTACCCAGATTGCTGCCTATTTTCCTAAGACCCGACTAGGATGGGACTACAATACGGCTGAAGGTAGGGAGCGGCCCCTCATCTATCGCCAGGCTCTGTTGGCAGGTCTCAAGGCGGCGGCTCGCCGACCTACTAATATGGCAAAAATCTATGATGTTAGACAGGGAGAAAATGAAAGTCCAGCAGCATATCTTGAGCGGCTCATGGAAGCTTTTAGTCAATACACCCCGTATAATCTAGAGACCCAGGAGTCCGCTCAAATGATTATGTTAGCCTACATAAATCAAGCTGCGCCGGACATAAAGCGAAAGTTGCAGGCTCTAGACAGGCTCGGTGAAAAGTCCGTTAGGGATCTAGTAGCAGCAGCGGAGAAGGTTTACAATAAAAGAGAGACAGAAGAACTAAGACAGGGAACGTGAAATCATGCGTGAGAAAAGGGATAGAGCAAAAGAAAAAAGTTTGGCTAGAATCTTGGAACAACAACAGGCCCTGCATAAGAAAGACCTCTGGGAAATCCTGACCTCCGTACAAGGAGGGAACGGCTAAACTCTTAAAGACTCTTGGTAACCTGGGCTATAGGGCCTCCGCTAAAAAGGAACAAATCTGTAAGCCTGAAGTCACCTATCTGGGCTTCATACTAAAAGAGGGCAAGCGCTGGCTGTCGGATGCACATAAAGAAACTGTGCTAAGAATCCCCGTGCCTAAGTCAGCCAGGCAAGTCAGAGAGTTCCTGGGAACAGCGGGCTTTTGCCGGCTGTGGATACCTGGGTTCGCTGAGATGGCCAAGCCTCTATATGAAGCCACCAAAAATCTTCCCGAATTTCATTGGACTGAGCAGATGCAGAAAGCCTTTGAGGCCGTTAAGAGAAGCCTCCTGGAGGCTCCTGCCTTGGGCCTACCTGATGTGAACAAGCCATCCACGTTATTTGTGGCAGAAAATAAAGGAGTTGCAAAGGGGGTACTCACCCAGCCAATTGGACCTTGGAAACGGCCGGTGGCCTACTTGTCAAAGAAATTAGACCCTGTTGCCGCTGGGTGGCCCCCATGTCTGAGAATTATAGCTGCAGTAGCTCTCTTAGTGAAAGATGCTGATAAATTAACTTTGGGACAGAACCTGACCATGGCCACTCCACACGTTCTAGAGGGAGTGCTAAAACAACCACCCGACGGGTGGATGAGCAATGCCCGCATGGTCCATTACCAGACTTTGTTACTCAACCCCAAGTGGATTAGCTTTTGTGTACCTACAGCATTAAATCCAGCTACTCTGCTGCCGCACCCAGATCTAGAAGTTCCCTTGCATGACTGAGAGCAGATCCTGGCCCAGACGCATAGCCTCAGGCCAGACTTATCGGATTTGCCACTACCACATGCCGAGCATACTTGGTTTACGGATGGCAGCAGCTTCATTCCAGATGGGAAAAGGTACGCGGGCGTGGCGGTCACTACAGACACAGAGATAGTGTGGGCAGAAGCTCTCCCCCAGGGGACATCTGCACAAGGAGCAGAATTAGTGGCACTAACAAAGGCCCTACAGATGTGAAAACAAACAAACAAAAAAAACTAGATACCTATATGGACAGCCGGTAGGCTTTTGCCACCGTGCATATCCATGGAGCCCTCTATCAAGAGAGGGGGCTACTGACAGCTGAAGGGAAGGCCATTAAGAACAAACAAGAGATTTTAAGTCTTGTCCAGGCCCTATGGGAGCCGGCAGAAATTGCCATTATGCACTGTCCGGGTCATCAAAAGGGCACTAGGGGAAACAATGTGGCCGACCGGCCGCCAAGGAAGTGGCCCTCCAGCCCAGCACCAGGGTGTTGACTCTAGTGGACCCAGGGCCACGAGAGTTGCCTCCTATACCTCAGTATTCTCAAGACTCAGAATGGATAAAGAAAATCCTGATGGCCCACAAGCCTCCAGACAGAGAAGGAAACAAAGGTTGGTGGAAAACTTGTGAGGGGAAGCTTATCTTGCAGCAAGAGCTGGGCAACAGGATTCTTAAGAGGATCCACCAAGCTTCTCACATGGGAACTCGAAGAATGCAGGACTTGCTTCGGCACTCCAAAGTGAAAATTAGACAAGGAAATCAGCTTATGGAGGACATTGTTAAAAATTGTAAGGCCTGCCCCCAATCAACCGGTTACACAAGGAGCTCGCCTTTGTGGGGATAGGCCAGGTGCGTATTGGGAAGTAGATTTCACCGAGATTAAACATGGAAAATTTGGATATTTAAGTATTTGCTAGTTTTTGTAGACACCTTTTCAGGATGGGTTGAAGCTTATCCCACCAAGCATGAGACTGCGAATGTCGTAGCCAAGAAGATCCTAGAAGAGATCCTGCCCAGGTATGGCTTCCCATCCACCATTGGGTCAGACAACGGACCGGCCTTCATCTCAAAAGTAAGTCAGGGAATAGCCGCTGCACTGGGGACAAATTGGAATTTGCATTGTGCTTATAGACCCCAGAGTTCAGGACAGGTAGAAAGAATGAATTGGACTCTAAAAGAGACCTTAACTAAATTGGCCTTAGAGACTGGTGCAGACTGGGTGTCACTCCTTCCTTTTGCTTTGTTTAGAGTAAGAAATTCTCCCTATCAGCTTGGCTTTGAAATAATGTACGGGCACCCCCCCCCGCCCATTATCCCTAGCCTTCTGGCTGAATTGCTTACGGACTTGGATGATACTGAATTCTTGTGTAAACTTGACTATTTGCAGTTTGTGCATAAGAGTATATGGCCCCAACTTAAAGCATTATATGACTCCGCTTCTGTCTCTACCCCGCATTCATTCAGACCAGGGGACTGGGTGTTTGTCCGAAGGCATAACTCAAGGTCCTTGGAACCACAGTGGAAGGGACCCTACGTGGTGCTGCTGACTACACCCACTGCCCTCAAGGTGGACGGCATCACTGCTTGGGTCCATTACTCCCATGCCAGACCAGCAGACCCCTTCGCCCTGGAGGACAAAGAGCTGTGGGAGTTTAGTTTCAGGCCTGAATCACAAGATTGTGCTTCATGTCCATAAGTAAAGGGGGGAATGAAGGCCTAAGGTAACTCCGTTTTGAGGCAGTAGCCATTTTGTTGTTCATATTTAGCTATGAGTGACCCAGAGCTTGCATAAATTCCAGACAAGGAGACAGGAATTCCAGGAATAGAATTGGTTACTAAACCACAAACTACCCCCACTTCTTAGATAAGTTAATCAAGACCCAACCGGTCTTGCTACTCCCTGCAACTTTCCTGCCCTGGTACAAACAACTTTCAAAAGATATCCCCTAAACAAAGTAGCCAATCCCCGCTGAACAGCGCAGCTTAAACAACCCCAGCACCAATCATTTTAAAGGTTGCCTATACGTGTGATTTTGTGCGTGATACTTTATGGGTTTTGCCTTTATAAGCCCTGTGAAATTTCAGCTTGGGGCTTCCTCCTAGACTCCGCTGTGTCAGTGTGTAGGATGAAGCCCGAGCTGCAGCCCGCCTGAATAAAGCCTTGCTTTTGCATTTCGGAACGTCTGGCTCTCGGTGGTCTTCTTGGTGGTGGTCCTGTGATCTGGGCATAACAGTCAGCACTAGTGAGATAATCCACCCAATGGACTCCTTCCTGTTCCCTTTAGGAAGGTTGCATTCTTTGCTAGTAATTTCTTCTTCCCACCTTTCAAAACCTTTTATTTACAGTTTGGCAGAGCTCCTTCCTGAGTCATTGCATAAAACCAAATTTTTTTTAAAGATTTTATTTATTTATTTGACAGACAGAGATCACAAGTAGGCAGAGAGGCAGGCAGAGAGACAGGAGGAAGCAGACTTCCTGATGAGGAGAGAGCCCGATATGGGGCTTGATCCCGGCACCCTGGGATCATGACCTGAGCCGAAGGCAGAGGCTTAACCCACTGGGCCACCCAGGCACCCCAGCATAAAACCAATTTAATCTTCAAATTTACTCAGCTGAATGTTTGTGAACACCAGCTAGGACCAAAGGTAACAAGACAGCCAAGTGCACCACTATAAGGTTCAAATGTCTTGAGAGTTGCTAGGAAGAATCTTGGGACAGATTCTAAATGGATTCACCAGACTTCCCACACATTTGACTTCATTCCTCAACCTAGGATGGTGGAAAGAGACCGTAAAGCAGACCAAAGACAAGCAAAATGGTATGGCTGAGTTGGCTCCTGACCTGAGAGTACCAGTGGAGGATAAGCAGGGACACGATCACCTTCTTTCAGCTCTATCATCCCACAGCTGTGCATGGCTGGGCAGCCAACCTCAGAGCTGAACATTCCGGTTAGGTCTCAACTATTTTAAGCCTCACTCTCACCACTGGGCAGACCCTGCCACAGTCTTTCCTGGGCAAGAATTAAAGCTGAGCCACATTCTGCACATTTCCAGGACCCAAGGAAGTCCAGAGTTGGGATTTTGGAATGTAACAATAATAAATGCTAAAAATTCGAAAATATGCAAAAATTTTTAAAAATATCATGTCCCTGTAACTGTATAATTCAGAGGCTCCCAGTAGGGTCATTTACAATATTTCCTTCTTTTTTCCTCACCCAGCTTGTCAGGTAATTGAGATACATTCTGGTATCTTGCTTTTCATGCAAAACAGAGTATAAGAATTTCTCCATGTGATTAAAAATATGCTACAAAAGTCATTTCAATAGCCCTAATTATTAGCACATGGGTATTTATAGTAATTACCACACTAATTTTATTTTTGGAAATTTCGATCGCTCAATTTTTCTCCATTGTAAATAATGCTAATTAAGCTGGCATGACCACATACTAGTGAAGATGTCCAAGTCAAAAGCAGCATTTTGAGATCTTAAAAATGATAATCTGTAATTTGAGATGTTAAAAATAATTTAAAAAAATAAGCTTTTGTCACAGATGCCATTGATATTTAAAAACAATTTAGTGGAGCTTTGTTTGTCTGCAGGGAACGGGCTTACAACCATTTGTTTCTTTCTTACCAAAGGGTCCTGGGAACTACTGCTTAGAGCTAGGAGATCATCAGATCTAAACAAAGGTCAATTTGAAAGTCTTTAGGTTGGCTGGAAAATACACATGCAAATCCCTTGTCGTCTTCTTTCACAGCCTTCCACCCTGCCTGTCCTGCCTGCCCTGCCCTTTCCTCCACCAGCTGCCCCCGCCCCCTCTTCTTGGCCTCTGGTCTTCTGCTCAGTCTGTGACCTCCCTCCAAGAGTGGGCTGACCCAGGTCCAGCGTCCAGAATGGTTCTCGGTCCTCAATCCTGCTGCCAGCCCAGAATGGCAGAGTAAGAAAATGTCCCCGCCACTAACTTAAAGGCTGGGGTGAGGGGTAAAAGCCTTTGAATTCAGACTGATTTGAGCTTAAATATACTTCTAACTGCTGTGTGATCCCAACCTTTCCCAAACTTCAGTCAACTCAATAAAATAAGACCTGATCTCAGCAACCGTTGCTATAGCCAGGGTAGAGTCAGGGACGAGGACTGAGGAGAGGAATAACCCAAGCTTGTTTGGTGTAATCTACATGGCTTTCGTGGGACTGTTAGGACTGCGGCAGCCCCAGCCCCAGGACCATCTCTGAATTGCATTACTTTCTCTCTGCTAAGAAACACCTTCTCAGAAATACCCTCTCTCCCACCACCTGCCCCAGAAAGGCTGGTTGTAGGGCTGCTGCCAGTGTCTTGATTTCCCCTGGGGTGCTTGCCTCCATGGCTACACGTGATGCTCTTGAGAAAAGGAGACGCCATGTTGAGGGGACCAAAACATCTGAGGTCCCGGGGGATGTCCAGGCTTTTCCCCTAGTTATATGATGCACTAGAAGTAAGCCATTTCTAATTAAAAACAAACCAACCAACCAAAATCCCACCTCTGCTCCAGAGGACTCTCTTTAGATCTGGAGAGTACCCTACAGCACACAACAATGAAGACGGAAGATGGTGCCTTGGGTGAGTGCCAATGACAGCAACAGGACATTATCTGCCACAAAAGCCTAGATTTTGCTTTGGACTATCAGAAAAGCTGAGCTGACTACGGAGCGGCCACAACTCCCCTGGAAACGCTACCTTGAACACATGATAAAGTCCAAGAGGCCCAGGGTGGCCTTAAGAGTGCTGGACGGAGAAGGTCATCCAGTAGCGACTTGCCCACTCTGCCACCCCTCCTCACCACCCATTGTGCCACTTGCTGTTGGTTGTACCTGGCCACCCCTGTGATGAGTCCTTAGAGGGGAAGTATGGGGACACAGCAGGAAATTCAATTTGCTTTGATTCTGCTATGACGTGTGACCCGGGTTATGAACTGGACTCCAGTTGTTTTTGGGTAACTTCTCTCCACTTTGGTGTCCATCACTGTGGCTGGTTCCCTGGGGCCACAAGATAGGAAGGAGAGAGAACTTGCTTTAGGTCAGACGTACCTGTGCCAATGGTTAGCGGTGTATTTTACTACCAATGTGAGCCCAAACCAGCTATGCCTAGTCAGGTAGGGCCTTACGCTTGATGGAAACCTCATTGCTCTCCTTGTTCTCCTGAAAATGGGTCCCCACCTTGTCCTGTCATTCTCCCTAGAGAAAGAACAGACCCTGATATTCAGTCCTGCAATCAGCTCTCAGATCTTCACCATGTCACTGACCAGGTGGGATCCCCAATCCTGGCTCCCAGGCTCTCTCCACTAGCTTGCAAACCAGTTAGTCTACTCCTCCTGCATGGAGCTGCCACTTGTCACTATTGGCTCTGGCCATTATGACCTTCCTGCCACCTCCCTTATATCACCTGTGGGTCAGGTCGATCCTGCAAATACTTGGTCCATTGACGGTGCTTGCATAACTGTCTCCCTCACTCTCCTCTACTCTAGTTCAAGACCTCCTGAGCCCTTGAGTTATCATTCTAGCAAGTGAGAACACCAGGGAGGTGTTGGAAAGTGGGTAGAACCCAACCTCAAAGGGGGTAGGGCTACCACTACATATAGGAATAGCATCAGTATTAAAAGACTATACTCCAGGGTGCCTGGGTGGCTCAGTCGGCTAAGCATCTGCCTCAGGTCATCATCCCAGGGTCCTGGGATCAAGTTCCGTATCAGGCTCCCTGCTCAGCAGGACCCTGCTTCTCCCTCTCCCTCCACCTGCCGCTCCCTCTATTTGTGCTCTGTCAAATAAATAAAATCTTAAAAAAAAAAAAAAAAAAAAGGAAGAAGGCTACACTCCATTCCTTCACTGAACAAATATTGTTGAGTGCTTGCTATCAACCAGATGCTATTGTAGGCAGTGAGATGACCCAGCCAATTAAAGAGGCAAATGGCCCTGCCCTTGTGAAGCTTGCATTCAGCTGTGCATGGCATACTTGGATGTTGACCTAACTGGAACATGAGGGTAAGGTGAGAGAGGCAGGCTGGGAACAGGGTTGGGGAGCTCTGAATGGTGGGAAATTATCTTTGGGATTCACTACCTCCGAAGGGAAAGAAAATGCCCTTACATGTTCTTCAGGAAGGGTGGAGAGTAACAGAATGAAAGTGGATAGCCAGAAAAGCAAGACTGACAGAAGAGAATGGGTAAATGGTAACAATGAGCTTTGGCCTGCCATTTTCCAGTTTCAGCTATCATGTCACACAATCATCCTGGTGACAGTGGCCGAGGAAGACAGATTACTGCCCACTCCGAAGGATGTGGGGTTCCTGCCTGGGGTCCCAATGAGCAGCAAAGTGGGGCCTCAAACCTCTGGCTTGTGGTTCCTGGTCTTCCAGTCTATATTTCCTTTCCTAGCAAAACTGTTATGTATTTCAAACACATTGCATGTTTTCTCTTAAAAACACAAACAAAAACAAAAAACAGGGCACCTGGGTGGTGCAGCAGATGAGGCGTCTGTCCCCAGCTTGGGTCATGATCCCAGGGTCCCGGGATCGAGTCCCACATCAGGTACCCTGCTCAGCAGAGTCTGCTTCTCCCTTTCCCTTTCCCCCTGCTCATGATCTCTCTCTCTCTCTCTCTGTCCCTCAAATAAATAAATAAAGTATTAAAAAAAAAAACTCTCAATTTAAAAATCTTTAAAGCTTTACCACAGTGTTCCCACAAAAATGACAAGAAGGAGGAATACTATCAGAATTATCCTGGGATTTTTTCCCAAATACATATGGGTACCTGTTCCTCCCCCTGTCCTCTGCTTCCAAATTCTAACAGTGTCATTGGGATGCATGTGATTTGCAAGAGCTTCCTTTTTAAAACAGTTTTTTCTCATTTTTATTTATTTTTTTTAATTTAAATTCAAGTCGAGTGACATATAGTGTAGTATTAGTCTCAGGAGTAAAATTTAGTGATTCATCACTTACATATAACACCCAGTGCTCATCCAACAAGTGCCTTCCTTAATGCCCATTACCCCACCCACCTGCCCTCCAACAAACCTCTCTGTTCTCTATATTTAAAGATTCTCTTATGGTTTTCCTCCCTCTCTGTTTTTATCTTATTTTACTTTTCCTTCCCTTCCCCTATGGTCATCTGTTTTGTTCCTTAAATCCCACATACGAGTGAAATCCTAGGATATTTGTGCAAGAGCTCCCTTGATTCTGCCGTCAGCCTTCAGAGCAGCGGGTCCTGCCAGTCCCCTCCCCCACTCATTGAGCACACTCAGTCCCAGTGGTTTCAGTTGTGTGTTCAGCTGTGCAAGCCCCGGAGAAAGAGATGATGTTCCTAAAAGACTATCAGAGAGAAAAAACATGGAGACTATGTCCCCATTTGTAACATGCAGAGAATCATAGGATTAATGCTGGTGGGTTCCCCCCCAACTAGCGACATCTACTTGGATATTGACTCCCCATCTCAAGCACAACATGTCCAAAAAACAAGCTCTAGGTCAACCCATCCCCAAGGCCTCCCTTCCGCACTTCAGTAGACAGTAACTCCATTCTTCCTGGTGCTCGGGCTGAACATTTGGAGGGACCCTTGACTCTCCCTCCCATTCAGCACATCTACTCATCCCTAATCACCCTGCACCAAGTAGCCTCCTTTCCCTGTGTCCAATCGCTTCCCCTTCCCCCTGCACTGTCTTTATAGCACTTAACATGGCACCATTTTTTTTTTTTTTAATTTTAACAGGTACCATTTTTGAGAGTCAGCCAGTGGCCAGGACTTTTGCTAAATATTATTTTAAGTATTTACTAGAAAGAGACTGACGGTCTTTATTATTTCAGGAAATAAACTGAACAGAGATCAACGGTACAATCAGAAAAGAAGTAAGAGCAGGAAACACCACAGCTCTGAAGGCTTGAGGACCAGTCTAGCCACAAACTAAAGGAAGAGAAGAGAATCATAGGGCTCCCTGCCACCCCGGCAGAGGTCAGTCTTCTTTGCATGACTGCTGGGCTTCTGGGCTTCGTGCTGTGTGCTTTGGTTAGTCCCAAACGCTGGGTGTCTGAAGCCTGCTGCTATGTCTTTTCCTCACTGAAAGTTTGTTTGGGATGTTTTGGTTTTTCATTCCATCTCTGTTCAGTTCAATTCTCTACCTGCCCTCCCTGAGCCCCCACCCCTCAGGCTCCTGAGCCCCTTCCTTTGGAACCCAAGGCAATGACGCACTTGCTCTCACAGCTTCAAAGCCTCTGTGATCTATCTTTGTGGTCTTTCATTTACCGGCAAGGTGTTAAGGACAGACATATATACACCATGGACCAAGAGACTGCTGACCAGTTTCCGCAATTAGACCTTTGTCTAACTTGGATTCCTTGTGCTTTCAGTAGGACTTACCCTTCCATGTCTAGGCAGTTTCCTGGGATCAAAGAGATTAAAGCTTGCTGCTATTTGTTATTTGCTCCCCACCCCCCAACCTGTTCTGGGTCCTTTATTTTTTATGACTCAGAGCAAGTGCATTCCTGACCGTACTCCTCGTAAGGAATTGGAATCCAAGTGGCATATGCTTCACGAAATTCAGAAAGCCTCACGGATCTTTGCAGAGCTGTATTTTGATTTTCTAGTCTACTAGTTATCAACCTGGGAAAGTGCTTGGAATAGTCCCAGTAGCTTTAACAAATGCATGTAAATGCTTGGTTGGACCCCAGCCCCAGGGGTTCAGACTTAATTGGCTGGTGGTCTGGCCTGGGCTCCCCGGGTTCAGAGTCTGATTCATTTTGTCTCGATTT
The DNA here is from genome assembly GCA_003697995.1 of Taxidea taxus jeffersonii. Taxonomy (NCBI): domain Eukaryota; kingdom Metazoa; phylum Chordata; class Mammalia; order Carnivora; family Mustelidae; genus Taxidea; species Taxidea taxus. Next base: position 45,923 of record ML106856.1, read on the forward strand.
CTAATCCCAGGAAGCTCTGACAACAACCCACCCCACCTCCCACCCTACTCCCCGCCCTTTGTCTAAAGCTGCTTTTTATAGTGAGGGCTCCAATAATCACACCATGTCTATAAATATTCCCCGGCAATTCCCAGTTATTTGTAAAATCTGCTCTTTTAAAAAGCCAGCCAACTTATTTTATAACAAAAAAGTTATACTAAATTCATATAACCATGAGTTTAACAAATTTAAATAAAAATTAAAGTTTTAAAGCAAGAAGAAAAAAATCCATATTGAAAGCACATGAATGTGAATGAAACTCGCAGTGAAAAAAATCACACCCCCCTTGGGATTTTGAATTATAAAGCCTGCCCCATCCCCTGGCTCTCTGCCTCTTGCTTGATCTGTAATCTTGGGCAGGGCTCTTACTTGCTTCCTGATTTCTTCATTTTTAACATCAAAATGAGTAAGGGACAGGTGGGAGTAGGTAGGAAGAGACAGGTAGGGTGCCATGGGACTACAAAATTCAAAATGGGGGAGAAGAAAGGAAATAAGAGGTAAGGGAACAAACCAGGTCTTGTTCTAACAGCTACTTGTGACCAGCCAAGAACCACCAGACCCTTAAAAAAGGAAGTCAGTTACTGAAGCTGTTACCACTAGTCCTTACTCAATTGTGCTATCAATAGAGATAGTAAAAAGATTTAAGTTCCCGGGTTTGCTTTCTATAAAAGACGTTCCCTAAGAGCCCTCAGTGGCAACCCGGTTGGGACCAGTCTCACTCCTGAGAGCTTTTTTCCCCCTGTATCATTGCTTAATAAACTTCTATGGCTTTACTCACTCTCTGCTGTCCCGAGACTCATTCTTCGACTCCGTGAGACAAAAACCTCGCTCTCCCGCATCATTTTGGTGCTGAAACCATGGAACAGTCTCTCCGAAAGGTAAGGAGCTGACTCTTTTATTTGGAGAAGTCTCTCCCTTCGATGACCTCTTTTAACAAACAACAAAACCGGGCACCTTAAGTTAAAGGAGAATAGCACGGCCCCTGGTCTTCCGTCTCAGGTGATAGGCTTCTGGAGAAGGGTTTGGTCAGTCAGAAGATGGGAACGTAGGCCTAGCCCTACGCCTCTCTGCTTTCTGTTCTTTGGCTTTTCTTAAATGGCTTTCTCCCTACAGGGACTTGGCCTCAGGTCTTTCCAATCTCCAATCTGTACGCCCTGCTCATGAGGGATCCATTTCAGGGGTGCCTTTATCCTCTTCAATTCTTTCTCTAAGCACCTGGGAATTTTAGGAGTTCAGTGATCCCTCTGACTTGTCATTGGGGGAAGAGTGTTGCCTATGTAGATATAAGGTTTTTTCATTTAAAAATGTCTTTGACAGCATTTAGTTCAGGATGGACAGGATAAGTGCCCAGGGATAAGGCGAGGATGCCTAATTGAAATTGGCTTATAATTGGCCTGACTGATCAGGCACCCTGGGGCTAGGAATGCAAGCGAATTTACATGAGCAAACAATGAGAGCTCAATCAAGAGAGCTCCAAGAATGAGGTCATTAAAAGGATTCCCCCCTTTAAGGTTCATCTGGGGAATGCACTAAAGGACTGGCAATCCTGTGCTCTGAGCCTGCCCTTTGGTTACCATGGGTGACCTAAGGGTCTCAGAGACACGTAAAAGGATAGAGATCTGGCCCTGGGGGTCACACCCCAGAGAAGCTTCATCCATAAGAGGCAGATGCCTCCCACTAAGAGAACCTACCCATTTCGCTCGCATTCTTAAGCCTCCTGAAAAGTATATCAAAGTGTAAACTGTTAACCTCTCCAAGCCCTTATGATTAGGCCAGATGGGGAGTGGGGGTGCAATCTGGAAGAGAAAAGGAGGATCAGGTGACGAAAGACAGGAGTGGCTACCCCAGCTGGCCTGAGCCCTCCTCAGCCCAGGATGTTAGGCCGGTCTCTCACCTTCAGTAGGAAACCGTGGGATGCCCAGTTCACGGGGGAGAGCTCATGTATAGGGACGCCTTCAGAGTTCCCTCTCTGTAACAGGTACAGGGTAACTCCTACTGGGATTGTGAGATGGGAAACAAACCATTCTCCCAGGGGACGCCTCTGAATTGGGTGCTCCAAAATTGGGTAATTCCTCCTTGTAAAACTTTTCTAGTGTTTTTCATGGGTTAAACATGGCAGGTTCTTCAAGGCAAGGTAAAATAAGGTGTGATGAGGTCTTGGGTCTCCAGTTTCCAAGGACTCTCCCTTGGGGTGCTTTTCAACCCCCTGGAGACAATTTGGATTGCAAATTTAGGAAAGGACTGAGCTCCTGTAATGCGAATTGCATGGCCACACTGGGGTCTATCAGGTCTCTTCTGCAGGAAACAGGGCGAACAGACCGAGGTACCCTAAGTTCATCCAGGCTTTCTGGGCTCCAAATCAGGACCCGGACATGGGGGCCCCTTGCAGAACATGCTTGGTGGTAACCAGACCAGTAAACTCCCTCCTGACATACTGGATAATTGTCTAAATAGTAAACCCCAGGTAAACTTTACTATATAGTAAATAGTTTACTAAATAGTAAACTCCGAGGAAACCCAGGCCCTCCCTAGCAAAGGGGATACTGACTCTCTCTGTTCCTTCTAATGGATGTGGAGTCTTCTCCCTTATTTCTTGCCCAGGTTGATGGCTATAATTGGAGCCAGCTGTGGTTAGACTACCCTCAGGACTGGCACTTTAAGGAATATTCCCAAGTAGCTGCTGAAACTCCCTTTGTTCCCGGGGAAATTCCCTGTCTTCTCCGGCCTGACTTCTACTTGTTGGTGGAAAACCATGGCATCTACTCATCTGTCCACGTGGATGAGCTTAAGAGGCAGGAACCCCCTTTCTCTGCCTTCTGGCAGCACTTTATCTCTTCTGTCTGCCCCTCCTGTTTCTGTGCACCCTGGGTGTGGACTGACTACACCACACACCAGATTTCCCCACCAGTGTCTCAGGGAAAGACTGACAATAGAAAACAAGTTGATTGACATTTAAAAGTGGGCCCAGGTGAGACATAATCAATATTTAAACTAATTTAGGTTTCTTGGTTTAATTAAGATAGACATGTCTTCATACGGTAATTGCCCCTCTCTCATTGACTTACTTCGCTTAGCATAATACCCTCTAGTTCATCCACATCATTGCAAATGGCAAGATTTTGGGTTTTTGATGGCTGCATAGTATTCCACTATATATATAAACCACATCTTTATCCATTCATCTGTTGGTGGACATCTGGGTTCTTTCCATAGTTTAGCTATTGTAGACATTGCTATAAGCATTCAGGGGCATGTGCCTCTTTGGATCACTACATTTGTATCTTTAGAGTAAATACCCAGTAGTGCAATTGCTGGGTCTAGGGTAGGTTCTATTTTCAACTTTTTGAGGAACTGCCCGCCATACTGTTTTCCAGAGTGGCTGCGCCAGCTTGCGTTCCCACCAACAGTATAGGAGGCTTCCCCTTCTTGAGAGCTTTTTTCTGTATCCTTGCTTAATAAACTTCTGTTGCTTTACTAAATCTCCTTTGCCTGCCAGATTCATTCTTTGACTTCATGAGACAAGAACCTTGCTTTCCCACATCAAAAATGTAAATGCTGGGGGCGCCTGGGTGACTCGGTGGGTTAAAGCCTCTGCCTTCAGCTCAGGTCGTGATCCCAGGGTTCTGGGATCGAGCCCCAAATGGGACTCTGCTCAGTGGGGAGCCTGCTTCCCTCTCTCTCTCTCTGCCTGCCTCTCTGCCTACTTGTGATCTCTCTCTCTGTCCAATAAATAAATAAAATCTTTAAAAAAATGTAAATACTATGATTTCACACATAGGGAGAAAGTGGAATAGTGCTTGTGAATGTGTCTCAGAACGTTATTATTTTATTAAGAACAGAATGAAAATGATATTAGATCATAGAAAAGACAGTCATTGCATTTCTTAGAGTGAAATGGCTTATGACTAGTAGAGCCCACAGACTCAAAAGAGAAGGGTTCCAGTCTTGAGACTCTGCTTGCTTTAGAGAAATCATGTATCTCAAACACAGGTGAGCCCCTGCTGCTGGATACCCCATGGTTACCATCACCCAGGCTCCAGAGACCTTCTCCCCCACAACCCCAGAAGGCTGAGAGGTGCTCACGACCTAGCAGAATGAAGGCTGTGGGACGTTGGCATTATTGAATCACACAATTACCCTTAAACTGGTATAGCTGTAGCTCTAAATCAGTGATTCTAAACATTTGGTTTCAAGATCACTTTATACTCTTACATATATTGTTGAGAATCCTAACGAACTTTCACTTATGTGGGTTACATCTACCAATATTTATCACACTAACAAAGCTGAAAATTTTAAGTTTATATATTATGTCATTTAAAAGCAACAATTAAAAAATCATTAAATATTAACTTGGGAAAAATTGTATGCAAAAAAACCCATACATTTTTGAAAACAAAAAAAGAGAATTGCAGCATTGTTTTATGTTTTTGCAAGTAAAGGTCTGGTGTAATCGAAGACAGCTGAATTCTCACACCTGCTTCTGACTTTAGTTTGTCCATATAATACATCATGGAGCTTCTGAAAAACTCCAGTACACATCTGAGAGAATGAGGTGAAAAACGCAAATTAAGTCTTATTATTACTATAAAGTTAGCATTCACCTTACAGACCCTCTGCTTTATGGGAATTCCTGACGGTTCAAGGAACCACAGAAAGGCTGCATTAGGCTGCACATAGTGAGCAAGGAAAAGAGACATGGGGCAGAGGGGGACAGGGACTATGGGAAGAACTGCAGTTTGTTCTCAGTGCAACGGGAAAGGCTTCGAGTGCGTCAGACATGATCCAACAGAAGTTCAGGGGTTCCAGGTATGAGCAAATCACATTTTGTTTAAAATGCTTCTTTTCACCTAACTGAAACACCTACACCCTAAAAGGGACACAAAAGATCATTTTACTTCTAGTACTCATAAAAATGTTCATTCTGGAAATTTCTCCTTGTATAATAAGTAGCCACCAGAAAAAAAAATTAAAGAAAAAGGCGGCAGTGCAAAAGCCCGAGGCTGTCCTTTGTCTGCTGCTTATTCTAAATGAGTTCAGGAAAATACAAAGAAACTCAGTTCACGATCACAAGGTGTCCTCAGCTGGAAAGAAAGGGCCCCCACTTGTAACTCAAATTGACTACCCCCTCCTGAAACTCGCCTAAATGTTGCATCTAAGATAAATGAGGACGAAATGTAACCTAGACCAGATCAAAGGAATTAAAAAATACGCATCTACATCTGTGTCCTCATTCTTAATCCCTGAAAGTCTTTGGGCTTATTTGTTCAGGCAGCTGATTGTGTTCATGCCTCTGTGCGAGGCACTCTCGCCTGGGCAGCAAACAATAAGACAAAATTCTCTACCCTCTGAAAGCTTACATTCTAATGATGGAAGGGCCATAAACAAGTCAATTGAACCAATCACAAACTATATCAGAAAGGGATAAGAGCTAGGAGAAAAACGAGGCAGGAAAGCAAATTCGGGAGTAGAGTGGTTGCAATTTTAATAGGGTTGTCAGGGAGGTTATTGTCTGAGGAGGAGAGGGAGCAGGGTGTCTGGATATCGGGGAACAGAGTGGAGAACAGACACGAAACCCCCGAGTAGCTGGGTGGGCAGTGCCCCAAGACCAGCAAGAAGGCTGTGTACCTGCAGCAGAGGGAGCAAGGAGAGGAAAGCAGGGACCAGATCACAGAGGGCCTGGGAGGCTGCTGAACTGGCTTTGGGAGCCGCCTATCAGAGGCTCAGAGAAGTGACACATTCCAGATGGGGTTTGAAAAGGGGCACCGTGGAGGGAGTGTCACCATAGGCGCCAAGGGTGGAAACAGGAAGAGCAGTTAGGAGGCTGTTGCCCAGATTTGGGGAGACATGCCGATCCCCCTACCAGGGTGTTAGCTGTGGACATGCTGAGAAACGATCTATTTTTGAGGATGGCGGTTTGGGTGTGGGGTGCAAAGAAAGGATGAGTCAGGTTTTGGCCTGAGAAACAGGAAAGATGAAATTGCTAGCAACTGACACACTGGGGAGACTGTGAGTGGAGGACGTTGGTGAGCCGGCGAGGATGTCAGGCAGAGAGTTGCTACGTGAGATGTTTATCGGGGGTCCAAACGGAGCTCGCAATCAGGGGCCGACCCCTTAAGTGTGCAGTTCAGGGGAAAGGTCCAAAATGGACATATAAATGTGGGAGTCACCCGCTTACAGACGTTTTGTAAAGCAATGGCAGTGGATGAGACCACCAACGGGGAGGAGAGGGCCAGGGTCTGAGCTCTGGGGCAGGACACAGTTCAAAGTCTGGAGGAGTCAGGGAAAGAGCCCAAGAAGCAGTCAGTGAATTAGGGGGGAAAAACCAGGAAAGGATGTTTTCCTGGAAGTGAAGAAAACACTGTTTCATGGAAGGTGCCGTCAACCATGTTGGGTGCTGGGAGGTGAGAACTGAACATTGACCAGTGGATTTTCCAAAGTGGAAGCCAATGCTGAACGTAACAAGAGCTGGAGGTAGGGCACCTTGATCAGAGGGTGGAGGGAAAGGAATGGGAGGCAGTCTAGATAGCTCTGAAGTCTTGCAGGGGAGAAGGGGGTGGAGGTGGGAATGGGTGGGAGAGGAGGGAGGTGGGAGAGGAGATCTGGGAGAAGGAGCTGGTTCCCACTTAGGGGAATGATCTAGGAGAGACTGGGGAGCAGGGGTGTGTGTGTGTTGGGGTGATGTCTTCCTAGGAAACAAGAGCAAGGGCTAGTGCACAAGTGGGTCTAGAGAAGGGGTGGGTGGTTCACCAGCACTGAGAGGCAAGAAATTTCCTCTGATCATTTCTGACCCTCTTTTCTGATCTTTGCAGTTATTTCAACAAAGTCTGAAGCAGGGGCATCCCTCATCTGACTAGGAGGATGGGAAGGACATGGCAGAGATTCATTCATCATCACATTTTAATTCATCGATGGATTCATTTTTATTTCACAAATACAAAATCTGTTCTCCCATAGAAAGAGGAAGAACAGGACTAGAAGGGGGAAGAGGAAAAAAGCCCTGAGCATTGTGAGAACCCAAGAGAAACCCCAAATGAAGCTACCAGCCAACACCGAGAGTGTCCAGCTGATATTTTCTGAGAGACAATGGAAGTGGGATAAGAGTATTTGCATTTCTGTTGGATGTACTTTACTCCACAGGCAAAGGAGGGCTGCAGTACATTCCTTCTGATTCAGGTAGCTGACTTCACTTTAGAAGAACAAAACAGAAAAAAAGACAAATTAGGCCGAGCGCCATTAAAGGAACTGCTCCTCAGGAGACAGCAGAGCTGAACTAGGTTTGCAAATACTATAAAACATTAATCAGTTTCGGTTCGAGGTGTGTTTTCAAATGTAGTCTATGCCAGTGGACAGGCATGTTCCAAGAAGAGCTACTAACACGTTCCCAGCATTCTCAGCATATTCCCAGAAGACTGCATTTTACTGTGCAAAAATAAATAGTATCATCTAAGAAATAAAACACATTTTATTGGGATTAGTAACAATTCATAATTACACGAAGATGGTGGAATTCCCCTTAACATAGGAAAAGACAGGAGTGTTTATCACAGCTCTTTTTTTTTTTTAAGATTTTATTTATTTAACAGATAGAAATCACAAGTAGGCAGAGAGGCAGGCAGAGAGAGAGAGTGGGGAGGAAGCAGGCTCCCTGGCTGAGCAGAGAACCCGATGCGGGGCTCGACCCCAGGACCCTGAGATCATGACCTGAGCCCAAGGCAGAGGCTTTAACCCACTGAGCCACCCAGGCACCCCTATCACAGCTCTTAAAAGGTAATAATGATGTGAATTTCTGCCTACATTTTATTTTGAATAGTAGCAGGTATTTAGAAAGATTAAATTTAACACCTAAATTCTAAAAACCACTGTGGGAGACCTGTGTGTGTGTGTGTGTGTGTGTGTGTGTGTTTTAATTAATGACAAACTGCAAGCAGAGCCACAGGAGGTCTTTGGTCTCGTGCTGGGACAGAGGGGGCTTCTCAGAGGAGCCGCACACCCTTGAAGTTTATGAGTCTCAATGGGGAAATCAATGTTGCTGGTCTTCAGATGACTAAAGAACAGGCAGGCTGTAAGTCAGCCTGTTAGACTGATCCAAAACAAACTGTCTGTTACATGGTTTTTATGTAATTATGTGATTTCCTACCATTTCTGGTATCCTTTACACAGGCAGCAAAATAAATAAAAGTGTCACTTGCCACGGGGACTCCATCAGCTAGAACCAGACTGGGGCCTTCTGCACGATCAGTTCTTGAAAGCATGATCTCCCCCTCCCTTCACTTCCTTCTGGCACCAGTATCGAATGCCATTCCCTATAATAGATCTCAATTTATGAAACAATTCTAACAACAAAAATCCAGGAAGGAAATTCAGTAAAAGCTGACACCATGAAACACTGCAAATCACTGGAGGTAATGGTCCCATGGATCAATTAGCAGGATATTGGCAAAAGCTCTTTAAAGCATTTGATTGAATAAAACTAAAGCCACCTGTCCAGCTTTTACATTGTCTTTCCAACAGTGATTAGATTTGTTGCAAGGGGGGGTGGGGTGGGTGGGTGGGTGTGTGTGTGTGTGTGCGTGTGTGTGTGTCAGCGGGCTTGGGGTTGGGGGAGAGAGAGAGATTATAAGGTGCAAGTAAGTAGTGAAGGGAACTACACAGATAAATTAATGACCAAGTTGCAAGGCAGCTCTGTAATTTGGGAAGATGCTCCCGACCTCTACAGGAGTTCTTCCTTTTGCCTTTTGCCTTTTCAAAACTTATATATACCAGGTCCTCTGCCTGGCTCAGTTGTTAAGCATCTGTCTTCAGCTCAGGTCATGATCCCAGGGTCCTGACATCAAGCCCCACATCGGGCTCCCTGCTCAGCGGGAACTCTGCTTCTCTCCCTCTCCCACTCCACCCCCTTGTGTTCCCTCTCTCGCTGTCACTCTCTCTGTCATGTCATATAAATAAAATCTTAAAAAAAAAAAAAAAAAGGGGGGCGCTGCCTGGGTGGCTCAGTGGGTTAAGACCTCTGCCTTCGGCTCAGGTCATGATCCCAGAGTCCTGGGATCGAGCCCCGCATCTGGCTCTCTGCTTGGCGGGGAGCCTGCTTCTCCCTCCCTGCCTGTTTCTCTGTCTACTTGTGATCTCTCTGTCAAATAAATAAATAAAATCTTAAAAAAAAATAATAAAAAACCAAAAAACCTTAATATTCCATTTCTTTCTAATTCATAGTTTCTATGATCAAAACAATGCTACCTAATTAAAAATAGCTTATAAAATAAACAAAATCATACCGAGAAAAACCAAGAGCACCTCGAGCCCTATCACCTCAAGATCTGCACTGCTGAAATACCAGTGATTTCCTCTCCAACCATCTTCAAGGCACGCATATGCATTTTTCAGTCAAAAATGTTGTGCTGTGTACACTGTACTTCTATAACATGATGTCATGGGCAATTTTTATTTTATAAATATTCTTTAGAGATTTGTTTTATAAAAGTGGCACACTTCCATATTATGGTATTACTTTATTTTTTTTTAAGATTTTATTTATTTATTTGACAGAGAGAGATCACAAGGAGGCAGAGAGGCAGGCAGAGAGAAAGAGGAGGGAAGCAGGCTCCCCGCTGAGCAGAGAGCCCGATGGGGGGCTCGATCCCAGGACCCTGGGATCATGACCTGAGCCGAAGGCAGAGGCTTTAACCGACTGAGCCACCCAGGCGCCCCTTATGGTATTACTTTAAACATTTACTTTAAACATAAGTAATCTTGTTGAATTCTATAAGATAGTTCTAATTTTTCATTATTGTGAATGTATGCTGCAAATAAACTATTTATAGCTTATTCTTTGTACCAATATCTGAGTATTTTGTTATTTCCTAAGGACCCTGATAACTCAGTCATACACTGATGCCTGCCGACTGCTAGCCAAAACCTGTGACTCACATCAAATCATTTGCCTCTGCACATTTTGAGTGCCTGTCCCAGTGCACACTTAACACATATTTTTTGAAGGTTTTATTTATTTATTGACAGAGAGAGAGACACAACGAGAGCAGGAGAGGGAGTGGGAGAGGGAGAAGCTTGGCAAGGAGCCTGATGTGGGGCTCGATCCCAGGACCCTGGGATGGTGACCTGAACCAAAGCCAGAGGCTTAAGGACTGAGCCACCCAGGTGCCCCAACATTAAACACATTTCTAAAATTTTAGTATCATTTAAAAAATTTTTAGTTTGTTAGGCGAAATGGAGGAGGGTTTTTCATTAATTTTTGTTTTGTGTTTTAGTATGGCTAAATATATTCTCGGTGGTTCAACAGTCTTTTACATGTATGACTCATATCTACCACAGTGTCTGGCCCATCATAAATGCCCAATAAATGTATACTGAATGAATAATCAATGGAGAGGTAGTGCGTGTCTTTTCTATTTTGTCATAGGATTTTACTGCTTTACTTATCATTTAAACATATTTTACTACTTCTCATCTATCGAGGACATCCACAGTTTTCCATTGATACGACAGAATTTGCTGATCTTTACTTGTCTTTTGCTTACAGTGTTTTTTTAAATTACAGACAACTTAACATTTTATACTGGCAAATATCTGGGTTTCTTTTCCATTGTTATCATTCTGTTATTTTATGCTAAAAAGATGCACTGTCTTCAATTCAAGGTAATATTCATACATATTTTCTTTTGTCTCTTAATGGTTTCACATTTTATATTTAATGCAAATCTATTAGGAACTGGTGTATGGCTAATGGAGAAAATGATTACTTTTTTCAAGTAGTTAATTGCATCTAATATTTGTTGTGTAATATATTTTGTACTCAAAGAGTCTTGTATTTCGTCACTATTACTTACACAATTTATGCTCAGGTCAATTTGTGGCCCATTTATATAGTTTCATTGATCTTCCATTATATTACTGTACTAATAACACACCACCTCAAATTACTTTAGAATATATTAATGTTAAACTGAAAATTCACACTTCTTTCCCTGAAGTTTCTTGGTTATGTTGTTCCATGTATTTATCTAGATCATTCCTGGAATTGTTCAATAAAATACATACATAGAAAACATATATAGGAAATTATATTTATAATCCAATCCTTTATGTCCCTTTGAGAAATTTTATATTTTGCTTCAAAGAATTCCCATGGACTTCTTTTTGCAGCTAGCTCTACATACTTTATAACTGGATTTTCTTTCCCTCACATTTTCTAACTTTAATCACTAGTTTAGATGAAATCTACTGACATCTATTATATGTATCTATTTTGTTTCCTGTCACGTGACTTAACTCTTTTTAATTCTAATATTTCAGTTGACCATTTTTTTATTTAGACAATTGGACACCTTTAGCCAGCTTCATAGAGGACTCCCAGTGATCCTTACCTCCTGGTATTCACAGCATTACAAAGTGCCCTCTGTACTAAATCAGAGCTGGTCTGGGTGACCAACACAAGCAGGCAGGAGTGACACTTCTCAGGCTAAGTCATAAAGGCCCTGTAGCTTCTACCTGAGGTCTCTTAGGAGGAAGATAGCTGCCATGCTGTGCCAACACACACACACACACACACACACACACACACACACACACACACACACA
>ML106856.1:57566-154755 GCA_003697995.1 Taxidea taxus jeffersonii
ACACACACACACACACACACACACACACACACACACACACACACACAGTATGTTTACTATGTTTCTCAACCTGGCTTTATATTTTAAGCAAGATGGTTCTTTACTATGGGGACTATCTTGTGCACTGTAGGGTTCCTGGCTTGTACAGTCAGATGCCAACAGCAGCCACCCAACTGTGAAAATCAAAATGCATCCAGACATTGCCAGTTGTCCTCTTAGGCCACCCGCACCCCCAGTTGAAAACCACTGCTTTATATTCTTGGCTTCATTAGATCAAGTGTGTGTTACCAGACATTTCAGACTTTGGGCAGTTGTTACCAGTGCTCTAAAAATGCCCCAGTCAGGGCGCCTGGGTGGCTCAGTGGGTTAAAGCCTCTGTCTTCGGCTCAGGTCATGGTCTCAGGGTCCTGGGATCGAGCCCCGTATCGGGCTCTCTGCACAGCGGGGAGCCTGTTTCCTCCTCTCTCTCTGCCTGACTCTCTACCTACTTGTGATCTCTGTCTGTTAAATAAATAAAATCTTTAAAAAAAAATGCCCCAGTGTTCTATGTGCTGGTTATTCCTTAGACTTGGTATATCCATGGATGGGTGAACTAGCCCTTTCTGTTAATTTATTTTCTTTAGCTTTCCAAGTATTCTCTTCAGTTCCTTCACTCCTATCCTGAAACTGTCTTCCCAACCCAAATCTGTCCCAGGTTTTAATTTCATATAACTCTGCACTAAAGTCTGTACTGTGTCAGAGAAGTGCCAAGGTTGAGTAGTAGATGGCTACAGGCCTGAAGTTTCATTGAAAGCCTCCTGGAGGAAATGACATCCACACTGAAACCTGAATGAGTTTATTGGGTGAAGTGTGTGCGATTGTAGGCGATGCCAAACTCTCATAGCCCAAAAGAGGAGACTGCGTGAGGGTCCTGTGGCCAGCACAACTAAAATATAGAAGGTTCCCAGCATGCTTGTTACAGGAGGGGCAGAAACAGGAATGGTAAGAAGAGTGGAGAAGTAAGTAGAAGTCCCACAAAGAAGCCTGGTAGATGGATTCAAGAGATGTTTATGAGGTAGGTGGTCAGAAGTTTATTAAAAGATAGTATTTTCATGGTGAGGGCAAGGATGGCACTCAGAGTTCTGGTGTGAGCAAATGGGTAGGTGGTGATGTCAATTACTGAAAAAAATGAACTCCAAAGGAGGCAAGATTTTCAGAGGAAGAGGACATATTTTGAGTTTGAAGTTCCAAGAGAAAGACCTAGTGAACACTTAGATACATGGCTCTGGTTCTTTGTCCCCCACTAGAGAAACATGTTTGGGATTCATCATCATGGACTCATTTTTTAATTCAGCTTCAGCAGTATTGATATTTGGGGCCACACACTTCTTTCTTAGAGGGGGTCATCCTGTTCACTGCAGTATCCCTGACCTCTACCCCCTAGATGCCAGTAGCAGCCTCCCAAGTTCTAACAACCAAGTGAGTCTCCAGACATTACAAATATCTTCTGGGGAGCAAAAAAAATTCCCTATTAAGAGCCACTGGGTTAAATAAAGCAGCAGCTTTATTAGATGTTAAGGTGTATGATCAGTCAATCAATAGATTGATTTCAGCCCTGGTGCTCTAGCTCTGAACCACAGCTCTCAGCTACTGAGCCCATGTCCAAGTCACCTCAACACGCACTGTCCCAGCCTGTCGTGGGTCTCCTCGAATTTATCTCAATCAAGCGACTAATCCCGTAGTTACTTGTATGTATCTGTTTTCCCCACAAGAAAGGAAGCTCCCTGAGGGCACTGACCCTGTATTTGTCACACTTAGCAGAAAGTCTTGCACATTAGAGAAACTCAGTAAATACTTTTTAAATAAAGGAAGGAATTATAGATCGTTGATTTTGATTACTAAGGATCTAAAGGGATGTTAGCACCTATATTCATGAAAGTCATCAGTTTCTAGTTTTCTTACATTGGGATGTACTTGTAGGTTTGGACACTGATTATGAGAGCCTCAAAAAACAGAGTGACAAGTGTTTTCTCTTCTCGGATTACTACTACTGATAATTACTACTCATCTTGATGGTTATCATGTGAATTATGTATGTCCTGAAAGTTTATAAATATCCATTTCTAAAATGGTGTGGTTCTGGAAACTTTAATGGGTATTCCCTGTCAAGTTTTATAATTTCTATCATAATTTTGGTATTTTGAAATTTTCTACTTTGCAAATATGGTAATTTTCCTCTTCTAAGAGATTAATCCAAGCCTTTACAATATAGTATTATAATTTTGAACATAATAACCTATGTTACTATATTTCTTTGAACTTTATGTAATTTTATATGGCTTTTCTGATTCTAATCATGGATATTTGTTTTCTTTTTATTAGATATGTCTGCTAGAATGTTGCCTTCTCTCAAATAAATGTTTTTAGATTTATTTATCAATGCCATTGTTTTCCTATACTTTATGTTTAGTACATCAATTTCTTCTTATATTTTAATTATTTAATTTTTCTTTCTAAATTTAGGTTTGTTTGGCTGGGGATTCTCTAATTTCTTCATCAGAGTGTTTGGTAATTTTCTTTTCTTTGATTTTAAGTAATAAAAACATAATTGTGAATTTTTCCCTATAAATAATTTCAGCAATATTTGACAAGTTTCAACGTATAATAATCACATTGACATTATTTTCTAAATAGGCAAAATTATAGCTTTAATTTCCTCTTTGGCCAAAAACTATTTTTCAATTTTAAAAATTGTTGGGATTTAAAAAAAAAAAAAATTGTTGGGATTTTTAAAAACTTTATTGTCTAATTGTATTGTGAGCAGAATTGTAATTGCAATCATTATGGTTTCATTGATTTTCTCATTGAATGATCTGTTTAAAGTTTCATTGATTTCTGCCCTGATTCCTATTATCTATTTTCTTTTGCTTACTTTGGCTTTGATTTGCTGTTCTTTTTCTAGTTTCACAAGGTGGGAATTTAAATAGTTGATTTTAGATTTTTCCTTCATTTCTAATAGATCCATTCGATGCTAAAAATTTCCTTCTAATACTGCTTTTGTTGCATTCCATGAATTTTGATAAGTTAGTTTTCAATTTCAATTAGTTAAAAATATCTTAAAAACCTCATCTTAAGATTTCTTCCATAACTTAGGGTGCCTGAGGTGGCTCAGTGGGCTAAGCATCTGACTCTTGAGTTTGGCTCAGGTTATGATCTCAGGGTGGTGAGATCAATCCCCTTGTGAGGCTTTGCCTGGGAGTGGAGCTTGCTTGAGATTCTCTCTCTCCCTCTCCTTCTGCCCATCCCTACCTAAAAACAAAGACTTTTTCCATGTGTTATTTAGAAGTGCTTGTTTAATCTCCACACATTTGGTGGTTTTAAGTTTCTGATAACTGATTTCTAGCTTCATTCCATTGTGGTCTGATAGCAGCTATTGTATTATTTCTATTATTTCTTAGTTGTTAAGATGTGTTTTATGTCCCAGAATGTGGTCTATGTTGGTGAACATTCCATGTTAAGAAACATGCATGTTTTGCTGTTGGATGAAGTCATGTATAGATCTCAGTAGACTGTATCCAGTAGACTTATGGCATGTTGAGCTCAACTGTCCTTACTGATTTTCTGCCTGTTGGAGCTATCCATTTCTTTCTTTCTCTTTTTTTTTTTTTTTACATTTTTTTCTTTTCTTTTTTTAAATTTCTTTTCAGTGTTCCAGAATTCATTGTTTATGCATCACACCCAGTGCTCCATGCAATACGTGCCCTCCATAATACCCACCACCAGGCTCACCCAACCTCCCATCCCTCGCCCCTCCAAAACCCTCAAGATTGTTTGGATCTGTCCATTTCTGATACAGGTGTGTTGAGAGATCCAGCTATGAGAATGTGCTCATTTATTTCTCTACGCAGTTTTTGTCTCATGTAGTTTAACACGGTGTTTTAGGTGCATACACATTAGAGGATTGTCATGTTTTCTTGGAGAACTGATTCCTTTGCTATTATGTGATATCCTTCTCTAGCTCTGATAAATGTCTTTGCTTTGAATTCCACTGTCCGAAATCAATATAGCTATTCTTCTGATTAGTATTAGTAGGGCATATTTTTCTCCATCCATTTACTTTCAATCTATATATCCCTTTTATATTTATATTTATATTGGTTCCTTGTAGACAACAAATATTTGGGCCCAGTTTTTTGATCCATTCTGATAATCTCTGACATTAAATTGGTACATTTAGACCACTGATCTTCAAAATGATTACTGATATATTTGGATAAATATTTACCATTTTTGTTATTGTTTTCTATTTGTTGCCCTTATTCTTTGTTCCTATTTCTTTTTTTTTTTTTTAGATTTTATTTATTTATTTGTTAGAGAGAGAGAGAGCGAGCAAGCACAGGCAGACAGAGTGGCAGGCAGAGGCAGAGGGAGAAGCAGGCTCCCTGCCGAGCAAGGAGCCCGATGTGGGACTCGATCCCAGGATGCTGGGATCATGACCTGAGCCGAAGGCAGCCGCTTAACCAACTGAGCCACCCAGGTGTCCCTTTGTTCCTATTTCTATCTTCCACTCTTTTTCTGCTCTCTGTCATTTTCTCCTTTCTTATTTTTCTCCTTTCTTATTTTCTTGGTGGTCCTAGTGTTACCAATATAAATTTACAACTAATCTAATTCTACTCTCAAATAACACCATACCACTTTATGGATAGTGTTAGTACTTTATAATAACAAAAGAATCCCAATTCCTTCCTTCCCTCTGTTGTCATTCATTCATTACTGTCATTTATTTCACTCATATATAAGCATACATAAGTATATACATATATATGCACATTTACATAATATATCCACATAAGCATATACCATCAAATACATTGTTGCTATTATTACTTTGAATGAACTATTTCTTGTTAGATCAGTTAAGAATAAGAAATATGAGGGATGCCTGGGTGGCTCAGTCGGTTAAGTTGCTGCCTTTGACTCAGGTCATAATCCCAGGGTCCTGGGATTGAGTCCTGTGTCAGGCTCCTTGCTCAGCAGGGAGCCTGCTTCTCTTTTTGACTCTGCCTGCTTGTGCACTTTCTCTCTCTCTCTCTGACAAATAAATAAATAAATAAAATATTAAAGAATAAGGAATGTGAGAAAAATAAGAAATATAAGAAAAAGAAGTTTTTATTTTACCTTCACTTAGTCCTTCTTCAGTGTTCTTCCTTTCTCTATGTAGATCTGAGTTTTGGACTTATATTATTTTTCTTGTCTCTAAAAAGTTCTTTTAACATGTCTTTCAAGACATGTCCACAGGCAACAAATTCCCTCAATTTTTTTTTTGAGAAAGTTTTTATTTCTCCTTCACTTTTGAAAGAGAAAACTTTTGAATGAGGAAAGTACAGTTCTAAGTTGGTGGCTTTTTTCTCTAAACACTAAATATTTCACTCCATTTTCTTCTTGCTTGCATGGTTTCTGAGAAAAAGTCAGATGTAATTCTCTTCTTTGTTCCTCTATAGGTAAGGTGTTATTTTACTCTGGTTTCTTTCAGAGCTATCTTTGATTTTCTGTAGTCTGAATTTGATATGCCTGGGTATAGGGTTTTTGGTATTTATTCTGCTTGGTGTTCTCTGAGCTTTTGGGATCTATAGTTTTAGTGTCTGACATTAATTTGGGGGAAATTCTCAGTCATCATTTCAAATATTTCTTTTGTTCTTTATTCTCTTTCTTCTCCTGGCATTCCCATAACATGTATATTGTCCCACAATCCTTAGATGTTATGCTCTGTTTTGTTTTTTTTTTTAAGTCTTTGTTCTCTTTCCTTTTCAGGTTTTTTTTTTTTATTTTAAAGATTTTTTATTTATTTATTTGACAGACTGAGATAACAAGTAGGCAGAGAGGCAGGCAGAGAGAGAGTGGGAAGCACACTCCCTGCTGAACAGAGAGCCTGATGCGGGGCTCGATCCCAGGTCCCTGAGATCATGACCTGAGCTGAAGGCACTGAATCCACTGAGCCACCCAGGTGCCCCGCCTTTTCAGGTTTTTGAGGGTTCCACTGATATCCCCAAGCTCAGAGGTTCTTTCCTTGGCAGCGACCACTCTTCTAGTAAGCCCCTCTCAAAGGCATGCTTCATTTCTATTATAGTAATTTTGATCTGAAGCATTTCTTCTAAGGATTTAATCTCTTTGCTTACATTGCCTATCTTTTCTTGCATACTGCCTACTTTATTCACTAGAGTCCTTGGCATATAAATCTTGAGAAAGTATATAAATCACAATTGTTTTAAATTCCAAGTCTGATGATTTTAACATTCTTGTCATGTCTGGTTCTTATGCTTGGTCTGTCTCTTCAAATTGTGTTTTTTGCCTTTTAGTATGCCTTGTCACTTTTTCCCTGATAGCCTGACATGTTGCATGGGGTACAAGGAACTGCTCTAATAAGCCTCTAGTAATGTGGTAGTGAGATGTTGGGGGAGAACATTCTTTAGTCCAATGATTAGAACTGTCTTTTAAGTGAGAGTGTGAAGTTCAAAGGGGTTCAGGACACTGTGGCATGTGGGTTGCTTTGAGCTTAAGGCACTTGAGAACATGTGGGTTCAAGAGAAAAATTTCCTTTAACCTCACAGAAGATTCTAAATTGGGGATCTTACCAAGAATAAGGGTTATTAGCAGAGATAATTTTATCTGAGTTATTCATCTATATGGTAGGACAAACATCCAATTACCAAACATCTGTGATAAGAAGATAGGAATGCTAGAGATTCCTAGAGATAGGAATGCTCCCATCCTCTGAAATCCTAGACTTCTACCCCTTTCTCCTTAGTCCAGAATGGCATATATACCTCCTTTTCCCCCTGTCTTTGGAATTTCAATATCTGTGTGGATTACGTACACTACTAAATTTGATTTCCTGTTAATCTGCCTCATGTCAATTTGGTCCTTAGTCCACCTAGACGGACTTTGAAGGGACACAAATTCTTGCTTCCCAACAACTTCACAAGTGTTTCTTTACTTTTTTTCTCCCCCATTAGGTGAGACAGGGTAGCTAGAGTGGGTTGAGTTGGGCATTTCCCTCCTCCCCCTGCACCCTGGTCACTTAGGCTCTGATAATAATCTAACAGGTTAGACTCTGGTAAACTAATTTCCACTGAGGACAGGCTTTGTTAAGAAGAACAGAGTGTTCTGACGTATTTCAAGATGTTCCTTTTCCCCTCCCCCTGCCAGAAGTATGATGGTATTTTCCCCTGATATTTATTTTCAGAACCAGGTTGAGCTCCTGGAGGCTAAATCTCTCAAAATCATGGCATCCCCCTAAGACTAGGTCCCTGGGGTTTCTAATTCTCAGAGATGTCTGCACTGAGCCTCCAGCTATTCATCAATTACAGTACAGGTTTTCCTCCCTCAGTATGATTCCTGTGGCTCTTTCTTCTCATGAGTCTTCACTCGGGTAAGTCACAACTCCCTGTATTTGCCAGTCCCCCTCACCAGTTCTGAGGGGCAGCAGGTTGCCCTATGTCTTCCCCTCTCTTAAATACTCAGGAAGAGTTGGTGATTTTTCAGTGTGTTCAGCTTCCTGTTCGTTAGCTTCTTGCATGTGGAATCAGGAACCATCATGCAGCACCAAAAACTGGTATAATTTTTAACTTTATATATTATTTGGCTTCTGTGTAATAATATTTATGTCACATTTGTATGCCAAAGAATGAGTTAAAACCCCCAACAGACATACATTTCTGCTCATTTCCTGCAGCTTTACCTATTTCAGTGCTCCATTGTTAGGAGGAGCAGAGAGGTTCACGGCTCTTTCACTGGAGACAGTAATTTTCATCGATATAGTATTATCATCCTTGTCACATTAAGAAAAATTTCCCAGAAAACAGTACTTGACTTGATAGTAAGTTGACTTTTATTGTTTTTTATTTCTCATTTTTCTGTCTTAATCATTTACTTTATACACATCTCCTTTAAATATGATATACATGGGGCACGTGGGTGGCTCAGTTAGTTAAGCGTCTACCTGGAGATCAGGTCATAATCTCAGGGTCCTGGGATCGAGCCCCACATAGGGCTCCCTGCTCAGCAGGAAGTCCGCTTCCCCCATTCTCTCTCTGCCTGCTGCCTCCAGCTTGTGCTGTCTTTCAAATAAATAAATAAATAAATAGATGATAGATAAATCTTTAAATATGATATAAATAAATTTTGTAGTTTGATTCAGTTTGAGAATTTTCTGTTCTTAGGAGATATGTATTTATATTTGTTCTTGTAAGAGGTGTGTGGTTTCAGGTCTTATATTTGGTTTTTGTCCTCAGTTCTGGTACAGAGCTATGTAAACCCTTGGAATTTGCCTGAGTGATAAGATCATCTTTTCTTATTTGTATAAGCCCCTTTCAACCATGCCTGAATTTATGCTGATGAGGTGACTCTTCGTGGGCTCTGAGCTTTAGGATGGGTCTGGTCACCAGAAAAACCAAACATGCAATCATAAGATTGGAACTTTCAGATCAGTTGTCAATGGCCAATGATTTTAATCAATCATGCCTACCTAATGAAGCCTCCATTAAAAACTCCTAATGACAGGGTTCAGGGGAGCTACCATGTTGGTGAATAAATCCATATGCCAAGAGGCACCTTAGCTCTATAGAAATAGAGGCTCCTATGCCTATACCTTTAAGGATCTTGCCCTATGTCTCTCTGGTTACTAACTAGAATGATTTATGATACACTATAATGTTAAGTATAGTGTTTTTCTGAGTTCTGTAAGTCTTTCCACTAAACTATTGATCACCAGGAGGAGTTACAGGAACCCTGGAATTTATACTTAGCTGGGAAGAATTTATAATTGGCCTGGGCACCCCATTTGTAGGTCAGCAGGAAGCCCGCTTCCTGCTCCTCCCTAAAGGGAGGAGCAGTGTAGTGGGGCTGAGTCCTTAAACTATAGGGTCTATGCTGACTCTGGGAGTTAGTGTCAGAAATGAACTGAATTTTTGGACAGCCGGTTGGTGTCGGAGAATAGGAGAAGCACATTTTTGTGTCAGAAAAAAGATAAGGCATTTTAACCTTATCACTGTGAGCTTTATGAAATTACAGTTTTTGTAGATCAAAAATGGAATATTAGCAATTATATACATTGTAACATATACTTATGTAAGGGTTCTCTTTCTTTCTTTGAAGTATTGTTATTGTAATTTTCATTTACATATGAAAAAAATTGAACTTTAGAGAGGTAAGGTAACTTGCCCTGGGTCATAGAAATCAGCAGTGGCAAAACATAGATACAAACCTAAAAAATCTGAAGCAAGAACCTATAGACTTTATCCAGTCTGCCGAAATTCCTGACCTTACTGACCCTCAAAGCCTGGCTTTTACTATTAATATTTAATATTATTAAAATTAGCAATGCAAATAAAATAAATTGCCATCAAGTTTGCTTGGTCTGTATGACTATGGTTTGTCCTGGTTTTCTACCTCTTCACTAGAGGTTTACCACTGTCCCTCCCATCCCAGTGAGAAATCTGAGCGGATCCCCAGGCCTCCTGCTAGGGGGTCCTAACCAGCTCTGCTAATGTCAGCCTCCTTACCCGGAAGGCAGAATCCTGCTTAGATGTACAAATCCCTGGGCATAAACAAAGAATCATGAGTCAGTGGATGATGTTTAAAAAAAAATATTACATTTCTGAATTTCCCTCTCACATACCTTAAACTCTCTGAGAGGTCCTGCAGTGAAGAAATTGGATGTTTGCTCAATCCAGTGTAACTCTAGCTTACTTGACCACAGAAGTCTTCTATGAACGACTACTAACGTCACCTCTTGGAATATTAACACACATGCCATATTTATCTAAACATCTGTTTGTGTCTTGTCCATTTGGGGGGCCCCACAGTTCTTACTATGGTAATCAGTTAAGGGTGACAGAATGAATGAACAATGGAAAGAATGAGCAAATGCCTAGTAGTAATACTGTAACACAAATTGTTAATTCTGGAACAGGAAAAGAGTCAATGTTTTTTCTTTTTGTTTCCTGATTTCTGTATCAATTATACTAAAATATTTAGATCTCAGGTTGAAACTGAGCCTAACAGAGCATAAATAGAATCAAACAAATGATTGACAATACTTATCTATACCCATTTTTTTTTCCCCTTTGAGGGGAGTGGAGGGGGAAGCCATATACAGAGAAGGGAGATAAAGAGAAGAATGCTCTCTTCTAGGAAATATTGCTTTTAGGGCAGTAGATTTTACTTAACCAATTACTCCCTTGGCACACATTAGGCTAATGCACTACTTATTAATTATTCCAGCATTTCACTATGGTATTAGTAATTGGGAGAAATTACTTTGGTGCTCATCTTTTACTCTGCTATATTTTTACTTGGCTTGAAATGTAATTCTTCCCTTTTATGGTGCTCAGTAGACCTCTTCTGTCACCTACGGCTCTGTGACCAACATGCTAACTCTGCAAATTTATTATTTTGGGTAGTTGGATAAAGTAGATAGCCAGTCATTATTCTTTCCTTGAAGACTCTCAAAATATTTATGAGAGCCTACTACTGATCTACAGTGTGCAATAACATGAAGAACAATTGTCTAGAAATACAGGAGATGTTGCAAGGTAATGAGCAGTACACTTTAGATATCACAAAGATTGTTCTGGAAAGATGAACTAGAAAGTATTAACTTGCTTTATTTTTCATACCTGTCCACATTAAATAATGAGGTCAGATTTTCTTGGAAGCAGATGACATTAATTTTTATAATAAAATCTCCCCTTCTTACCTCGTTAACTATAATTCATATGTCAATTCCCCGGTAACCGTCCCTTCCTCAGGTACACTTCCTAAATCCCAGTCTAGGTAAATACCCCTCTTACGTGCGCTCATAGAGCAATGTTCTTTTCCTTATGAACACCCAAATGGGTTATGGTTTGAGTGACCTTTCTCTTTCAGTAGACTGCATACAGAACAGCATCTGGCCCAGAGTGACCACTCTCTAAATAGTTATGAGGTAATGAATCTGTCTTAGGAAAGTATCTGTAGTACTTCAGTTGCTTTCATTTCAAACTTTCTGGCTTGAAAGTAGGATTCCAGACGAGGAATCATTATAAATGGGTTAGCAATGTGGATTGCACTGGGCACACCTATTGGGCTTCTAGATGCCTAATTCTTAAATAATGTAGAATCGGGGCACTGATTTTTAATCTATCATAACAATTAACCAAGACATCGTGCTCCCCTTCTTGACTCGTAATTACTCTTTTCACACATGAATGCTAAAAAAACAGAAAGTGGATTGCTAGAATGAATATACAGGAACACCACTGGGCAGCCCAGTGAGTGATGACAAAGTGACTTGAGAGAAAGTAATTCAAAATCCTTCCTTCTAGTGACACCACGGGGCCTTGGGGTGGACACAATTTTAGACAGATAACAGTTACAGTTGGTCCTATGGTTTTCAAGAGAGTAGAGAGTGGCCATTTCTCTGGGAGGTAGGACCAGTGCTGGCGGAGAGGAGAGGAGGGATGACAATTCAAAGCAACTGGGAGCTGAGAGGGCCCTGGGTCCCCACACACTTTCCTATATCGTGTTCTAGCAAGCTGGAGGGGTGAACTCTCTGCCGAGGAAAAACAGTGGTGGAGGAGGCAAGGAGCTTTTTGTGGAGGTTTCCAGGAGAGTGGTGTCAGTGGACTGTGTATTGACTTAATGTTTGATAGATGTGCTGTCTAGTACATTCTGCAAAACTTCTTGACATAGCTTCCCAGTCAGAGCGTTTGTTGGAGATTTCCAAGTGGGTTGGAAAGTAGAAAAGTGCCACATGGCAATATTTCATAAAACTAATTACCTTAGGGAATTCATGAAAAATTGCAGATAGAAATACTATAATATAGGGTTAGTGGACCATGTCATATTTTCTTCTAACAATTACCTAGATTATGTTATATTTTCAGTTAAGTAGGCCTTTATTATTTTGCTCTCAGTGGTCATTGATTCTCCACTAAAAAAAAAAAATCCTCTCTGGCCTCAGATTTGAAAAGACCTAAAAGTAAGACTAACTTGGAACTTGACTCAGGAAACAAAGATATTTCCCAGACAACTGTTAATCTAACAATTGGTGGGGATTCATCAGCACTCAAACAAAAAGATTTGCCAGGGAAATTTTCCTTAATATGAGCTTTTAGGGACCCCTGGGTGGCTCAGTTGGTTAAGCGTCTGCCTTCGGCTCAGATCATGATCCCAGTGTCCTGGAATCGAGCCCCGCATCAGTCTCCCTACTCAGCGGGAAGCCTGCTTCTCCCTCTCCCATTCCTCTTGCTTGTGTTCCCTCTCTCGCTGTCTCTCTCTCTCTCTGTCAAATAAATAAATCTAAAAAAAAAAAATGAGCTTTTAGTACAAATACAGCAAATAGTCTTTCTGTAGAGACCCAGTGCCCAAAGACCTGAGCCCCTTTCAGGTTTTGCAATGAGCAGAGTTAAGCAAGCCCTTGCTTCTCTGTGTCCTTATCCAGTGATGTTAAGATAACATGAGAGCTCTGTGCACCCTTAACATCAGACAGAATGCCAAGGGAGATGATGTACAGCAAAGCACCTGGAAAACTGAAAGTACAAGGTAAACATAAAACACCATCATTATTATCCCCTATGCTGTACTTTTTGCCTCCATGACTTGTTTATTTTATAACTGGAAGCTTGTTCCTCTTAGTATAATAGATCAGCTATACTTCCATTAAAAATAAATGTAAAAAACTTAAAATAGAACACCCAGAATTATTAAAAAGGAGTATTCATGTCTGGTACAGGCCTAGCAGCTGCCAGAATAAAATAATCCTATTTATTCTGACAATTTCTGTTACTGGGCTTCCACACCAGCCCATACATAAAGTAAAGCTTCTATTTCAGAAGAAAGAATGCAGATCGGTGTCTATCCAGCAGGCATGTAAGTGGAACCTTCACTATTACCATCGTCATCATCACCATCACCATCACCATCTTCTCTGTTCCCACCACCGTCTTCCCCAGCACCTTGTAAAGAATCTATGATCCATCATCACTGTCATCCCCATCATCATCCTCGCCATGATCACTACTTGTGTTGAACAGCTACTCTGTGTAAGGCATTTGACACAATCTTTCTCTTTGTGCCACCATTAAGTTCTCTAAAAAAGCCATGTTACTGTCCTCATTTGAGAAAATGGGAGTTAGAGGCTCCATGAGGGACCTGTGGTTCCCAAACTCAGCTGGGCTTCAAAATGACCTGATGATTTTTCAGAAATCTAGATGCTTGCCTCTCAGCAGAAAGCTACTGAAGCAGTCTTCACTGGTGGATCCCAGGCAGCTGAAGATGTATTTCCAAGCCCTACAGAAGGTTCTACTGAGCAAGGGAACTTGCACAGGACCAGGCTGGTAACTTCTTCAAGGTCACCTAGCTGGGAGCAAAACAGGACCCTAGCTGTTGGCCACTGGACCCCCATGTCAGCTCTTAACCACTTTTCTGTCTCGCCTGACTGGTAATAACATCCTATTTAATTTAATAACTGTTTTTTAGGGACTTTAATTGGTTTTTCCACGTTCTACATCCACTGTTCAACTACACCGACAGATTGCTTTTTCCCTAATGACCATGTAGATGTTTTGATGAATTACTTAGTTCCCAAGGACATTTTATACTGTGATCAATGCTTAAAGGTCTACATGAATTTCCTGGGATTCTTATAAAATGCAGATACTGACTTAGCATTTTCTGAGTGGGCCTGGCAGTCTGCATTTCTGAGCTCCCAGCTGATGCCAGAGTTGTTGGTTTCTGTGTCGAGGCAGCTGCAACCCTGGGGTGGGTACAAAGAGATCCACTCCCAGAAAATGAGCACAGGCCTGTGAGTGAGGGTCAGACTGCCCCTCACTGACAGGGATACTGACCAGGGCAAAATGTTGTAAAGGACACTCAGACGTGTGATTCTGACATGAAAAGGGACACATGCAACAGGGGAGAGGGCATCGCCTAGCAAAGAATCTAGTATCCATCATAGATTTAAGTGAAAATCACACTTACATACTGATTAGGGGGGCCACAAACATATGATTATGACAATTATATACCTTCGGAAATATCCAAACACTGGTTGAACCAGTTGAAACAAGGAGGAGGACACTCCTGAATGCTGACCTTCTTGGGAGGTGACCTGAGGATCCCAGGGCATGTGACCCAGGGATCCTCGGCTCTAGCTCTTGGAATTCCTGTGGTCATACTCCGATGCCAAGTAATGAATGGCATCATACTCTGGAAAACCACACTGAAATGAAATAAATGGTAATTGGAACAAAATAACATACTTGGGCTAATTGCATTTTGGAGAAGAGAAGGTCCAGGAAAGTTTCGGTGGACTGAATTGACGAAGGACAAAAGATGAAATAACGAGAGAATGGGTATGAGTCTTAATTAGGCAGGAGTATAATGGGACCCATAACTCCAAGAGCTTCTTAGTTACTTAGACCTGCAACTGTCATGCGTGAAAGAAGTGTAAATCATTGAGTCCCCTGCTCTGCCGGGCTATGTGAGACCCTGTGCGAAGGGAAAGCTCCGCCATGCCCATCCAGGAAGCAAGACTCCCTGGTAGTCCCTCATACACCACCACTCTGAGCATTGCAGGGCTGGCGTCAAAATGGGCTGGAGCCGGGACTGCCTTCAGAGGCCAGAAGGAGGTGAGCTAAGTGGGAACAGTGACAATCAGAAGGTCATATGCCCCCTGATCTAACAGGGACTGCCTTACTCAGCTCCTGACAATTGCTGCCAAGCACACCGTGGACCAGATACTGTAAGAACTATTGATTTTTTTTTTCCAAAAGAAGCTCAGACTTTGAATTTTTATATCAAATTATCTGCTTGTTTGTTTTTTTTTAAATAAATTCATCAACAGAATCAAACCTTTCCTCAAATAAAACCCAGAACAACTACCAAAAAAAAAAATGCAGCCCAGTAAAATAATCTTGCCAAGGAGGATAGAAGTGATGACTTGATGACTTCTGGGTTAAATTTTTATGCAAGTTCAGAGATAACATGAGTTTTTTGGAGATGATACCCAAAGCTGGGGTGCAATGGCAAAGTAGGTAACCACAGGGTGTCCCTGGGTCCTCTCTTCTCTACCTAGCCTTACCCTGCTGTCTCTTTCTTCGTAGAACGTCCCAATTCCTGACATCATGCTGTATACTTACTTTAATTTCTGAAAAACCCCCTCCCCAAACTAGGTAGAAATCCCCATGAAGGCAGGGGCCTGTTTGTTCACAACCATGTCTCCAAACCAACTGTGTCTGGTACACAGTAGCTGCTCAATAAACAGTTGCCAAATTAATAATGCACAACGGGTCCATATCTCCATCTACATCATCCAAACCAGAACAAGCCTGTGTCTTAGGAACCTTATCCTGGGGTCTGATATCTAATACCTAGAAGTTCATGAGGCCAGAGTGACATGGATAATCTATATCCAGAACTTTTACAGAGAATAAAATACTCCAAAATCCTATTTCTACCTTATGGGGGAAAAAAACCAAAAAGTCTGCAAGAGACAAAAAAAAAAAAAAAAAAAAAAAAAAAAGGTATCTATTCTTGGTACGGCATATATTTAGCCGTGATCATTCACATACTGACTTATTGTTTGAAATCATGTAAAACACGACTCTTCGCTAAGAAAGCATAACTAAGCAAACAGACCCAGGACCCACATCTGCTGACACGCAGTGCCAGACCCAGACAGCAGCAGAATCCCAGCGATGCTGTGTTCTCTAAGAATTCGGCACAATGCAAATAGGCATAAGGGGATAAAAAAACAGTATGAAGGGACTTCTAGTTCTTGCTGAAAAAGAAGATTCAGGTTCTAAATCCAGCACTGCCAAGAAGAGAGGCGTCTCATTTGGGGCTACATATAAAGCTGGCACTCCCTTGCTTGAACAAAACCAATCACTACACGCTACTTCAAACAAGCAAAGCTCCAGACAATTAGCTACACACGCACGTTTCCAGCCACCTGCTGTCTGTGGAAAACAGCTCTGCAATGTGCATGCCCTAGTTTCAACTGATCTTTGAGTTGCACACAAAAGCACCCTTCCCCTACCTGTCTCCCTTTTTCAAGCTGAGTCCACAAAAGAGCCTAGAAATACACTTCCCTTTAAGTGAGAGAAAAATATGTCTAAAGGACAGCCCAGACCTTGGATAAAAGCACTTACTTTGAAAGAACAGGACAGATCATGTATTCAAAACAAGACACCTTCTAAAGGGCAGACCAGGAGGATGTTCAATGCCACAGCCTTGCTCTGTGCTGGAGGCTCTGGTCCTGCTGGGCATGGTGGACAGAGTTGAGACTGTGTGGTCTGTTCTGCTGGGGCTGCTGCGTCAGATGACGCTCAGAACAGTTATTGGGACAGGCTGTGAGCAAGTCAGCAGGAGAGTTTTATTTCTGGCCTGAGATTGCTGCTTCCTAATGGGAAAATACTGGTGGCATAGCTCCTCCCAGGTATTAGACGGAGCCAATGCTCCCCAGGTGGTCTGGGTTCTGAGGGAGGTGAGGAGGGGGTGCCCATCACATCTTGGGGAGCAGAGGGCAAGCGGCCCCTGAAGGAGACTTCCTCTGTCAGGTCAGACCCCTTCTAGGTTCACCTAAGGATATTGGTCTCCTTGATGTAGTTCCTTGACTCTGCCAAGGGCATGACTCGGCTCACCCACTAGCAGTGCAGGACTACACAATTTCTCTCTCATAGTCCAGTAAAGCTGAATTCAAGGCTTTTGAGTGGAGAACAGCTCAGGGGAGAGCATGGTGGTCCCCAACTCAGTGAAGTCTAGAGTTTGTGGCTTCACGTGCAGGGAGCTTCAGAGCTTCTCCAGTAGTTATTTCTATCCAGTGGCTTGGGGCTTCGGAACCTGCAATCTATGAGGGGGTGAGGAATGGGAGAGGTGGAGGAGGAGGGGAAGGAGGCGAGTGGTGGATCTTTCAGTTGAGTTCCCAAGTCAATAAATGCAGAGAATTAATGATTTTCTTTGGTTGGTTTTCTACTGTGTCAAGATGACCCATTGTGGGGTAGACTTCAAGGCCTCTGATGACTTTCCATTTATGCCTGAATGACACTATAACTGAAAAGCAAGTCAGAGTTATGGTGACTATTTAGGGAAGCTGGCTGGGGGCTTCAGATGCCCAAGGATCCCCACCTCTCTCTACGAATACATTCTAGATACAGAACTCACCTCCAGGAACTGATGATGTGAGGAGAGGGTGTAGGAAGCTTTGGGATCATTTTCAGTTTGGAAGACTTTTCAGCAAGAACACTAAAGTTAGGAAGACATACAATTTTTTTTGTCATACAGAGGTTGAAGTCAAGGAGGATGAAGAGACAAGGAACATTCTGTTTCAGGAGGGGTGTGCGGTCTCGGGCAGATGTGAAGCTGGGTGGGGCAGAGGTTGACCCCATGGATCCCTTGAGTCCTACCCCTCTGAAGGATCTGGGATAGCGCATAACTCTCTGGGCTTCACTTCCTACAAATCTTCACACCCTGTTCTTCCGAGCCCTGGCTTCTAGCACATGCCCTCACACAGAGAGAAGTCTAATGAACCAAGTTTGTCTCCCTCTTTTTTCCGTTTCCCCCCTCCCTCCAGAGAAGACAGTGATTTCCAGCAAAAGACCCCATCTTTGTTCTGCCTCCCTATTCCAGCTGCTTCTGACCAAATTCTGAAAAGCCCAGAACCGATTTTTTACAAAGTCTCCAGAGTTTGTGGCAAACAATGGCACTAAGGACTCATTGCTTCCAGCTGCC
This sequence comes from Taxidea taxus jeffersonii, assembly GCA_003697995.1. Taxonomy (NCBI): domain Eukaryota; kingdom Metazoa; phylum Chordata; class Mammalia; order Carnivora; family Mustelidae; genus Taxidea; species Taxidea taxus. Next base: position 75,315 of record ML106856.1, read on the forward strand.
AACTCCTTTGGGGACCCCTCAGCTTATGGGGTGTGGTCACAGTCTTCTTACAGTGCTCCGAGCTCTGTGGGGCTCCAAGAGCCTGGCCGTTCCCCACTCAATATGGGTGTTTCTAAGCGGGCAGGCCTTGTCCCGAGGGTCCCCCCGGGGTGGAGGAAACCGTTAGGCTGAAGCCCCTAACCGGTTTTCCTTCCTCTCTCCTTTCACAGGTGTTACTTCCCTCTTGCACAACCAGTACCTATGCCCTGGGGGACCCAACAGACATACAGAAGCTAATCGTTGCAACATGTAAGCCCTAATGTCTGTTTGCTTTTCCAAAACGGACCTTTTCAGGCTTTGGGCAACAAGATCCTCTCTGTAGCATGAAGATCTGCAGTGTAGATTTTGGTTCTATTCTCATTCACAGACACAGAGAAGTTTAACTCCATCAGTTTTAGCTGCTGGTTCTCAACCAAGGGGTGCATATAAGAATCACCCCCGAGACTTTTACAAAATGCAGATGACTGGGCTCCACACACAAAGCTATACTTGCTGATCAGACCTACCCCTGGTTGAGAACCACACTAGTCTCAGCATGAAATTCCCCCTTATTGGGTTTTTTTCTAGAGATTAGCATTCATCCTGCTCAGGATCATTCCAGAACCTGAAAAGTATATCTGCATGAAATGGTCAGATATCTGCATTAGTGATCTCTTGTTCATCTCCAGATGTTTTCATAAATCCAGCTAGTAACACAGACTTCTCCTGGACCATGGTGAATCTTCTGGGAAAGTATTACAGAAAGGCATAGGAAACCTTGGGATTATTTTCAGTTTTGAAGATCTCAACAAAAAACACCGAAGTAATGGGGCCGTAACATTTCCTTTATCATACAATTTGGGACAAGGAGTTTTGCACTGACTTTCCACAGAAACTGGGGATAAGGTTGCTGTGTTCTGTCCCTTTGGGTTTCTAGTGTCATTGTTGTGTAGGAAGTTGGGGTTATGCTTAATTTTCATAAACTAAGTGCTTTGGGAACATAAGTCTGATCTCTGTCTTCTCCCTCCTGTTAATCAGGGAGAGCTCACTTACATAAACGTCAAGGGAGAATAGTTGGACAGCGTGTTTCTTGGATTGCTGAATAAAATCCCCTGAGATTATCTGTGTACCCATTTAGCTTTGTAGTTGCAGTTGAGGCAAAGCTTGTAACTTTCCAAGATACCAGTCCTGAAAAGAGGCAAGTGAGAACGTTCTCCCAGAAGGTTAAATGTATCCAAAAGGTATTTTTAAGTCTTCCTATCTTTCTAGCCAAAGAGAAAAATTCAAATGTCCCAGGGGAATGTAAACAGACAGGAGTGCTGTGTGCTGGGGAAAGCATTCTCTTAAAGAAAGTTGAGCCTTCCTGGAGGGGGAAGTCTAGTGGGTGGGTAGCTGAGTGAACTCTGAGAAATAAAGCGGCTGCTGATGGCACAACAAACTGGGAAACACAGTAAGAAAAGTTTAACATGCCTGGGTGGCTCAGTTGGTTGGGCGGCTGCCTTCGGCTCAGGTCGTGGTCCCAGCATCCTGGGATCGAGTCCCACATCGGGCTCCTTGCTCAGCGGGGAGCCTGCTTCTCCCTCTGCCTCTGCCTGCCCCTCTGTCTGCCTGTGCTCTCTCTCTCTCTCTGACAAATAAATAAATAAATAAATAAATAAATAAATAAAATCTTTAAAGTAAAACATTTAAAGTCACTGCCCTCGGATTGTCCCTGCACATTTGGCAACATGGGATTACCTACTAATTTAATGCTTCCTGAACACAATATATAAAGTGCTCATTCCCTAAGTGCGATACTCTGAACTTCCTAATTCAGACAGCTCCCTGGTGGGAGGCAGTGCTGGGGGTGGAAGAGGGACGCGTGAGGACTGCCTGCCTTCTGGGAGCTGATGATTGCCGAGATGCTCACTGAACATCTCAGGGCTCCGCTTTCCTTCCCACACTCCTTCCCGCAGGGCTAGTTCGTGGATTAGCTGAATATGTATGTGTATATGCTTAGTACATTTGCAAAGTACCATGCAGATGGGAGCTTTTCATTACTTTCCGGACAAAAGCCTCATTTATGGGTTGCCACACTAGGGCCTGTGGGTGGAGATGCCAGCTCAGGTAGACAGGTCCCTCCCTACTCCTCACTTACCCACCCGGAGTTCAGCAGTGATATGTCCAGTTTCCCTCAAAATATGCCCAGTTTCCCTCAAAAATAAGATGGGGATGATGGTCATACCTACCTCCTCAGATTGTTGTGGGGAGAGAGGATTCATGCAGTAAAAGCATCTAACACAAATCATGACACATAGCGTCTACTAATGTGAACTCTGATTATTATAAACCAGGGCTTTCCCCGACAGCTGTAAAGCTGTGATATACAGAAAGCAGGGGATGTGGTAGGAAGTCTGCGGGGACCTGGGAAAAGCTCTTCCAGGAAGAAACCCCCCAACCCCAGCTGCAAGAGACCCCCAAGAGACCCCCAATGAACTAGCAACCTCCTGGTGGCTGGCCTGACTGAGTGAGCCAGAGAAACCTTAGCTCTGGTCTCCATGTGAATTTCAGTGCATTCACATCAGCCGTAGGTAGTTCCCGACAGCCCCGCAGAGTTCTCAGCTATCATTTTGGAAGGGCCATCCCAGAGTGCTTGTTTCTAGGTACAAATTCACTTGTGACAACTGTAGGTTCACATCACACAAGGGAAACTTGACATGCAAAAAAACATCATCTCGAAATGGAACACGGTCGATAGGGGTGGATGCAGGGGGCAGGGGAGGGGCGGGTGATGGATCTCAGATGTCAGAGCTGCCCGTGAGAGAGCTTCTGGGCCGGGCAACCACAGTGGGCGGTGGGCTGAGGCACATTCCATTATGAGCGGAGTGGGTTTATAATGGAATGACATGGATGGGTTCTTAGAATCAGAAAAACACACTGACCTTCACACTACACAGGTGCAGCAGCATAATGGCCCACCACGTGTACGCGCATCAATTCCTGGGGAAAAGGCCAACGAGGTTAACTCAGCGTGTATCCCGAGCAGACAAAACCAGCGACATTACCCGAAAGAAGGACGTTGTGCCCCCCACCCCCATCGAGATGCTTGGCTTGGGCGATCCCCAGGTGAAAGGAAAAATCACATGAGAATCAAAATCATTTTCATGATGTGGACCCAAGGTAGCAAGCCATGTTATTTTGCAGCATGGGTAATCTGATTTAGATTTTAAAATTTAAAGTCAAGGAGTAAAAATCATGGGACCAGGGGGACATTTTTTTTTTTCTTTTCTTTTCAGGAAACAAGGATTTGGTGTGGGGTTTGTGGGGAGGAGATGGGAAAACTTCCTAAAAGCATCTTCAGACATGCTCCACTTATCAGATTCCCTCAAGCACAAAAGAACCAGAGCTACAGTTAAACTGCTGGAAATATCACTGACTCATCTCAGCGCACTCACTCAGATGTGAATACTGTCCCTTGCATAGCCAGGAGAGTATTACCCCAAATAACAATCCCTGGTCACACCATCTGCCTTTCAGTACAGCAAAACCATGTCCAAACTTAGGAGCTTAGAGGAGAGACACCAGACATGGGAAAATTGCTGGTGGTGTTTCCACCAGGGTCCTATTAATCCCTGTACCACACTGGGGTTCATGAGTCTTTACTCTGGTAAAACTCCTCTTCCTCTGAAGTTGAAGTTTCTATGGAAGGAATCAATATGGTTTCATTCCAGAAAAAAGGGGTATATGATATTAGCTTTCCAAAAACCCCAGTGAAACCTGAAGCTTTGCTGACAGATGGGTTTGTGTAAGAAACAAGTCGCAAGCTTGCATTCTGAATGCGCAGATGATATTCTCATCCCTGGTCTGAGCAGATTTGCACAGGGGAGGGAGAATTTAAGGTCCATGTACTTGGGTCCTGCTTTGCACCCTTCCTCCCCATTCTGGACACCATCTGCGGCATTCATGTCTTTCCCTATGGTGGCCACTGTCTTCCCAGCTGCTCCTCAGGCTGCCCCAGCCCTGCCCCATATGCAGGCTCTTCCTCACTCACCTTTTCCATGTTGGAGGTCTTCAGACCCTCTTATATTCACGCTAGGGGCCTGTACTCCTATCCATGGCCTCAGTTACCATCAGAGCGCTGACAATTCCCAAATTCCCATGACAACTCAGAGCTCTCGCCTGAATTCCAAAACAACCTCCACTGGGGCTTCTCCCAGCCCCAAACACAGTACAAAATGAAGTTGGAATATTTATCCCCGAACCCAAAGCCCAGAGTCAGTGACGGCTCCTTACCCACTGGGTCTCCTTGTCAGTAACTTTGTTTTCCCTGTTAGTACCTTTTGCTACTACTTAACCATTCTAGAATCCATTGCTTCTCACCATTTCTACTCCTTCATAATGACCTAGGCATCTCTCCTACCTAATCTCAGTTAACCCAAACCTGTCTCTCCACCCTCTGCATGCCCTATATATATTCTCTACGACAGGTAGAATGCTTTTTATAAAAAGACATAAGATTGTGGCTCTTCTTTATTTCTGTGGCTGCACACTTCCTTTAGGCTAAAGCTGGAGACAGGTCGAGATACTTCGTATGAGTGTGCAAAATGGATCTGGGCCTCCTGCCTGCCTCTTTACACCTACACATGACACCCCAGCCACCCGGGGAGCTATGCAGTCTTCAGATACACTTGCTTCTCTTTCTCTTGGAGATGTCAGGACGCTGTCCCCTCTGTCTGAAACGTGCTTCCTCCAGCCCCCCTCCACAGCCTTTAGTCCCCGGTCCCCTGGGCTCCCCAGCCAGTGCAGGTGCCCTGGGACAACACCCTCTACTTGTTTTTGGATTTTCCAAAATAATTCTAAAGAACTATTCGTTTAACATTTGTCTTCCGAAGCCAACCGAAAGTTCTCTGGGAGCTCGGCTGCCATGCTCAGTACTGAGCACAGGTCTGGTCTAAGGGCTTAACTTACCATGTGCAGTGAGAACTGGATGGATGAAAGAACTGCTGAACGACGGGGACTGACTGTTTATGTCCTTGAGCAACTCACAGTCTAGACTTTAGAAGATAGGAAAAAACCTCTTGATACAGCTGCCCTGAGCCAAATGTTGATCCAATTAATCAAACGTGCATATGCACGTTAGAAGAGTAAGCAGAACAGGAAAAAAGACCATTCAAATCACACATTCCTGATTTAGCGCTTAACCTGGGAGAATACTGGTGTGTTTTACTTTACAGTTTACTGTACATTGTTTTCTTTTCTTCCTTCCTTCCTTCCTTTCTTTCTTTCTACAGTTTCCTCATAGTTTACCCGCAAAACTTGACACTGGCCAAGAAGAATGAGAGCAGAGTGGAGACGTTATAAACAAAGTAGGGATTAAAAAGGATCCAGCTCTAGATTCCAAAATCTCATACCACCCCACCAACCAGGACCTGGATGGCACCTTTTCCATCAGGAATAGGTTGAAACCCAAGGAAGTTAAGGAATGAGAAGAGGACCAGGTGACTGTCCACATGAACGCAACCAGAAAAGTGCCCTACCCTTTGCTTTTGGCCCATCTAAGCTTACAAATCCATCAGGCTCTTCAAAGTATTTAACTAGAGGAAACCCCAACAGGAAAGCACAACTGGCAATATTGGGATCAACATGGTCATACCTTGAAAGTAACCTGAGATTACACAATTCTTCCTTCAAATGCACAAGCATTTATGTGCAGTTTTATCAATTTCTTCTACTGCACTCAAGGGGCTATGACCCTTGGGGATACCCTCAGAGCCCCCTGCACAGGGCAGTGGGGAAACCAAGCAGGAAGGATGCTTCTGAAGATCACTACAGCAGGGACTGTGGTAGAAGCCCTAACAGCAGAGCAGGAAGGGCAGGGCAAGCACAGTCCTCAACGAGGCCAATCCTTCCTGGTCCCCAAGTCAGCTCCCTGAGGTCCCGACATCCATGCTCGTGCCCTGCAAACTAACCATCCAACAGCATCATTCTAGGGATCAAGGCTGAAAGGTGTCAACACTCTGCCCCTCCTACCAGGTCACCAGGGGAGAAGTTACCATTATTAAAAATCAAAAAAGCAGATAAGATATCCATACAGGGCCAATATGGATCCAGTTCCTACCCAAATGAGCTAAGGTTAAACACTAATACAGAAAGTATAACACAATGATTTATCATGTGCTAAAAAGTTTTTTTGCTGTTTTTCTGGATCTAGGAAGTGAACGGTTTTGGAGGAAGAGAACAGTATCATTATGGGTGGAATGGATAAAAGGAAACAATATAAAAGATGAAAAAGATGACATTTTTTAAAACCCTTTTTTGGTAATCATAGAAAAAAATGTACATTTGCTGTTTAAAATGCCAGGCCATACAGACAGTATGACAAGAAATCACTCATAAACCCACCCCTGAAGAAATCTAGAGATTCTGGTTGAGAGTGGGTTTCTCATTTCCAAGAAGTGGTTTCAGGGAAGCCTAGTCAAAGTGCTACCTTCTGGGCATCCTAGAAAAGCCCCAGAGATCCTGGCCTTCCCAGGAGAACTGTGATATTTTTTTAAATTTATTTTTATTTTTTTAAAGCTTTTATTTATTTATTTGACAGAGATCACAAGTAGGCAGAGAGGCAGGAAGAGAGAGAGGAGGAAGCAGGCTCCCTGCTGAGCAGAGAGCCCCATGTGGGGCTCAATCCCAGGACCCTGAGATCATGGCCTGAGCCAAAGGCAGAGGCTTAACCCACTGTGCCACGCAGGCACCTCAGGCCTGTAATATTTAAAAAGAATTTATACTTACTCTAAGCGGATGTGCCTCTAGCCTCAGAAAGCTGGTCAACTCACCCAATTACCCCCCATAAGAGACTTGCCATCATGACTATCAATTATTTTAAGTTGTCCTCAGAATAGATGATTGACAGTTAGGATTGACTGAATTCCAACAGGAGATGCCAAGTCATACGTGGGCAATTCCAAACACAACATAAGGGACCCGCCTGGAAGGACAAATTAAGCTCAACTATTCGTGTTTGGAATGAGATTTTTAAAAGCTTATTTCTTCTTGGAGACCAGAATATTGGACTTGCCGATTTAATAAAACGATTCTTGAGAAATCCCGGTCACAAGCTTTGTCACTAGCACTTCCCTCACGTTGCTGTCACAGCAAGGACTCCTCTACTAACGGCCAGTGGGACAATGCACTCACACAAATGAGTCATCCTATTTTTGATTTCATGACCATGAGCTCGTCAGCACAACTGGGGGTCTAACTCATCTCATTTCATCCCGAGCTCATTTCTTTCAGTCCCTTGACTTGATGCCATTTACATTTTCAGGGCACACAAGATTTACTATCACATAACCTTAATGGCACCACTATCACTGAATTCCTTTTCCTGGGAAGAGGTGTCTTTATGAGCCCCTACCAAGAACATCAATTCATGCCATTAGCGACTTACAATGCCTTCCAAATTATCAGGTCCTACCTTCATATAGATCATTGATCTTAAATTAAAAAAAAAAAAAAGGCTTTGACAAACTAGCGAGGCTTTTCTCACCAAATGTGGACTCAGCAGCATACCCACAGAGTTACTCATTTTTTATCCTCATTTATTAGTGTATTTTTGATTTTCATTTATTCATATACTTCTCCAGTTCTATAGCATAACCATGACCATACCTCTATTGATCATGATACACAGAAGGAAAATAAAGATGTCTTGACTTTCAACTTCCAAGTTCACCGAACTTCCATGTGACATTTTCTTCCTAGCCTGATGACATGTTGATTCTAAGGAAGACTGGTTCCAAAGATGACCAGTTTGTCCTTACTGGGACAGGTCCAACTCCATGAGCAAACAACATAAATGCATGAGTGCAGTTTCATACTCCCAGTACCTTGTTCCTCAGACCCCAACCCTGAGCAGCAGAGTGGCAATGTTGGGAGGAGGGGTGAGGCTGAGTCCTACAGCCGAGATGGTAAGGACCAGGGGAAGCAGCCCCCAGCAGCCCTCCTGCAAGGGTCTCAGTTCATGGCATGAGCTGGGTCCCCAGCCTACCACTTCCACCCTTCCCAGGGCCAAAATTTACCACTGCTCAGCCCACAGCTGCTTTTCCTCAACCTTCAGGTTCCATCCACAGGACATTTGCGATGGGGAAACTCTCATAACAGAACTCCATACTTGACTGACTCCACAACAAAGCTGTCTTCCAAGAATAATAGCTGATCCCAGTGACAGACTAGCAAAACACTTTCCTTGTGCAATAAGCAATAGGAAGGGGCAGAATTATGCAGAACATATGGGCTTCTCACTGTCCTCAGCAGCTAGGAGCTCACTTATACTGTCTTCAGTAGCTCATTTAACTCATGGAAGACAGGTGTGTGCAGGCTTCATCCTGCTCAGTGCTTTTCATGCTTCAAGTGGCTGAAGAAGAAAGGCTGGTTGAGCTGCATTTCTGCTTCTGTTTTCAAAATCTGTCACTGTTGTCCCTGCGGGGCGGGGGGGGGGGGTTTGCCTGTATCCTTGGAGTGTCAGAGAGGGGCTAGTAGCAAAGCAGGCTCAGAGTCGTTCATTCACTGACAGTTTACCACTTGCCTGGGGTCGTTTTCGCACTGGAAAAACGCTGTGGTGAGAGCTAATATCTAGTATTATGTAGCTTCTGATGTATCAGGGCCCTTTCTAAGTGCTTCACGTAGAGGAACTCCCTAACCCTTGCAGCAGCCTTGCAAGATGGTGGCTATGACTGTCTATAGTTTACAGGTAAGGAAGCTGAAGCATAGGCCGGTTATGTCACTTGCCAAGCGCTGTACACAGGATAAGGAGCAGACCTAAGCATCAGGCTCCAGAGCACAGACATACCTGGCCCTGCCCTAAAGGAACCAATATAGACAGACCAGGCTGTCTGAATACAAAACCTGTCTTAGAGCACTGAATTTGAGAGCTGAGGAGGGTCCTGGCAGTTCCTGTTCAGTGATCAGAAAGTTATTTTGGTCGGTAATACCTTTAAGACAGCAATGGGGATGTGCCTTCTGGAACCCTAGTATGGTTCATTATATTTAACATCTGTTTCATTTTCAGTTTTTGCCCCTACAAATAGTTTTCGAAGGCTACTTGTTAAGCAATCATTTAATATATTAGAAATCAATAAATTTTTTATAAACTAACATATTTCAAGATGATCAGTCTCTTCTACTATTCCTTCTAGTCATATGTTGACACACAAAGTTTTCAGGTTTCCGTATATGTATGTATCCATGTACACAGAGTAAAACATAAAAACCTACATACTATATATTTATAAGAATAGATCACGTTGGGTAGCAAAAATGCTCCCTTTATTAATTTTTGAAATCAATTCTTCGGCTTGCGTTTTTATTTGTCTAGAATCTGGAGAACCAGGGCTGCTGTGAACACAGGGGGATGTGTAAATATGCCATAACAGTGCTATGTTTATCACAAGGCACTTATAGGGCAGGGGGCCAGAGAATGCTGGCAACAACACACAGAAGACTCTGCCCAAGATTCAATGGAACGCAATCCTTACACTCAACTGGCCACATTCTAGAACATAAAAATCCCATGGATCTTGTTAGTGGGATTAAGTTAAACTAACAAACGAATAGGGGAATGGTTTATACACTAAGTTATTCCAACCAGGAATATGATCTCTTTCTCCACTTATTAAATGTTTTTTTTTTTTTTTAAAGATTGTATTTATTTGAGAGAGAGCTAGGGAGCCCAAGCTTGGGGGAGGGGCAGAGGGATAGGGGGAAGTAGACTCCCCACTGAGCAGGGAGCCTGATGCAGGACTGGGTCAATCCCAGGACCCTGGGATCGTGACCGGAGCTGAAGGCAGATGCTTAACTGACTGTGCCATGCACGCGCTCCTGTTTTCATTTTTTTAAATGAATAGTCGTAACTTTCTTCATGTAGGTCCCACAAAGTCCTTGCTGTTTGTAGCCGAGGTTTCTTTCTTAAGATTTCAAGATGGTTTCTAAAATTATCATGGGTGTGGATCAAAGAATACCTTTCTTACTCTGTTTTGTGTGCGTGTGTGTATGTGTGAATAATGACATTTTATTCCCTTCTGTTTCAGATTCTTTTTACTGGGCTAGTATTTGTGTTTGTTTTATCATATTTTATTACCATGCGTGGTCAAATATTAACACGTGTGCTGCTCTGACGTTCAGCACCAGCCAGAGAGGGAAGTCTCCCACCTACATCCCCCTGTAGGAAGGACCAAAGTTTCCTTCCCAGCTCCCACTCCTGGAGTAGGGGCAAGAGGTTCTCTATGCGGTTCAATCGGGTGAGCTCCACCTTCCTTCAGACTCTCAAAGGAGCCCCTCAGCAAGGTTCTGCCTGGTTCCAGGTGAGGGTTCCCCTTTATCGAGGTCTTATTCCTACAGGTGTGCTAGGGTTGGGCCTCGCAGGTACAAGGGTAGTCAGGACTTGGATCGGGACCATGGCTCTGGCAGGGGATTGGTCTGATTCGATGGTTAATCTCCAGCCAGTGAGATGAGACAGAGGAGGACTAGCAGGACCTTGCTTTGGGTCTGCTGCCTAAAACCCTCAGAGAGTCACAACTGACCTAACTCTGTTTGATTTCATTTGCTGGGCATATACCTCCCTCTAGGCTTTCATGGGGAGGAGTCTTTCCATTCAGGCATATATTCAACAAGTGTTCATTGAGGCCCAACCGCCCACCAGGCACTGGAGATGAGGCAGTATTTGTGAACACCACAGATTATGAGCCCTGGCTGTGCAGCTCATGTTTGAGAGAAGACAGCAACAACAACAACAACAAAGAATCACAATAAATAAGTGAAATACCCATGTTAGATGGTGGGAAATTTTAAAAACAAACAATAAATGAGAAATGAAATGTTAAGATGTAGATAGGAGGTGACATTTTAGATCAGGTTTTTCAAAGGAAAGAAGATTTTGAGCAAAGAACAGAAGGAAGAAAGGGAAATGTCTAAGGAGATGTCTAGGGAAAGATGGCCCCAGTCAAAGAGAACAGCAGAAGCAAAGGTCCTGAGGTGGAAAGTGCCTGGGCTTTATTTGAGAAACAGCAAAGAGGCTAATACAGCCAGACAGAACAAAGAAAACAGAGAGGAGAAGAGTAGGAAATGAAGTTGAAGATGTAGCGTGGGGCTGGATGGTTCCAGGCTTCCTAGTTCAGTGGAAATGTCTCCACATGGAGTGAGGTAGGGAGTCACTGGAGGGCAGGGAAGGGACATGACCTGTCTGGCAATGAGCAGAGTGTCTTTCGCTGCTACTTTAAGAGCACACTGATGGGAAGACAAGGGAAAAAGTCGGGAGACCTTGCAAGAATCCAGCATACACACGAAGGTGGCATGAACAGAGTGGGGGCAGTGGGAGTTGTGCAAATATACTCAGAATTACAGAGAGAAGAGTGCTGTCACGGGCAAGGCTGTATTGCATTTAACTTGTAATGCCTCTAGCTAGGCTTGCTGTTGGTCTAGCAGCCTTTTAGCCCGCGGAGCTCTTGCAGACCGAAGGGGATCCTTGCTGCTCCTTACCTGCTCATCTACCAACAGGGAAACTTCTTGCTGGGTAGGATGAAGCAGTTTCTCTTTCCCTTGCCAGGAACTGTCATCTGTTTTCCTGCCTCTCCCAGTTCTGCCTTTGCTTATTGGAGGCATCATAGCTCCTATGCCCACAAATCCAGCTGCACTGCATTTGGGGAGTGGAAGACTCCAGATGAAGACAGGAAGAGAGGAGAAATGGGAAGCTGGCCAAAGGGTTGGTTGGTGCTGGTCTGGCCCTGGTCTTCCAGGTGCCAGTCATACTCTGTACCATGGAAATCAGATCTGGAGACAGGTTTATCAGCCACTGTTCCTAGGCCCCAGAGTGCTATCATTGTGCATCACTTTGGAAACTTTTCATAAAATTATTTCCATGGATGTTGTACATGGGGGAGGGAGAGGCATCTAGTGACCTCTGTCACTACCAGTTCCTTTGGTAATTGGATATTACCGCTCTCTCTTTCCGTCACACAGTTTTCCACTGGGTAACATTTTAAGACTCTACAGACACACAGAAGACTACTTCAGACACTGAAAAACAATAGCAGCCTTTCTTTGAATGCATAATCCATAAAGATTTTAAAAACATAGGCATAAGCTGACCCAGATACATATGACAGAGTGTGCTCAACGCCCATCTTTTCTACAGTGGCGTCTCAAAGGTCCTAAGGACTAAATGTAAAAAATTGTGCCACTCAATGCTAAAATATTGAGGGTTTACAAGGCAAGAAAAATTAGAATATCCAAGTGGTATCATCAGTAACTTTATCTTTTCCACATCGATGGTATATAGGAACATGAAGAATTTCCAGATGTAACATCTAACCCAATAATGTCAACCGGCTGGGACAGGGAGACAAGTGTGAGATTCTTCACTCTAGTCTCAGCGTTTCCACTGGAGAATATTCACCTACTAACAACCATGAATCGGATGGGTCCTCTTTTCCACCTCTGAAAATGTGGGTCTGCTAAAACTTAATGACAACTTTAACAATCTTACAAATCAGAACATTAAAGTCAGAAGCATCAGGAAAAACGGCCTATGAATATTACGTTTCTGGTGGTAAGGGGTTTCTGAGCAAAGAGCCCTGGCACCTGGGTTAGGGAGGGATTTATGGACACCCTAAAGATAGAGACCTCTGGAAAGATGTCATCTCACCTCCTCTGGAAACATCTGTTTACTTGCTGGAGTGTAAGTCTTTTGCCTCTTCTGCTCAGAAAGGATTTCATCATTTTCCAGAACAAAGGTCTTTCTTCCTTTCTCCAGAGAGGAACATGGCCAGATGGGCCAGGAGTTCCTATATAAGGGCTGACAGTCATAATTTCAGGGTTTCTCTCCTGTGGCACAAAGCCCTGCCTGTATAGGGAACCCCTGGCTCCCATCGCTTCACCCCCAAGGTGAAATGATGGTAAGATTGCACAGAAATCAGTCTGTTCTCTCATCCAAAGACCTCATGTTTTCTGTCTGAATAAATGAAGAAAAGTGACTGCATTATTTCACATCGAAAGGATAGTTAACTGTGATGGTGACACCATTCTCATTCTCCTCTGCAGGGATTACACATCCTGCCTGCCATGCAACTTGCTCGTGCTATGTGTGGGAAGACCATAGACACCCACCTCATACACTTTGGACTTGACCATGTACTATGTGCTATGCTCTGGCCAGTTAAATGGGATGTTCACTTTGGAGCAAGAAGTTTTTAGATGTATGAGTTTACACCATCCCTCTTGCTCCTGTTCCCTCTCCCCCAGCAACAGCATGTTCCAATTCCAGATCGGGCTATGCCTTCAGCCTACACCTCGGAAGGAAGAACACATATGCAGCCCAACCCACAAAGTGAAGGAGAGCGGCAGCCGACCCCCAGCTGAAGTGTGATGGGAGGGAGAAATAAATGTTTGTAGTGGGAGCCATGAGGTTATGGGGATGTTTATTTCACAGCCTACCCAGGAAAAGCAAATTGTGGGGATATTTGTTTCACATCACCAGCCAAAGCAGACTGACACAGCTGCAAACCAGCATCCATCTCTGCACTGAGCCCCACTGCCCATATCCTGATTCTTCTGCACCAACCAGCATTTGGTATTACCCTAAACTGACCTTCTTAAAAGAAAGGTCTTCTATTTCATGAGTGGGGAAGAGGTTTCAGCACCAATATAAACTTGTGAGATAGCCATGATCTAAGACACATCTTTCTTCTCTCCTGTCCCATTCAAACCACCCCAATCAACCAAGTCCTTTAATTTTTATTTTTTGTACTTGCTGGTTTCTCTCCTCCATTGAAATTCCAACCTGTTTATGATGACTTCCCCCTAGGAACTGTCAACTCTCAGGTCAAATTTGTCCCAGTAGTCATCAGGTCAGGACATACCTTGTATCCATCCCTCCTCAGTATTTCTCACAAAGAAAACATTCTTTGCAAACAAGGGAGAAGACTGGATTCTACTCGGTGGCTGCAGTGCTGGGTTGCTGGTAAGGGATCATCGTTAAATGCTTGCATTTACCAACTTTTTATCTCAAAACATAGAAAACCATAGGAAACCGTCTCCTGCTCCACCAGAAGGCTACATTTCCTGCTTCGATCTGCTGTCTCAAGTCCTTTTCAATCTCTTAGCTGGCAAACAGAAAGTCCCCTTTAGGGCACGAATGCAATTACAAAATTAGAGTTTAACAGACTTAAACTGGGTCCTCCTGGAGGCATTTGCACTTTAGAATAAGAGCAGTCTCAGGTCATAGCATCTGGGACAGGGAGAGAGTAGGACAGAGAAGACCTGCCAGGGGAGGTTAGTGTCTGGTCTCTCTTCACTGTCTACCATGGCCAAAAGGGGCTTCTGACAAACCACAACCAGAGTCTGTTAGAGGTTGCTCACAAAGTCAAAGAGCTTAGAAAACCTTGAATTTACAGACTTAATGAACTGGGTCACTGCTTCATTTTCCCTATCCAGAATCTAATAGTTTAAGGGATAATAGGGCAGAATTCCACGTGATTTTAATGGAGGCACACGGAGCAAATGGGATAAGATAAGCCCGTACAAATCAATTCAGGGAACCCACGTCATGTGCAAGAGCTGCGGGGATGCACTGAGAGTTGTAAATAACCCAACAAAAAGAGTTGTTTTGAAAGGCTTGTGATGGGAGAGACAGATGGTTCCTAGATGCAGAACAAGCAGGAGGGCAGGGGGAGGTGTAGAAGTCTGAGTTCAAGCCTGCTTCTGCAAATTCCAGCTCTAGGACCATGAGCAAGTTACCTGAGCTATCCAAACATCACTTGTAAATGAGGACTCTGAGTGTTTGTACTCCACAGTGCTGTTAGTGGACTGAAGTAGAAAATACATGGAAAGTACCAGATGCGAGGCACCTGCAGGACTAAGAGAGATACAGAGCTCAGTGTCAAGTTCAGGAACTGAAGGACCTTCCCACTCCAGCCAGGGCCTTAAAGAAGGACTAATGCTTGGCTGAGCCTTCAACCACCCAGCTCCTTTTCTGCTTTATTTATTTTTTAAAATTTCGGCAAACTTCAAAAAGCTGTGAGATTATTACAATGAATTCCCTAATATATTTCACACAGTATCTCTAAATGTTAACATTTTGCTATATTTGTTTTTTCTTTCTCTCTGCCTGTGTGTACGTATACACACACATTCATGCATATATACATATAAATTTTATATAATTATGCGTATTGATATGTGTGCATGTCTGATTTTTTTCTGAACCATTGAAAAGCGGTCTGTAGACTCTTTGCTGCTAAATACTTTGGTGTGTATTTCCTAAAAGCAAGAATTTATTTTATATAACTACAGTGTGATTGTAAAAATTAGGACATGAGCATTGACACTATTCTGTTATGTAATCTATAGACCTCATTCAGATTACGCCGATTTTTTCAATAATGTCATTTATGGGAAAGGAAAAGCCCGAAGATCCCAGGGCACGTGTTGTGTTCAGCTGTCATTCTTCATATTCCATGACACAGATAGTCTTCTAGACTGCAGACCAGTCATTTTGCAGAGTATCTCTCACCTTAACTTTGGCTGATGTTTTCTTGTCATCAGTACAGGCTTTGTTTTTGGGCCAGAACACCTCAGAAGCGGTGCTGAATTCTGTGGGCACCATATTGGGTACACACGCTATCACTCCCCATTTCTGATGCTTTTATCTTTGATTACTCAGGTGATGTCTGCCAGGTTTCTCCGCTGTAAAGCTATTTGATCCTTTGCAATTAATAAGTATCTTATGGATACTCTGAGATTATGTAAATATATTATTACTTCTTAGACATCCACCTACTTCTTTTAGCATCAATTAATTACTTTTGCCTCAATCAGTTATTATCTTGATGGTCTTAGCCCCTATCTTAACAGAGATTTTGAGTTCTGGCTTTTTTTTTTTCCTATAAAAACTTGTTTTTTTTTTTTAATTTTTTTTTTTAAAATATAATGTAACCCCACCCCCCTCTCCCAACCCTCCTCCCCCCCACCCCCCTCAGTTTGTTTTATGACATTAAGAGTCTCTTTTGGTTTGTCTTCCTCCCAATCCCATCTTGTTTCATTTATTCTTTTCCTACCCCCTTAGCCCCCACCCCCATTGCATCTCCACTTCCTCATAATCAGGGAGATCATATGATAGTTGTCTTTCTCCAATTGACTTATTTCGCTAAGCATAATACCCTCTAGTTCCATCCATGTCGTCGCAAATGGTAAGATTTCATTTCTTTTGATGGCTGCATAGTATTCCATTGTATATATGTACCACCTCTTCTTCATCCATTCATCTGTTGATGGACATCTAGGTTCTTTCCATAACTTGGATATTGTGGACATTGCTGCTATAAACATTCAGGTACACGTGCCCCTTCGGATCACTACGTTTGTATCTTTAGGGTAAATACCCAGTAGTGCAATTGCTGGGTCATAAGGTAGCTCTATTTTCAATTTTTTGAGGAACCTCCATGCTGTTTTCCAGAGTGGTTGCACCAGCTTGCATTCCCACCAACAGCATAGGAGGGTTCCCCTTTCTCCATATCCTCACCAGCACCTGTCATTTCCTGACTTGTTCATTTTAGCCATTCTGACTGGTGTGAGGTGGTATCGCATTGTGGTTTTGATTTGTATTTCCCTGATGCCCAGCGATGTGGAGCACTTTTTCATGTGTCTGTTGGCCATCTGGATGCCTTCTTTGCAGAAATGTCTGTTCATGTCCTCTGCCCATTTTTTGATTGGATTATTTGTTCTTTGGGTGTTGAGTTTCCTAAGCTCTTTATAGATTTTGGATACTAGCCCTTTATCTGATATGTCATTTGCAAATATCTTCTCCCATTCTGTCAGTTGTCTTTTGGTTTTGTTGACTGTTTCCTTTGCTGTGCAAAAGCTTTTGATTTTGATGAAGTCCCAATAGTTCATTTTTTCCCTTGCTTCCCTTGCCTTTGGCATTGTTCCTAGGAAGAAGTTGCTGCGGCTGAGGTCGAAGAGGTTGCTGCCTGTGTTCTCCTCAAGGATTTTGATGGATTCCTTTCTCACATTGAGGTCCTTCATCCATTTTGAGTCTATTTTCATGTGTGGTGTAAGGAAATGGTCCAATTTCATTTTTCTGCATGCAGCTGTCCAATTTTCCCAACACCATTTGTTGAAGAGGCTGTCTTTTTTCCATTGGGTATTCTTTCCTGCTTTGTCGAAGATTAGTTGACCATAGAGTTGAGGGTCTATTTCTGGGCTCTCTATTCTGTTCCATTGATCTATGTGTCTGTTTTTGTGCCAGTACCATACTGTCTTGATGATGACAACTTTGTAGTAGAGCTTGAAGTCTGGAATTGTGATGCCACCAACTTTGGCTTTCTTTTTCAATATTCCTTTTGCTATTCAAGGTCTTTTCTGGTTCCATATAAATTTTAGGATTATTTGTTCCATTTCCTTGAAAAAATTGGATGGGATTTTGATAGGCATTGCATTAAATGTGTAGATAGTTTTAGGTAGCATAGACATTTTCACAATATTTATTCTTCCAATCCATGAGCATGGAACATTTTTCCATTTCTTTGTGTATTCCTCAATTTCTTTCATGAGTACTTTATATTTTTCTGAGTATAGATTCTTTGCCTCTTTGGGTAGGTTTATTCCTAGGTATCTTATGGTTTTGGGTGTAATTATAAATGGGATTGACTCCTTAATTTCTTTTTCTTCTGTCTTGTTGTTGGTGTAAAGAAATGCAACTGATTTCTGTGCATTGATTTTATATCCTGACAGTTTACTGAATTCCTGTACAAGCTCTAGCAGTTTTGGAGTGGAGCCTTTTGGGTTTTCCACATATAGTATATCATCTGCAAAGAGTGATAGTTTGACTTCTTCTTTGCTGATTTGGATGCCTTTAATTTCTTTTTGTTGTCTGATTGCTGAGGCTAGGACTTCTAGTACTATGTTGAATAGCAGTGGTGATAATGGACATCCCTGCCGTATTCCTGACCTTAACGGAAAAGCTCTCAGTTTTTCTCCATTGAGAATGATACTTACGGTGGGTTTTTCATAGATGGCTTTGATAATATTGAGGTATATGCCCTCTATCCCTACACTTTGAAGAGTTTTGATTAGAAAGGGATGTTGTACTTTGTCAAATGCTTTTTCAGCATCTACTGAGAGTATCATATGGTTCTTGTTCTTTCTTTTGTTAATGTATTGTATCACACTGATTGATTTGCGGATGTTGAACCAACCTTGCTGCCCTGGAATAAATCCCACTTGGTCGTGGTGAATAATCCTTTTAATGTACTGTTGGATCCTATTGGCTAGTATTTTGGTGAGAATTTTCGCATCTGTGTTCATCAAGGATATTGGTCTGTAATTCTTTTTGATGGGATCCTTGTCTGGTTTGGGGATCAAGGTGATGCTGGCCTCATAAAATGAGTTTGGAAGTTTTCCTTCCATTTCTATTTTTTGGAACAGTTTCAGGAGAATAGGAATTAATTCTTCTTTACATGTTTGGTAGAATTCCCCTGGGAAGCCATCTGGCCCTGGGCTTTTGTTTGTTTGGAGATTTTTGACGACTGTTTCAATCTCCTTACTGGTTATGGGCCTATTCAGGTTTTCTATTTCTTCCTGATTCAGTTTTGGCAGTTTATATGTCTCTAGGAAAGCATCCATTTCTTCCAGATTGTCAAATTTGTTGGCATAGAGTTGCTCATAATATGTTCTTATGATTGTTTGTATTTCTTTGGTGTTGGTTGTGATCTCTCCTCTTTCATTCATGATTTTATTTATTTGGGTCCTTTCTCTTTTCTTTTTGATAAGTCTGGCCAGGGGGTTATCAATTTTCTTAATTCTTTCAAAGAACCAGCTCCTAGTTTCATTGATTTGTTCTACTGTTTTTTGTTTTTTGTTGTTTTTTTTTTTTGGTTTCTATTTTGTTGATTTCTGCTTTGATCTTTATTATTTCTCTTCTCCTGCTGGGTTTAGGCTTTCTTTGTTGTTCTTTCTCGAGCTCCTTTAGGTGTAGGGTTAGGTTGTGTATTTGAGACCTTTCCTGTTTCCTGAGAAAGGTTTGTATCGCTATATATTTTCCTCTCAGGACTGCCTTTGCTGTGTCCCACAGATTTTGGACTGTTGTGTTTTGATTTTCATTTGTTTCCATGATTTTTTTCAATTCTTCTTTAATTTCCTGGTTGACCCATTCATTCTTTAGAAGGATGCTGTTGAGTCTCCATGTATTTGTGCTCTTTCCAAATTTCCTCTTATGATTGAGTTCTAGCTTCAGGGCTTTGTGGTCTGAAAATATGCAAGGAATGATCCCAATCTTTTGATACCAGTTGAGACATGATTTATGACCCAAGATGTGATCTATTCTGGAGAATGTTCCATGGGCACTAGAGAAGAATGTGTATTCTGTTGTTTTGGGATGGAATGTTCTGAATATATCTGTGATGTCCATCTGCTCCAGTGTGTCATTTAAGACCTTTATTTCCTTGTTGATCTTTTGCTTGGATGATCTGTCCATTTCAGGGAGGGGCATGTTAAAGTCCCCTACCATTATTGTATTCTTGTCAATGTGTTTCTTTGATTTTGTTATTAATTGGTTTATAGAGTTGGCTGCTCCCATGTTAGGGGCATAGATATTTAAAATTGTTAGATCTTCTTGTTGGACAGACCCTTTGAGTATGATATAGTGTCCTTCCTCATCTCTTATTATAGTCTTTGGCTTAAAATCTAATTGATCTGATATAAGGATTGCCACCCCAGCTTTCTTCTGATGTCCATTCGCATGGTAAATTGTTTTCCACCCCCTCACTTTGAATCTGGAAGTGTCTTCGGATCTAAAATGAGTTTCTTGTAGGCAGCATATTGATGGGTTTTGTTTTTTTATCCATTCTGAAACCCTGTGTCTTTTGATTGGGGCATTTAGCCCATTTACGTTCAGGGTAACTATTGAGAGATATGAATTTAGTGCCATTGTATTGCCTGTAAGGTGATTGTTACTGTATATTGTCTCTGTTCCTTTCTGATAATACTTTTAGGGTCTCTCTTTGCTTAGAGGACCCCTTTCAATATTTCCTGTAGAGCTGGTTTGGTGTTTACAAATTCTTTCAGTTTTTGTTTGTCCTGGAAGCTTTTTATCTCTCCTTCTATTTTCAATGATAACCTAGCTGGAAAAAGTATTCTTGGCTGCATGCTTTTCTCGTTTAGTGCTCTGAATATATCATGCCAGTTCTTTCTGGCCTGCCGGGTCCCTGTGGATAAGTCTGCTGCCAATCTAATATTTTAACCATTGTATGTTACAGACTTCTTGTCCCGTGCTGCTTTCAGGATTTTCTCTTTGTCGCTAAGACTTGTAAATTTTACTATTAGATGACGGGGTGTAGACCGATTCCTATTGATTTTGAGGGGTGTTCTCTGCACCTCCTGGATTTTGATGCTTGTTCCCTTTGCTATATTAGGGAAATTCTCTACAATAATTCTCTCCAGTATACCTTCTGCTCCTCTCTCTTCTTCTTCTGGAATCCTAATTATTCTAATGTTGTTTCGTCTTATGGTATCACTTATCTCTTGAATTCTCCCCTCGTGATCCAGTAGTTGTTTGTCTCTCTTTTGCTCAGCTTCTTTATTCTCTGTCATTTGGTCTTCTATATCACTAATTCTTTCTTCTGCCTCATTTATCCTAGCAGTAAGAGCCTCCATTTTTTATTGCACTTCATTAATAGCTTTTTTTATTTCAACTTGATTAGATTTTAGTTCTTTTATTTCTCCAGAAAGGGCTTTTATTTCTCCGGACAGGGTTTCTCTAATATCTTCCATGCCTTTTTCGAGCCTGGCTAGAACCTTGAGAATCGTCCTGAACTCCAGATCTGACATATTACCAATGTCTGTATTGATTAGATCCCTAGCCTTCGGTACTGCCTCTTGTTCTTTTTTTTGTGGTTAGTTTTTCTGCCTTGTCATTTTGTCCAGATAAGAATATATGAAGGAGCAAATGTAATACTAACAGGGTGGCAAAGACCCCAGGAAGATGTGCTTTAACCAAATCAGAAGAGACCCCAAATCGTGGCGGGGGGGGGAGAGAATGGGGTTAAAAAGTAGTTCAGAAAAGAGAAAAAAGAATTAAAAAAAAAAGAGAATACAAATAAAGAAAAAACATTAAAAAAAGTAAAAATATATATACGTATGTTAGACTGGTGACTAGAACAGGGTCACCCACTTAATTTTTGGAGTATTTTGGTCTCTTAGAAGAAACTACCTCCCAAAATTTTAAAGAATGCAAAACATATATAAGGGTAAACACAATGAAGGGATGGAATATGACGATAAAGATTAAAGAAAAAAACTTTTTTTTTTCCAACAAAGGAGTTGATAAGGTAAGTTGGTAGGGAGAATAAAAAAAAAAAAAAGTGGAGAGATCTTCCTTGGGCTGGAGACTAGATCAAGCCTGGTACTAGATTTGGGGTGCATTTTGATCTATTAGAAGTTGTACCCCAAATTTTTAAGAAGAAAAAAACCCCCTATGTGTATACAAAGAATAAAGTTAGATACAATGAAGGATAAAAAATGACTATAATAATAAAGGTTCAAAAAAGATTTTTTTAAAGAAAGTTATTAAGATAAACTAGTTAAAAAACGTTAAAAGAGGAAAGGGTAAAAGTTAAAAAAAATTAGCAGAAGAGAAAAAAAAATTTAAAAAAATTAATTAACTTTGCAAGACTAAAGATTCATGGGGAGAAAGCCAAGAATTCTATGCTTTGCTTTCTCCTCCTCTGGAATTCCGCTGTTCTCCTTGTTAAGTGAACTTGGTCTTGGCTGGATTTCTTGTTGATCTTCTGGGTGAGGGGCCTGTTGTAGTGATTTTCAAGTGTCTCTGCCCCAGGTGGAATTGCACCGCCCTTACCAGGGGCCGGGCTAAGTAATCCTCTCAGGTTCGCTTTCGGGAGCTTTTGTTCCCTGAATGCTTTCCGTAGAGTTCCGGAGGATGGGAATGAAAATGGCGGCCTCCCAATCTCCGGCTCGGAGGAGCCGAGAGCTCGGGGCCTGTCTTCAGTGCACCTTCAGAGAAAAGCGCTTAATCACTCCCCTCTCCCCAGCCTCCAGCTGGGCTTGGAGAAAAATGCGCACAATCAGGCCTATTCCACTGGCCTCTGGCTGCGCTCCTAGGTCACCCAGCCTGTGACCAAGCGTCTCTCTCTCTGGCACAGTGCCCCACCTGGAGTCTCCGAACCCCGCAGATCTCTGGGCTCTCCCAGGTCGGAGTCTCCCCGGATCTTGGGGGACCCCATGCACAGAGCACCAGCCCGTGTCACAGATTACGGTTCATGGTAACTCTGAGTTGAGAGCTCACTCCTCGGCTCTGTCTCTGCAGCCGGCTTCCCTGCTCTAATACCTGTGAGCTCTGTGACACTCAGACACCCCCGATCCTTCTGTGACCCCGCGGGACCTGAGTCCACGCTGTCCCCGCGAGGTTTTCACCCCAGTTTAGCCTCTGGAGCAATGTCCCTCCGTGGAGCAGACTTTTAAAAGTCCTGATTTTGTGCTCCGTTGTTTTGCCGCTTGCCGGGAGCCGGCCCCTCCCCCCAGGGTCTACCTTCCGTCGCGTTGGATTCACTTCTCTGCTGGTCCTACCTTTTAGAAAGTGGTCGATTTTCTGTTTCTAGAATTGTTGCTCTTCTTCTCTTCGATCTCCTGTTGGATTCGTAGGTGTTCGGAATGGTTTGATAGGCTATCTAGCTGATCTCCTGCTACATGATGTCATCTTAGCCTGCTACTCCGCCATCTTTCCACCTCTTGAGTTCTAGCTTTTGAGGAATATTTTCTACGGCAGTGAATTTTATAATGAGACTCACTAACGTTATTATACTATAAAGCATCTTTCTAAAACGTGAGTGCCTGCCTGATGTCAGCTAGTTGCAAAGACTAATTTATGAAAGGTGGGCATAACCAATGCTGGGAATATATTTTATTTGCCAGAAAATGGATAAAAATTAAATTTCTCTCGACTTTAATTATAGTAGTCATTTCACATTTGGTTTCAACATAGTATTTCTCCCTCTCCTTCCTTCCTTCCTCCCTCCCTTTTTTCCTTCTTCCCTTCCTCCCTTTCTTTTTTCTTTCTTTCTCCCTCCCCCTTTCTTCCTTCTTCTCTCTCTCCCTCCCTTCCCTTCTATTCCTTTCCCTTCCCTCCCTCCCTTTCTTCCTTCCTTTATGAAAGAAACTTACTCTTATTGTGGAAAATCTGAAAGCAATCAGAAGCAGAAAACAAGAAAAAAGGACACCCATAACTCAGAATCTCAAACTGTAAAGCATTATTTTATATAAATACAGTACAAGTATAAATATTAGGAAATTCCTATTACTCTTTTATTTCCTGTCTGATCTTGTTCTTTGAGTGTTTATCTAAGGAAGCTTAGCGCTGTTTTTTACTTAAGTGTAGGAGTTCTATGCACCCTAAAATATTAAGCTATTGTCCAACATGCTTGTTGCAAATATTTTCCTCTTGTGTTATTTGCCTTTTAATTTTGCATATTTGAGATTTCATTTATTTATTTATTTAAGAGAGCGAGCAAGCATAAGAGTAGGGTGGGGGCAAAGGGAGAAGCAGATTCCCCACTGAGTAGGGAGCCCGACTTGGGTCTCAATCCCAAGACTCTGGGATCATGACCTGATCAGAAGGCAGACACTCAATGACTGAGCCACCCAGGCACCCTAATTTTGTGTATTTGGATACAAGTGGAAGATTTCCAATTTTATGTAGTTAAGCTTTTTCTTTCTGACTCCTTCTCACACATTATCTTAGGAAGCCCTGTGCTCCCTTTCTTTTGTACCCAACTAGCTGCTGGGGCACTACTGAAAACATTAGCTCTCAAGTCCATCTGTGGCTTATTTGGGAACATGTGAATAACGTCTGTCTTCCTTGCTGATACCTGCTGCCTCTGGTCATGTAGCAGAATTTCCATGTGTGAGATTTATTCTCATTCTGCAGTTCCAGAATCTATTATTGTTTTCAGAGTCAAGACCATATTCTAGTCATTGCTGTAGCTTTGACTATGATGATGTTAACCTTATTTCATTCTTTCTCTTTTGTCCTCTTTAAATGTATCTCTTCTATGGGCACCTGGGTGGCTTAGTCAGTTAAGCATCTGCTTGGGCTCAGGTCATGATTTTGGTGTCCTGGGATGGAGCCCTGCATCAGTCTCTCTGCTCAGCACAGTCTCTGCTTCTCCCTCTCCCTCTGTGCTCTCTTTCTCACTCTCACAGTCTCTCTCAAGTAAATAAATAAAATCTTATATTGAGAAAAAAATGTATCTCTCTGGCTTCCCTACTCTTTCAGAATACTTTAGAAAAATATTATCAATTTAAGTTATTCAAAAATTTTAATTAATAGGAAAATTGAGTATATTTTTATCATAACACTGTACCCTATATATGAATTTCCATGAAACAGATCCTCAACTTGGCAATATTCAGTTTTCTCCTGAAAAATATGGAACGTCTGTGGATTAATATAAATCTTTTATGTTTCCTGGTAAAGCTTTGTAGTTTAATTTGCATATTGCTTACACTTAATGATTACATATAGACATTTTATATTTTTATTGCCGCTCTGAATAGGATGCTTTTTAAATCACTTTACAATTTTATATTCTGAATAGCATTAATTTTGTGAACTGCCTTAATTATTCAATTAACTAGCGCTATCTCTTCCATTTTACAAGTCTACAGTCATATCCCTAAAAATAATTGCTGTTTTTTTCTTAACTTTACAATGGCCACTCACACTGCTTTTGTTCTATATTTCCTTTCATTAACCAGAACTCCAGATCAGTATTAAATAATTACTCAACATGGTGGTCAATTTCATATCATTTCTGATGGTGACAGAAGCATATTTAACATAAAGCAGGACACTGGCCATTAGTTTGAAATAGACATTAATTTCCAACTTGTATTATCTAGATGAATAGATGCTTTATTAAGTCATTTTACTGTGAATAATGGTAATCATGGTCATCAAACATAAAATATGATAAGGCATTTTCATGATATTGTGGCAGCCCTGAAAAGGTAAATCAGATTTCTGACTGATGGAGACCGGCCCAGCGCTGTGCTCAGGAGCCCATGACCCACCTCAGGTGGCTCCTGCCCAGGGCTGGGTGTGGCAAGGAAGCCAAGGTGGGCCCATTTCCGGGATATGAGAGGCTGTCCTGAAGGGCCTGGGAAGATCCACTCAAACTTGTTCCCTCTCCTGACAACGCTCAGCACTGATGTGCTCTGCCTCACAGCCCTTCCAGCTCCCAAGATGCCTCCCCTTCCAGGGGTTTCTTCCCCCACCCCCCACCCCCAAATGGCTAATCTCATCTTGTACCTCCTGCTCAGAGGACATGTAACACAGACATGAAGAGTTTGGGTCTGTGATAGAAAATTCAGGCTGCTTCACTGTCCTTTCAGATCTGCCAATTGAGTAACAATGTAATTTCAAAATACATTACTTCAGTAAGATAAGAAGCTAAAGCACATGGTCAGTGAATTCATAGCAACCAGCTTGGAGGGCATTAAAACTTCACAAAACCCCTTTCCTCCACACAGTTTCACTTTGTCCTCCCCATCACACCATCAGCGTCAGAGCAGGGAAGCCTGTCTTCATTTTAAGGGAAACAACAGAAGTCTCAGAAAGTTCTAGTGACCTGAGCAGCTCTAGAAATAAGGAAAGAACTGGGGCCAGAGCTTATGTCTTTTTAATTTGTATTCAAAACTTTCCATTTTAACCCCTAATTCTCTAAATTCATATGGAACATACTAACATTATTTGATTTACAAAAAAGTATGGTGTTTAGTGGCATTTTGACTTTTCAGGGAGATATCTAAATAATAATCTAATAACGCAAATCGAAGATCTCTTCAAGTAGTAATTATGTATCCTGTGCGTATTCTACATTACAGAAATCTCACAGAAAATTTTCCATTATTTTCTACCATTAGGAGTTTTAACCTTTTTAGTGGCATGAAGGAGTTCACATTAGTTTAAAAAAATGTTCCTCACATTCCAGAAATAACAATGTTATGTTGGGGATTTTGCCTACATTAGCACATACTTCTAGACTTCTGGTTTATTCACTATAGTGTTTCATTGCTGTGTACACCAAAATGTATTTATCTACTCTCCTATAAGTGAGCGTTCAGATTTTTTCCATTTTTTTTTCTTTTGCCATATAAGCATGTCACTTTTTTTACCCACAACCCATTACACACATATAGGAGAGGTTCCTGAGAGTGTGCACAGGTGTGGGTTTGTGGGAACAGTAAGACAACTGATCCTTCACTTTGGTGGGAGGCACAATGCTTGCCAAAGGGGCAGAACCCATTCATTTCCCCACATCAGTGTGGTTCCCATGTTTCTACATTCTTTCCAATGTTTGTTATGGTCAGCCTCCTTTTTTTGTGCTGATGGGCACAAAACTGTATACCGCTATGGGTGTAATTTCTATTTCTCTTATTATTAGTGCTTAAGACTTTGCTCACCAGTTAGGGTTTTGACTGTTAATTCTAGGCCAATCACCCTTTCATATCTCTGTGAGTTCCTTGACCCTCCTCACTGCGCTGCCAAGCCCTTGACCCATCTGCATTGTCACAGTGCTAGCTTTCATCCACCTTCAACCTTCCCTGAACTTTCACTAGAGGTATTTACCTGCCACCAATTTAATCTTGTTATTTCTTTGCTTAAAACACTGAATGGTCCCCCACTGCTTACAAGACCAAATCCAAACTCACCAGTGCAGAAAACTCAGGCTCCATAGGTTGGTCTCATTCCTCCTCTTTCCAGGATTATCCCAACCACTCCCACCCACATACCACACTGCGACCTGCTGTTCAGCGGTTCTAAAAATACTTCTTGCCAGTGTCCCTTTTCATGTTGTGCTGTCTCTGCTGAAGATACTTTCCTTTTCTCTCCCTGGAGACTCCCACTCTTCACCACATTCAATGCCACATCTCCTACCTCAGCCAGATTGTTGGTGTCCCTCTGAATGCCCAGGGCTTTTGTTTTTTAGCTGCAAGCCCATGGATCGCATTATACCGTGCTTGTTTGCACATCAGACCCTCGAAAGGCCTTGAGCTCAGAGATCCACAGATAATGTCTTAGTGATCCATGCTGCTGGCAGGGGCCCAGTGGGCACTGGGTGACAGACACATGATGTTTTATATTAAAAAGGGTCCAGTAATCTTTGGAGGAGCCAAAATACCCATTCATTCACTGTATGTGCCTTTTCTAGGCACGAGTAATACAACAGCGAGTAAAACAGTTGAAATGTCTTTTTCTACCATCTTGGAGCTTACATTTAGACTGAGAAGATGGATGACAAACAGAAGTGAATGAGTTATGTAGTGTACTAGAAAGTGATGTGAGCTTTGGGGAAAGCAGGGTTCAGACACAGGATGAGCCCTGGGAGGCTGAGAGGGGCTGAATTGTAGGAGGGGCGGACAGGACAAAATGGACGTGTGGAGGGAGGGAAAGACATATGTGGATATCTGGGGGAAGAGCTTTCCAGGCAGAGGAATGGCAAAAGCCAAAACCTAAAGGAAGGGGCATGTCTGGCACAATGGAGGAAAGCAGGAACAGAGGCTGGAGAGGAAGGTGGAGAAGTGGAGAGGGAGGAAAGGAGGGCAGCCACCTAGGTACCACCTCCTAAGTCCTAGTAAGGGCTCTGATTTTGCTCCTAAGAGATAGGAAGCCGCTGAAGGGATTTGAGCAGAGGTTTCAATGGGCTCTCTCAGGGTGTGAGGGTGACCAAGAGAAAAAGCAGGGACACAAATTAGGGGTCTTTGCAATAATTCCAGTGAGAAATGTTGGTGGTTTAGACTAGGATGGGGGTGAGAAGTTGTTGCTGGATTTTATTTATTTATTTATTTTTAAGATTTTAATTATTTATTTGACTGAGAGAGAGATTACAAGTAGGCAGAGCAGCAGGCAGAGAGAGTGGGGGAAGCAGGCTCCCCACTGAGCAGAGAGCCTGATGTGGGGCTCGATCCCAGGACCCTGAGATCATGACCTGAGCCGCAGGCAGAGGCTTAACCCACTGAACCACCCAGGCGCCCCGTTGCTGGATTTTAGACAAACATCAAAGATAGAAGCAAAATGCCTGCTGCTGCATTAGCTGCAGAATGTGAGTGAAAGAGAAGGGGGATGCCATTGTTTGACCTGAGCCACATGGAAGGATAGACTTGCCATGAACTGCAACAGGGAAGGGGTGGAGCAGAACTTGGGGGAAAAACAGGAGTTCAGTTTTGGACAATTTATGTTTGAAAATGCTTCTGAGACATCCAGGTAGAGAAGGTAATACAAGTCTGGTATTCAAAGGAGAGATGTGAAGTGGAAATACAAATACAGAAGTCATCAGTACATAGGTGAGACTGAAAGTCTTCAGAATAGATGGAACCACACCAGGGAAGTGAGTGTAGAGAAGACAGAAGGCCAAAAGCCTGAGCCCCAGAGTGCAGGAAAAGGAAAAAGAATCTGCAAAAGGAACACAGGAGTCAAGATGGCCATGAAGGTCATCGCATGGCCAAGGGAAGATAAACTGAAGGACACAAACCTCATACATAACAGGTTTCCAGATTAATTTTATAAACTGAAGCATCTGTGCAAGTTGCCCCCTACTGAACTTGGCTCTTTATAAAAAGCAAACAATTTCTCTAGACTAATTCAGTGGTAGCAGCAGAAGAAAATATTAATAAAAGATCCAACCTTGCAAGTTTCTTGTAAGGTTCCTCAAAGTACTTCAACCATTCTCTTCAAAGTCCACATTTTGAAAACAGCTGATCCTAGATTAAGCATGGCTCAAATGTAATCCCTTCTGACACAAAGTATCTTCCAGAAATGAATATTCTATAATTTTGCAAGATGTGAAAGATAACAGAGATGGAACCAGATTTTACTGTAAGAAAAGGTGAGTCAGTTTGTGACTATGCCATCTGATTTTCACAGTGAAAAGTCAGATTGTCCAGCTACATGCAAAAGAACAAAACTGGACCACTTTCTTGCACCACACACAAAAATAAACTCAAAATGAATTAAAGACCTAAAATTGAGAACTGAAACCATAAAAACCTGGTAGAGAGCACAGGCAGTAATGTCTGTGATACCCGTTGTAGGAACATTTTTCTACATATGTCTCCTAAGGCAAGGGAAACAAAAGCAAAAATAAACTACTGGGACTACATCAAAATAGAAAGCTTCTGCACAGCAAAGGAAACAATCAACAAAACTAAAAGGCAACGTACAGAATGGGAGAAAAGATTTGCAAATGACATATCCCATAAAGGTTAGTATCCAAGATATATAAAGAATTTATACAACTCAACACTGAAAACCAAATAATCCAGTTAAGAATGGGCAGAAGACATGAACAGGCATTTCTCCAAAGAAGACAAATGCATGGTCAATACATGTATGAAAAGTTGCTCAACATGATTCATCATCAGGGAAATGCAGATCAAAAACCCCAGTGAGGCATCACCTCACACCTGTCAGAATGACTAAAACCCAAAACACAAGAAACAACAAGTGTTGGCAAGGATGTGGAGAAAAAGGAACACTTGTGCACTGTTGGTAGGAATGCCAATGGATGCAGCCACTGTGGAAAATAGGATGGAGGTTCCTCAAAAAAATTAAAAATAGAATTACCATATGATCTGGTAAATACCCAGTAGTGGGGCCCTGGCAACCACCTATCTAAATACCCAGTAGTGGGTGTTTACAAAGAATACAAAAACACTAATTGAAAAAGATATATATGCCCCAATGTTTATTGCAACATTATTTATAATAGCCAAAATATGGAAGCAACCAAGTATCCATCAATAGATGAATGGATAAAGAAGATATGGGGCGCACACACACACACACACACACACACCCCACCCAATGGATTATTAGCCCCAAAAAGGAATGAAATCTTGCCATTTGCTATGACATGGCTGGACCTAGAGGTTATAATGCTTAGTAAAATAAGTCAGTGAGAGAAAGACAAATACCATATTATTTCATTCATTTGTGGAGTTTAAGAAACAAAACACATGAGCAAAGAAAAAAGAGACAAAAAAACACCACAGACTCTTAACAATAGAAAAAAACTGACGGTTACCAGTAGGGAGGTAGGTGGGATATGTATGAAATAGGTGAAGGAGGGGCACCTGGGTAGCTCAGTGGGTTAAGCCTCTGCCTTCAGCTCGGGTCATGATCTCAGGGTACTGGGATTGAGCCCCGTATTGGGCTCTCTGTTCAGTGGGGAGCCTGCTTCCCCCTGTCTCTCTGCCTACTTGTGATCTCTTTCTCTCTGTCAAATAAATGAAATCTTTAAAAAAAAAATAGGTGAGGGGGATTCAGAGTACACTTATGATGAGCACCGAGTAATGTATAGAATTGTTGAATCATTGTATTGTACCCATAAAACTAATGTAACACTATGCGAATTTTACTAAAATTAAAATAAAATTTTAGAGAAAAAAACACCCCACCCAGATTGTCCAAAATGACCGAAGCTGCTTCCTCTGGGAGTTACATGGTTTTTCTTGGGAGTTTTGAAAAATACCAAAGCCTGGTTTCCACCCACAGGAAGTCTGATCTAATTGTTCTGGGATGCTAATTGCCACTAGGCTTGAGAAACATGGTCCAGAATGGGCTTCTTAAATCTAAATGCATCTGAATTTCCCACATTGTTAAAATACACATTCTGATTCAGCAGGTCTGGGTGGGAGCCTGAACTCAACACTGCTATCAGTTTCCCAAGTGAGGGCGTGATTTAGTCCAAAGACCACAATTTGAGTAGCAAGAATCTATGCTACATAATGACCTCTACAAAAGTCAACTAGCATTACTATCTGTGATAATAAAATGTAGTCAACTCAACTATTAAAAAACTCAACTATTAAAAACTATCTGTGATAATAAAATTTAGTCAACTCAACTATTAAAAGTTCTCCAGACTTTTGTTTAGGAAGTATTTACTGAGTCATTTTATGCATAAGGCTTGGCATTAGAACCTTCAAGAGATCCAGATATTAAGAGGAAAAAAAGTTATGGTTCTGACCAGCATTAGGGAAGATGAAACGGGCTTCGATTCAAGCATCTTGTCTGACTGAATGGTACGTATGTCATCCTTGGCCTAAAGAGATCAAAATGTAGAATAACCCTGGAAAGTCAGCATCAGAAGCCACAGAGTCTCCCCGAAATTCTAAGGTGGTACAGGGTACCATCACTTTCATCTAGTACACAATGAAATGGGACCTTGGCAAGCATCTAGCTGAACTCCCTTAGCCTTAAAGCCCAGGTGATTAATGCTAACTTCACTCTTTGATAAGGGACCTGTCAAACCATGTTCAAAGTGCTTCCAGGCCTTAGAGGAAGGATTCATTAGAGACTTCAGCAAGCCCACAGAGTCTTGCTTGGGTGGACACCAAACGCTGTACCCTGCATGTCCCTCTAGAGTAGCAGGACCTGACTGTGAATATGTATGAATCAGTGCTTCCTTCTGGGACACCAGCCACACCTGACAATGCAGAGGGAAGCCTGTGAATTTCTGGCCCAGGGCTGCCCACTTCTAGAGCAAACCTACCTCTTAATTTCTTGTTTGGAAAAAGCAGCCTGAGCTCTCGATGAGTCAAGAGCACGGCTCTCAAGGTGACCCCCGGCCACTGCATGAGGAAGAAGAACTGGGACCTGACTCAGGTCATGTTGCCACTTAGGAACAGAATTCAACCTGTGATCTAAATATACCTGAAGTTGAATGGGCCAGCATTGTGATATTGATTTTTTTAAGTTAAAAATACAGGATGAGCTATCAGTTTTCACCTGGAAAATTCTGTCCTGAAAGCTTCAAAATTCTTTTCAACACAGACTGTTGGGCCGTACAGGTCTCCTCTAGAGGGGAATGTAAAATGCCTACTAACTCCTCAGTGATACTCTGCCCCTCTCCCTGTTCTGCACCACACAAACCTCACTGCCTGTCCTTCCGGCTCAGGATTTTCTCTTCTTGGAGATTCTTCTCTCTCCCAACCCCACAAGGAGCAGGTGCTGGCGGCCAGGTTTGCCCTAGATGACACCACTCCCAGGCCAAAGCTGACTGCCAGGGATGGACATGGCACCAAGTGGAGCCAATTAATTGGCTGATCAGTGACCAAAAAGAGTTCCTTTCCTGATGGTTCTAAGAGACATGAGTGGTGGGTGTTAGTTCTGTGAGGTCATCCAAACCTCAGGTCATGGAAGGACACAGACGAGCAAAGGAATACAGTCCAAAAAGAGAAATGGAGAGAAACCTAAGCCCCTTGTGATTTTGCAAGCAAAGCTGTGTGTTGTAGGATTTTACAACCCTGCTCCTCTACAACTCCCCCTTTTTTGAATTAGCTCAAATAGGTTTCTTTTCCTTGCAAGCATGGATTCTGGAGGGAATCAGACATACCTTCTTCTCTAGGACACCACGATTCATCTATAAATGGAAAGAAACTGCAACAGATCTCATTAGTTTGATATAGACATTCAACTATAATTCAACACTGACCCTATTTGACAGAATTCATGCATTTTAAGTAGAAAGAAATATGTTTCTTATTTCTTATCAGTATTCCCAGGGAGAGACTTCATTTAGCTGGAGCCAGGAATATAGTTTGCATATCTGAGACTCAATTTTAATTTATAGTACCGGGTTCAGGATTAGAATTTAAGCTTAAATTATCTGCGAAGCAAAATATGGAGAGAAGATAAACGTAAATGAGTCTCTAAATTTTTTCTAATATGGTGTAATTGGTAATAAGTTGCTATCATTAAAAAGTGTGCCTCTGGCTCAGGTCATGATCTCCAGGTCCTGGGATCGAGTCCCATGTCAGGCTCCCAGCTCAGCAGGGAGTCTGCTTCTCCTTCTCACTCTCCCTCTGTCTCTCCCCACCCCAACCCTCGCTTGTGATCTCTCTGCTTCTCTCTCTCAAATGTATAAATAAAATCTTAAAAAAAAAAAAAGTGTGCATGGTATAGGGCTGGGACAAAAAGGGGAAAGCATAATCAGAGAAGGAGTTTTTAAAATGGTGCCACAGAGGACTCTAATTCCACTTATGACCAGATATTTCCTTGAGGGCTAGTCCAAGGATGCTTTAAGACTGCACAGCCTTTGTCACTCTACTACAGGTGAGTAGGACCTGACCTAGGAGACTGCTATCTCTGGGTAGACAAAGCATCTGGAAAACAGGACCAGGCAACATCTTCAGCTTGCTGTGGCCCAGGAGAAATAGGAAAAAGTCAACAGTGCGGACAACTAAGCAGCATGGACTGCCTATGGCCATGGCTGAGATCTTAAAGGATTTAAAAACCTGTTTCATGTCACCAGCCTCAAACTTCCTCCCACAAAACCCAGATCACACAAGATGGCATTCAGACCCACATGACTTCCAAGTCCATCTCTGTGCTTCAGAGGGCCTGAGTCTACTCCTATAAAACACTGGGCAAATTATTTCTTCTTTGTGGGGAACTACAGTGATTTGTCTGGATCTCCACACACTGTCATGACATGTCCTCAGGGACAGCTATGACCAGAACAAAGCTATTGAGGAAAGCCTTCAAGATCCTGACCATCAAAGAATAGATTTGTTTTCTAGTATTTACGAACCATTTACTGAAACTAGTTATACACGGACCACAAAGAAAAACTAGACAAATTACAAGATATGAAAAGAATATGGATAACATATTCTGACCACAAAGCAACTAGGCTAGATATTCATAATGCAAGTTTGAAGTTTAAAAATACCTTAGCCAATTTAAAACTAAGAACCTAAATAGCTTCTTGGTTAAAAGGAATTTTAAATTGCAATTATGGCCTTAAGAAATGAATTATGATGAGAAGGCTTCAAAAGGAACAGAAGCAAAACTATACTCAAAAGGAGAATCTATGGTATTAAATCAAACTTCTGTCCAGCCAGTACTCACTGGATCAGCCATCTGAAGGTTAAAACATCTAAACCCTTTTATATAGGATGGTAAATAGCATAACTCTCTCTCCTAGGAATGCCAACCCTCTCAATTGTGATGGGTCAGATCCTATTAATATATTTAGATCTTATATCAGATCCTATACAATAATATTTATAATATTAAATATTATATACTTAACTGCCCTTGCTATGTAATAAGAGAAAAGGGAAATGAGAATTAAATTCTTATATTTTTCAAAATTAGAAAAGAAAAGCAGAGTATTACTGATCTTGTTTATCTATTTTACTCTCAATTTTACACATATATGTACATATACATGAAAAAGTAGAAAAAATATTTGAAAAGCTAAAAAAAAAACCCATAAAATTTAGAAATATATATGAAAAACCAAAGAAATATATACTCACACACAAATTTAGAAAAGAAAAACTAGAGAGAAAACGCAAATAAGCAGCATTAGTAATACGAAAGTACATAACTACTAGTGGAAGGGAAAACAGTTTTCAGTATAAAAGAAAAGTATTCAAAAGTCTAACATAATAAATTCCAAACTCCTGATGAAATGTTTAATTTTTCTAAAAAATTGACTTTTCTTCTAAAATTTGATGACTGAAATATGGAAGAAATTCACAACAATTTTGAGCCACCCAGGCCTACTTCAAAACAATTTTAAAAGTGTGTTTTGCACAGACTTCTAGGAAAGATGGCAGAGTAGGAGGACCCTGGGCTCACCTCATACCACAGATACAACTAGATAACACACATCAGTGTAAATAATCCAGACAATAGTACCAAAGACTGGCAGATCTAACTCCACAACTAAAGGTAGGAAAAAAGGCCCCATCAAAGAGGGTAGGAAGGATGGAGAAGCGTTTGGCAATTAACCAGACGTGGGACTGTCCCTGGGGGAGAGGGATGCCCCTGTCATGGGGAGGGGAAAGAAAGAAACCCCCACAGTAAATCCCTTTGAAACCTCTTATATTTGAAAACCAGAGGGGTCAAATTTCTTGTGTACCTACCGCTGGCAGACTAAAAGCCTGGAATTTAAAAAAAAAAAAAATGCAGGCTGGGCTCTGGAGAGGATGTGGGCAACAGAAACAGTGTTCCCACCCTTAAAGGGAAAGCACAACAAATAACTCAAGGCAATAAAGCATAAGCAGCAGTTTGGAAGGTGCCTGGAACATATGGGAAGGAGAGTTATTTACTCATCTCAGAGCTTGTCCTGGAGGGACTGAGATCACCAGGGAACTCCTACAGGAACAAAGGAACTGGAAGGTGCCATTTACTTCCCTGTTCCCCAGTGCCTGTAGGACTCTACCAAACTTGCCAGCACTGCTGCCCTACCATTCCCGGCTGCTCTCCCCAACCCTGCCCCTTGTTGTGCTTCTACCAATCCACCCAGGACAGCCTGTCTCAGTCCCAGGGCTTCAGGGCCCTTTCCAAAGAGGACCAGCCACACGCAAAGCTTGCTAGCCTCACCCCACCCTGTGCTTCTAGTGGACCTGCCCTCTCCAATATGCTCACGGTCAGAGTGCACACAAGGCAGTGCCACAGTCTGGCAGTGTGCAAGCAGACACTACAGTGGCCAGCACCACTCCAAAGTGACTCCATACCAGCCAGACTGTAACCTCAACACTGGGCTGGGGGCAGACATCTCTGATTGCAAGCCCTGCCCATCAACAAACCTTATCAGGGGACAACACAGGGAAAACACTCCGCAGTTGGTGCCGCTGCATCTCTGGCAAACACCTAGTCCAACTCAGTTTGAACCCAAGTCATCCCTAGTCTGCCCACTAACACCATAGGGACAAAACACTGCCCATAACAGCCAAAAAGAAACACTGCAGATGACTAGACTAAAGGAAAAGTGGCTCAGCCACAAGAGCAGGGCACACTCATCATATATAGGAGATACCCCCAAACTGCCAGGTTCTTGTGAGCAGGGGATACTACACAGCAGAGTGTTATAGGACATCTTCATAAGGCCACTACTTTCCAGTGCAGGAGACACAGCTATTTTTCCTAACATAAAGAAACAGAAACAGAGAGTTAGACAAAATGAAGAGATGGGAAATATGTCCCAAATGAAAGAACAGGACAAAATCACAGCCAGAGGCCTGAGTGAAATGGAGATAAGTAATATGCCTGACAGAGAATTTAAAGTAATGATTGTAAAGATACAACGATCATAAAGATATTCACTGGACTTGAGAAAATAGAGGAGGACATCAGTGAGACACTTAACAATGAGATTAAAACAAAAGGGCCAATCAGGGACGAAGAACACAATAAATGAAATTTAAAATACACTACATGGAATAAACAGTAGACTAGATGAAACAGAAGAACAAATTGGTGACCTGGAGAACAGAGCAATAGAAAATAGCTGAGGAGGTGAGAGAAAGAAAAATTATAGAAGAGAATAGACTTAGGGAACTCAGCAACATCATCAAGCAGAGTACATGTCATCAAGCAGAAAGAGAAGAGAAAAAAGAGAAGGCAGATCATCTATCTGCAGAAATAATATCTGAAAACTTCCTGAATCTGGGGAAGAGAATAGAAATCCAGACCCAGGAGGCACAGAAATTCCCCAACAAAATCAACCCCAAGAGGTCCATACCAAGACACACAGCGATGAAGATGGCAAAAAGTAGTGATAGAGAATTTTAAAAGCAGCAAGAGAAAAGAGAGGAGTTACATAGAAGAGAAACTCCAAAAGGCTATGAGCTGATTTTTCAACAGAAATATTGCAGGCCAGAAGGGCCTGGCATGATATATTCAAAGTGCTGAAAGGGAAAAATCTGCAGCCAAGAATACTCTTATCCAGCAAGTCTATCAATAAGAATAAAAGAAGAGCTAAAGAGCTTCCCAGACAAATTAAAGTTAAAGGATTTCATGACCACTAGACCAGCCTTATAAGAAATATTAAAGGAGACTCTGAGTGGAAAGGAAGGACTATACGCAAACGCAAGGGGAGTAGGAAGCCCAAAAGCAATAAAATCACACAAGGAACTGTCAGAATAAAAGGATGTAAAATATGACACCATATATCTAAAATGTGGGGAGAAGGGGAGTAAAGAATGGGCTCAAACTTAAGCAATCATCAACTTAATAGAAACTGCTATATGCAAAACATGTTATATACAAACCAAATGGTAACCACAAATCACAAAACCAGTAATAGATATGCAAAGAATAAAGAGAAACGAATCCAAGCATATCATTAAAGAAAGTCAGCAAACCATGAAAGAGAACAAAAGAAGAAAGGATGAGAGAAAATCTACAAAAACAACCAAAAAACAAGTAATAAATTGGCAATAAAGACATATCTATCAATAAGTACTTTGAATGTAAAGGGACTAAATTTCCCAATCAAAAGACATAGAGTGATAGAATAGACAAAACAAAAACAAAAACCACAAAAAAACAAAAAACAAAACAAGGAAACCAAAAAACAAACAAACAAAAACAAACCCACCTATACTGCCTACAAGTGTCTCATTTCAGACCTAAAGACACTTGCAGATTGAAATGAAGGGATGGAAAATAATTTATCATGCGTATGGAGGTGAAAAGAAAGCTGGGGTACGGGGCGCCTGGGTGGCTCAGTGGGTTAAAGCCTCTGCCTTCGGCTCAGGTCATGATCCTGGGGTCCTGGGATCGAGCCCCACATGGGGCTCTCTGCTCAGCGGGGAGCCTGCTTCCCCCTCTCTCTCTCTGCCTGCCTCTCTGCCTACTTGTGATCTCTGTCTGTCAAATAAATAAATAAAATCTTTAAAAAAAAAGAAAGAAAGAAAGCTGGAGTAGTAATGCATATCTTGGACAAAATAGACATTCAAACAAAGACTGCAACAAGAAATAAAGGACACTATATAATCATTAAGGGGACAATCCAACAAGAAGATATAACAATTGTAAATATTTACGCACCCAGCATAGGAGCACCCAAATACTTAAAGTAGTTAATAACAAGCATAAAGGAAGTAATCAGTAGTAATATAATAATAGTGGGGTATTTTACTTTATTTATTTTTTTAAAGCTCTTACTTATTTATTTGACAGACAAATCACAAGTAGACAGAGAAGCAGGCAGAGAGAGGAGGAAGCAGGCTCCCCACTGAGCAGAGAGCCCAACGCAGGGCTCAATCCCAGAACCCTGGGATCATGAATTAGTGGGGTATTTTAACACCTCACTTAAATCAATGGACAGAAATCAATAAGGAACAGGGCCTTTGAATAACACAACGGACCAGAAGGACTTAAAAAATATATTCAGAATATTCCATCCTGAAACAGCAGAATACACATTGTTTTCAAGTACACATGGAATATTTTCCAGAACAGATCACATATTAACACAAAAAACACACCTCAACAAATTTAAAAAGACTGAAGTCATTCTATGCATTTTTTTTTTTTACCACAATGGTATGAAATTAGAAATCAACCACAAGAAAAAATACGGACAGAGCACAAAATATAGAGGTTGAATAACATGCTACTTACCAGTGAATGGACAAAACAAGAAATCAAAGATGAAATCAAAGAATACAGGGGTGCCTGGGTGGCTCAGTGGGTTAAAGCCTCTGCCTTCAGCTCAGGTCATGATCCCAGGGTCCTGGATCGAGCCCCGCATCAGGCTCTCTGCTCCACAGGGAGCCTGCTTCCTCCTCTCTCTCTGTCTGCCTCTCTGCCTACTTGTGATCTCTGTCTGTCAAATAAATAAATAAAATCTTTTAAAAAAAAAAAGAATACATGGAGATAAATGAAAATGAAAACACAACAATCCAAAATCTTAGGGATGCAGCAAAAGTGGTTTCAATAGGGAAATTTATAGTCATACAGACCTACTTCAAGAAGCAAGAAAAATCTCAAATAAACAATCTAACTTCACACCTAAAGGAAGAAGAATGAACAGAACTTAAAACAAGTAGAAGGAAGAAAATAATAAAGATTATAGCAGAAATAAATGAAATTAAAACTAAAAAACAATAGAATGGATCAATGAAACTAAAAGCTGGTTCTTTGAAAAGATCAACAAAATTAAAAATCCTTTAGACAGATTCCTCAAAAACAAAAAGAGAGAGGAGACAAGCAAAATTAGAAATATAAGAGGAGAAATAACAACTGACATCACAGATATACAAAGGATTGTAAGAGAGTATTGTGAAAAAGTATATGCCAGCAATCTGGACAACCTAGAAGAAATGGATAAATTTCTAGAACAAAATAATCTCCCAAAATTGAATCAGGAAGAAATAGAAAATTTGAACAGAGAGATTACCAGCAATGAAATTGAATTAGTAATCAAAAAACTCCTAAGAAACAAAAACCAGGACCAGATAGCTTCACAGGAAATTCTACTATACATTTAAAGAAGATTTAATATCAGTCCTTCTTAAACTCCTCCAAAAAAGAGAAGAGGAAAGCATATTTCTCAATTTACTCCATAAGGCCTGAATTACCCTGACACCAAACTGGTTAAAGACACCACAGGAGGGGAGGAGTTAAGATGGCTGAGAAGTAGGGTGGACCCTAGGCTTGTCTCTTCCCTGGAACACAGCTAGATAGTTGTCAAATCATTCTGAATATCTAAGAAATTCAACTGGAGGTCTGAGAGAAGAAATACCACAAGTATACAAGTAGAAAAGAGAAAACCTCTTGGAAGGAAAGGGGTGCAGAGTTGACTTGGGGGACATGAAGCTGTGGATATGGCGGCAGAGAGGGAATCTGCGTAAGGGGGCTAACACAAAGTATTATAAGCAGTGGAGCACAAAATCTGAACTTGTAGAAGTCTGCTACCTGTGGGTGACATGCCTGGCTTAAAGGTGCTTAGGTGGAGAAACAAGGTAGAGTCCCAGGCATGACAGTGTGGTCAGAGGATCTGCTGGGTCTCAAGAACAGGTGGCATGGAAGGACTGCACTGTTCCCAGGCAAAGGAGTGGGGAAGCCTGCTAGGAGCAGCAAGGCTGGGTGCCGGCTTTGTTCTCTATTTTGCCATAAACTGCTGCGTGCCATAGAACTGCTTTCCTGGCATGAGGGGCACACGCCTAAAACACAGCAAGATCCTCCCCCAGAGGAAGAGCTCAAGTTTGCACTGCGGGAGTCCCTAAAATTTGTAGTTTTAAAACTCAGTTGAGGGCCTGAGATTTAAAAAAAGGCTCAGACACAAGCAGGGTGAATGAAGGATTCTGATGGAACACAACAAAGGTGACTGATTGCTCTTCTATATGGTCTCCTGAAGAGTGAGGGGCGCAAGCTTTCAACTCAGGGCAAGAGAGCAGGGCACTGCTACATTCACCCCATCAGCACTGAAAGTCTTCAGGGAACAAAACAGCACCACCTAGTGGAGGACAGAGCTGCTCATGCCAAGCCTCCCACCCCCACCCCACCTCACACCCTGGAGACCCAATTCCACTGAAATAAGTCAGCCTGAGCATCAGGGAAGCAGACCCCTCCCCCGGAAGACCAACACAAACAACTTGTTCATAGCAAGTCTACTGATTAGGGAGTGCTGCAAAGCTTCAGCTCTAGGGGAAAGAGGATCTAGTGTCCTAATTTCACTTTTATTATTTATTTGTTTATTATTATTTTTTCATTTATTTTCTCATTTTTTCAATTCACTTTTTAACTTTTTATTATTAACATTTAAAAAATTTTATTTACATGTATTTTTATATACTTCTTAAATATTTTAATTTTCAATTTCTTTTCTTATTTTTTTTTTTAATTTTTGGAACTAGATTCTTTTAAAAAGCAGTCCAAAACACACCCAGGAACTAGTATTTTTAGTTTTAGGTTTTTTTTTTTCTTTCTTTTTTTTCTTGTTTTCTTTTCTGGACAAAATGATGACATGGAGAAATACACCCCAAAAGAAAGAGCAGGAAGTAGAAATAATGTCCAGGGATTTAATCAGTACCAATATAAGTAAGATGTCTGAACTAGAATATAAAAAAAAAATTATAAGGATATTAGCTGGGTTTGAAAAAAAGCATAGAAGACACCAGAGAATCCCTTACTACAGAGATAAAAGAACTAAAATCTAGTTAGGACAAAAATAAAAATGTTATAATTGAGATCCAAACCCAAATGGATTTAATAAAAACTAGGATGGATGAAGCAGAGGAGCCTATCAGTGATATAGAAGATAAAATTATGGACAATTAAGGAAACTGAAAAGAAGAGGGAAAGAGGAATAATGGACTACCAAGGTAGACTTAGGGAACTCAGTAACTTATTAAAATGTAATAACATTTCTATCATAGGAGTCCCATAGGAAGAGAGAGAAAAAGAGGCAGAAGGCTTATATGAACAAATTATAGCTAAAAACTTGCCTAATCTGGGGAAGGATACAGTTATCAAAATCCAGGAAGCACAGAGAGCTCCTATTAAATTCAATAAAAGCCAACCATTGCCTAGACATACCATTGTCAAATTCAGAAAACACACAGAAAAGGAAAGAATACTGAAAGCAGCAAGGGAAAAAGAGCCCTTAACCTACAAAGGAAGACAGATCAGGTTGCCAGCAGAAATGTCCACAGAAACCTGGTAGGTCAGAAGAGAGTGGCAGGATATATTCAACATACTGAAAGGAAAAATATGCAGCCAAGAATATTCTTATCCAGAAAAGCTGTCATTCGGAAGGGAAGGTGAGATGAAGATTTTCCCAGACAAACAAAAACTAAAGGAATTCATGACCACTAAACCAGCCCTGCAAGAAATTTTAAGGAGTCTTTGAGTGGAGGGGGAAAAAAAAGATTGAAAGCAACAAAGACTGGAAAGGACCAGAGAAGATCACCAGAAACACCAACTCGACAGATAACACAATGGCACTAAATTCATATCTTTCAATAATCACTTTGAATGTAAATGAACTAAGTGTTCCAATTGAAAGACACAGAGTATCAGAATGAATTTTTTTAAAAAGCAAGATCCATCTATATGCTGCCTACATGAAACTCATGTTAGATCTAAAGACATATGCAGATTGAGAGTGAGGGGATGGAGAACCATCTATCATGCTAATGGATGACATTTGAAAGCTGGAGTAGCCATACTTATATCAGACAAACCAGATTTTAAAACAAAGACTGTAGTAAGAGATGAAGAAGTACATTATATCACAATTGAGGGATCTATCCATCAAGAAGATCTAACTATAAATATTTATGCCCCAAATTAAGAGCACCAAAATACACAAACCAATTAATAATAAACATAAAGAAACTCCTTGATAATAATGCAATAATAGTAGGGGGACTTTAACACCTCACTTACAGCAATGGACAGATCATCTAAGCAGAAAATCAACAAGGAAACAATGGCTTTGAATGACACATTAGATCAGATGGACTTAACAGATATAGTCAAAACATTTCATCCTAAAGCATCAGATTGTGCATTCTTTTCAAGAGCACATGGAACAGTCTCCAGAATAGATCACATCCTGAGTCAGAAATCAGGTCTCAACAAGTAAAAAAGGTTGAGCTCATGCCATCCATGATTTCAGACCACAACACAAGAAAAAAATTAGAAAGACCTTGAATACATGGAGATTAAAGAAGATCATACTAAAGAATGGATGGCTTAACCAAGAAATTAAAGAACAATTTAAAAAAAATACATGGGAGCAAATGAAAATGCAAACACAACAGTCCAAAACCTTTGAGATGCAGCAAAAGGAGTCTGAGAAGGCAAATATACTGCAATACAAGCCCACCTCAAGAAGGAAGAAGCATCTCAAACACACAACCTAACCTTAATCCTAAAGGAACTAGAAAAGGAACAACAAATAAAGCCCAGAGCCAGCAGAAGAAGGGAAATAATAAAAATTAGAGCAGAAATAAATGATATAGAAACAAAAAAGAAAGTAGAACAGAGTAACAAAACTAAAAGATGGTTCTTTGAAAGAATTAATAAAATTGATAACCCCCTAGACAGACTTATCAAAAAGAAAAGAGAAAGGACCCAAATAGATGAAATCATGAATGAAAGAGGATAGATCATAAACAACACCACAGAAATACAATGATAAGAGAATACTATGAAAAATTATGTGCCAACAAACTGGGCAATCTGGAAGAAATGGACAAATCCTAGAAATTTACAAACTACCAAAATGGAAACAAGTAGAAATAGAAAATTTGAATAAACCCATCAACAGCAAAGAAATTGAATCAGTCATTAAAAGTCTCCCAACAAACAAAAGTCCTGGACCTGATGACTTCCCAGGGGAATTCTAGCAGACATTTATTTTTTATTTTTTTTTAAAGATTTTATTTATTCATTTGACAGACAGATTTTATAAGTAGTCAGAGAGGCAGCCAGGGAGAGAGGAGGAAGCAGGACCCCCGCCCAGCAGAGAGCCCGATGGGGGCTCGATCCCAGGACCCTGAGACCACGACCCGAGCCGAAGGCAGAGGCCTCAAACCACTGAGCCACTCAGGCGCCCCTCTAGCAGACATTTAAAGAAGAGTTAATACCTATTCTTCTCAAACTGCTCCAAAAGATAGAAATGGAAGGAAAACTTCCAAGCTCATTCTATGAAGCCAGAACTACCTTGATCCAAAAACCAAAGACCCTACCACAAAGAAGATTTATAGGCCAATATCCCTGATGAACACGGATGCAAAATTTCTCAATAAAATACTAGCAGATCAAATTCAACAGTATATTAAAAGAATTATTTGCCATGATCAAGTGGAATTTATTCCTTGACTATGGGGGTGTTCAATATTTGCATATCAATCAGCATGATACACCACATAATAGGAGAAAGGATATGAATCATATGATCCTTCAATGGATGCAAAAAAAAATGATCCGACAAAATATAGCATCCATTCTTGATAAAAATCCTCAATAACATAGGGGGTAGGTGGAACATATTTCAATATCATAGAGGCCGTATATGAAAGAGTCTCAGCTAATATCATCATCAATAGGGAAAAACTAACAGCCTTTCCCCTACAGTCAGGAACAAGTCAAGGATTTCCACTCACCATTACTATTTAACACGGTACTGGAAGTCTTAGCCTCAACAGTCAGAAAACAAAAGGAAATAAAAAGCATCCAAATCAGCAAAGAAGAAGTCAAATCTTTACTATTTGTAGATGACAGGATATTCTACATAGAAAACCCAAAAGATTCTACAAAAAAATTGCTAGAACTAATACATAAATTCAGCAAAGTTGCAGGATATAAAATAAATGTGAGAAATCTGTTATACTTCTATACACCGAAACCAAGCACCAGAAAGGGAAATCAAGGAATATATCCCATTTAAAACTGTACCAAAACCCAAGCTATCTAGGAATAAACTTAACTAAAGAAGTAAAAGATCTGTACTCTAAAAACTATAGAACACTTTTGAAAGAAACTGAAGAGGACACAAAGAAATAGAAAAACATACAGTGCTCATAAATTGGATTGGATTGGAAGAACAAACATTGTTAAAATGACTATCCTACCCAAAACAATCAACACATTTAATGCAATCCCTACCAAAATACAACAGCATTTTTCAGAGCTAGAACACACAATCCTAAAATTTGTATAGAGCCACAAAAGACCCCAAATAGCCAAAGCAATCCTGACAAAGAAAATCAAAGCTAGAGGCAACAATTCCAGACTTCAAGCTATATTGTAAAGATCTAGTCATC
The DNA here is from genome assembly GCA_003697995.1 of Taxidea taxus jeffersonii. Taxonomy (NCBI): domain Eukaryota; kingdom Metazoa; phylum Chordata; class Mammalia; order Carnivora; family Mustelidae; genus Taxidea; species Taxidea taxus. Next base: position 119,949 of record ML106856.1, read on the forward strand.
AAGACAGTATGGTACTGGCACAAAACAGACACATGAGTCAATGGAATAGAAAAGAAAACCTGGAAATGCACCCACAACTATATGGTCACCTAATCTTCAGCAAAACAGGAAAGAGTATCTGATGGAAAAAAACAGTCTTTTCAACAAATAGTGTTGGGCAAATTGGACAGCAATGTGAAGAATGAACTGGACCACTTTCTTACACCATACATAAAAATAAATTCAAAATAGATGAAAGACCTAGATGTAAGACAGGAAACCGTTAAAATCCTAAAGGAGAACATAGACACAAACCTCTTTGACCTCAGCCATAACAGTTTCTTACTAGACACATCGCCAGAGGAAGGGAAAGAGAAGCAAAAACAAACTATTGGGAATTCATCAATATAAAATGCTTTTGCACAGTGAAAGAGATAATCAACAAAACTGAAAAGCAGCCTATGAAATGGGAGCAGATATTTGCAAAGGACCTATCTGACAAAGGGTTAGTATCGAAAATCTGTAAAGAACTTATCAAAATCAACACCCCAAAATCAAATAATCCAGTTAAAAAATGGGCAGAAGACATGAATAGACACTTTTCCAAGTAAGACATCCAGATGGCCAACAGATACATAAAAAGATGCGCAACATCATTCATCATCAGGGAACTATAAATCTAGCCCACAATGACATACCACCTCCCACCTGTCAGAATGGCTAAAATTAACAACACTAGAAACAACAGGTGTTGGCAAGGATTGCACTATTGGTGGGAATGAAAACTGGTGCGGCCATTTTGGAGAACAGTATGGAGGTTCCTCAAAAAGTTAAAAATAGAGCTACCTTCCTACAATCCAGTAATTGTGCTACTAGGTATTTACCCAAAGTATAGTTTCAAAAACATACTTTTGAAGGTGTACATGCACCCTGATGTTTATAGTAGCACTATCAACAATAGCCAAACTAAGGAGAGAGCCCAAATATCAATCAACTGATGAAAGAATAAAGAAGATGTGGTATATATAACTGGAATATTACTGAGTGTCAAAAAGAATGAAATCTTGCCATTTGAAACAACTTGGATAGACCTAGAGTATATTATGCTAAATGAAATAAGTCAGTCAGTGAATGACAAATACCATATGATCTCATTCATATGTGGAATTTAAGAAAGAAAGTAAGTGAACATATGGGAAGGAGAATAAGCAAGAAAAGAGAGAGGGAAACAAAACACAAGAGACTCTTAATGATAGAGAACAAACTGAGGGTTGATGGAAGGAGGTGGCTGGGATGGATGGACTAGATGGGTGATTCACATTAAGGAGGGTACTTGTGATGAGCACTGGGTGGTTTTTTTTTTTAAGATTTTATTTATTTGTCAGAGAGAGAGCGAGAGCACAAGCAGGCAGAGTGGCAGGCAGAGGCAGAGAGAGAAGCAGGCTCCCCACTGAGCAAGAAGCCTGATGCAGGACTCGATCCCAGGACTCTGGGATCATGACCTGAACCAAAGGCAGTGGCTTAACCAACTGAGCTACCCAGGTGTCCCTAGCACTGGGTGTTGTATATAAGTGATGAATCACTGAATTCTTCTCCAGAAACCAATATTGCACTGTATGTTAGCTAAAATTGAAATTTTAAAAAAGACACCACAAAAAAGAGACCTGTGAAACAAAAAAACCTCAACAAAATATGAGCAAATCAAATCCAAGGATACATTAAAAATATTATTCACCATGATGAAGTAGGATTTATTCCTGGGCTGCAAAGGTGATTCAATATTTGCAAATCAATTAATGTGATACATCACATCAACAAGAGAAGAGATGAAAACCACAGGATCATTTCCAAAACACACACACACACACACACACACACACACACACACACACACACAGGATCATTTTAATAGATGCAAAAAAAGCATTTGTCAAAGTCATCATAAAAACCTCAACAAAGTATGTGTATGGAGGACATACCTCAACATAATAGATGTATAGAGGTATAAAGGTAAAATAATTTTCATAATATGAAAGGCCCACAGGTAACATCAGATTCAATGGTGAAAAACTAAAAGCTTTCCCCCAAGATCAGGAGCAAGAAAAGACAAGGATGTCCACTATCACCACTTTAATTCAATATAGTACTGGAAGTCCTAGCCACAGCAATCAGACAAGAAAAAGGAGTAAAAGTCATCCAAATTGGTAAGGAAAAAGTGTAACTGTCACTATTTGAGGATGACATGATACTATATATAGAGAACTCTAAAGGCTCCACCAAAAAAACTAATAGAACTGGTAAATGAATTCAGGAAAGCTGCAGGATACAAAATAAATGTACAGAAACCTATTGCATTTCTATACATTAATAATGAAGCAGAAGAAGGATAATTCAGACAACAATCTCATTAAGAATTTCACCAAAAGTAATAAAATACCTGGGAATAAACTTAACCAAAGTGAAAGACCTGTACTCTGAAAACTGTAAAACACTGATGAAAGGAATAGAAAATGACACAAACAAATGAGAAGATAGTCCATGTTCATGGATTAGAAGAACAAATATTGTTAAAATCTCAAGGACATTAGAAGAAAGTGGAAAATGAAGGAGGGGGGAATCAGAGGGGGAGATGAACCATGAGAGACTATGGACTCCAGGAATCAAACTGAGGGTTTTAGAGTGGAGTGGGTAGAGAGCTAGGTTAGCCCAGTAATGGGTATTAAGGAGGGCACGTATTGCATGGAGCACTGGCTTTATATGCAAACAGTGAATCATGGAACACTGCATCAAAAACTAATGATGTACTGTATGGTGGCTAACATAACATAACAAAAAATTGTAAAAAGAAAACACAATACTAGCCAAAGCAATATACAGATTTAATTCTTATCAGAATACCAACAGCATTTTTCACAGAGCTAGAACAATCCTAAAATTAGTATAAAAACACAAAAGATGCCACACAGCCAAAGCAACCTTGAAAAAGCAAAAGCAGAGGTATCACAATTCCAAGTGTTAAGCTATACTACAAAGCTGTAGTCATCAAGACAGTATGGTACTGGCACAAAAACAGACACATATAGTCAATTAATCTTTGACAAAGCAGGAAAGAATATCCAATGGGAAAAAGACTTTTCAACAAGTGGTGGTTGGAAACTGGATAGTAACATGCAAAAGAATGAAACCAGACCATTTTGTTATACCATATACAAAAATAAATTCAACATGGGCATAATACCTAAATGTGAGACCTGAAACCATAAACATTCTAGAGGAGAGCACATATGACATAGGCCATTGCAACATTTTTCCAGATATGTCTCCTGAGACAAAGGAAACAAAAGCAAAAATAAACTACTAGAACTACACAAAATAAAAAGCTCCCACACAGTGAAGGGAACAACAAAGTAAAAGGCCACCCATGGAATGGGAGATGTCTGCAAATGATATATCTGACAAAGGGTCAGTATCCAAAACATATCAAGAACTTATAGAACACAATGCCAAAGAACCCAAACACCCGATTAAGAAGGGGCAGAAGACATTAACAGACATTTCTTCAAAGAAGATATACAGATGGCCAACATACATGAAAAGATGCTCAACATCACTCATCATCAGGGAAATGCAAATTGAAACCACACTGAGATATTAGTGTACCTGATATCTGTTACTAAGAGAGTTACCTGTTAGAAGGACTAACATAAAAAACTGAGGAAACAAGTGCTGGGGAGGCCATAGAGAAAAAGAAACCTTTGTGCACTGTTGGTGGGAATGCAAACTGGTATAGCCATTGTAGAAAACAGTATGGAGGTTGCTCAAAAAAATAAAAATAGAACCCTCTGATCCAGTAATTACACTACTGGGTGTTTAACCAAAGAATACAAAAACACTAATTTTAAAGGATATATGCGTCCTTATGTTTAATGCAGCATTATCTATATTAGCCATATTATGGATGCAGCCCAAGTGTCCATCGATAGGTGAATGCATAAAGAAGTGGTATATATAATGGAATATTATCCAGCCATAAAAAAGAATGACATCTTACCTTTGCAAGAACATGGATAGAGCTAGAGAGTATAATGCTAAGTGAAATAAGCCAGTCAGAAAAAGAGACATACCATATGATTTCACTCATGTGGAATTTAAGAAACAAAACAAAGTAACAAAAGAAAAAAGAAGAGAGATACAAACCAAGAAACAGACTCTGAACTACAGAGAACAAACTAATTATTTGCCAGAGGGGAGGTGGGTAGCAGGTGTGTGAATTAGATGAAAGGGATTAAGAGTACACTTATTATGAGCAATATATAAAACTGTGGGTGGGTTTTTTTTTAAGATTTTATTTTTTAGAGAGAGAGAGAGAGCAAACACAAGTTGGGGGAATGGCACGCAGAGGGAGAAGCAGGCTTCCTGCTGAGCAAGGAGATATGCCAACTCAATCGCAGGACCCTGGGATCATGACCTGAGCCAAAGGCAGGTGACTTAACCGACTTAATTGACTGAGCCACCCAGGCGTCCTAAGCAACATATAGAATGGTTGAATCACTACATTATATACCTGAAACTAATATAACACTGTATGTTAGCAGTGGAACTAGAATTTTAAAAGCTTAAATAAATAAATAATAAATAAATAAATAAAAATAAAAGCGTTTTTTGCTTAACAGAAAATTATTTCACAAATTCAAGGAACCAATAATTATTATATAATTTCCAACCTAATTTAACAAAGCAACACCTATGCTATGCTCCTTCCTCTCAAAAATTATAATCTACCCATTCTTAAAGTAAATGATGCAAAAATTCTAAATCAAGATACAGAAAATGAATCCAGAAATATGTTTAAAGAATACTACATGAGTGGATGGGAATTTGGCACTTTTCCCCCAGTGATGTTAGTAAACTGGCTTTCCGGGAGTAGCAGGAGGCATTTGCTGATTTCTGTGGTATGAGTTCCCTCACCCTGGTCAATTTCAAGTTACCACTGGTTTAATAGCAGGCTCACAAAATTCCTGAAATTGTAGCAATCACTTCTTGCACGCCTATGCCTGAGAGGGCAGACTCCAGTACCCCAGTACTAAATTGTCAGGGCACCTGGGTGGCTCAGTGGGTTAGACCCCTGCCTTCGGCTCAGGTCATGATCTCAGGGTCCTGGAATTGAGCCCCGTAACGGGCTCTCTGCTCAGTGGGGAGCCTGCTTCCCACCCCTCTCTCTCTGCCTACTGCTCTGCCTACTTATGATCTCTCTCTCTCTCTGTCAAATAAATAAATAAAATCTTTTAAAAAAATCAATGACCCCAGCTCTAAGTGTTAAACAACTTCTTCTGGTTGGGTTATCAATTGTTATTGCTGTTATTATTAGTAGTAGTATACAATTGATCCAGATCAAATAAATTTGTTACAAATTTGGGTTTAAAAAATCCTAATATAAAACATGATCAGAGGTGCATCTATCAACATATATAAGGGCTATTTCTCTTCAAGTAGCTTATGTAGCCATGATTAATATGACATTGCTAGAATGATTCAGGCTTCTATGTTAGTATAATTCCTGTTATTATTATTATAGAATTAAGAAGTAACATATCTTAGTAACATAAATAAGTATATGTTAGTGGAAAAGATTTTATTATAGCAATACTATAATACAAATCTTTGAAATATTTCCAAGTTTTATAATCCAAATTCTATAGTTATTCATCAATGTAATTATTTTTAATGATCACAAGCCAGCAACTCTCTTACGTCCTATTTTAGTTTGGTGAAAGTTTAAAGAACTGAAAAACACTTAGAAAAGTGTGTTACTTGTCATCAGAGTCATTCACTTTCTGGGAAGTATGCAAAAAAAGGTTACTAAGATTTGTCAGATGATCACTATTCCTCTTTCACTTAGAAATAGATTGATTAATTCATGAAAAGTTAGGAGAGTTACTTATTAATTTCATTACACTTTTACCAATACAACATTTGTAAATGTATTTTTGGCATAATCTTGGAGCTATATATTTAATCATTCTATTTATGGAAATATTTACCATTTGACATAAATGGTAAAGCTATCTTCTTTGTCAAACCAAATAGCCAAGGAGATTTTTTTTGTCAGAGAAAGTCTGGCTTTATTTTTAAATTCAAATCAACGTGTTAATTTGTATTTCAAAACATAGATGTGAGTAGATATAAAGTAAAAGGTAATTTGTAAGTTAGATTACTAAAAATATTCCAGTAAGATTAAAATGACATGATCTAATATATTTACCCTTTTTAAAGTAAGTTATATGAATTAGACAATAAATCCTTCTCATTATTTCATTTGTTCTATTGCAATGTAATTTGCAGCTAAAATTATCAGTTATTTGAGAAGAGTGGAGCATTACAATACCCTTGGCATTCCTTCCATAATTGTTTGTATATGATTTGGTTTGAAGGTCAATTAAGTGAGTCTCATGTATAAAAATCTGAAATAACTCCAATAATTTTGTTAGACATAATTATCAAAACTTTTAAATCTATTTTAAAAAGTGAAAAGAATATATCGCTAAAGATAATCAGTCTAGTAGCTAGCATATAATTACAGTTTTATTTTGTATAAGTAATAGTAGGAAGGAAATATTAATCATTTTAAGCATGACAAATGATTATAAGAAAGAGTTCATGATATGATTTGAAAAACTAGGTTTTGAGTATCACCCTTAAGAATATACTGCTAATCTGAGAGAATTCAGGTAAAAGTTTCATTTGCACATTTTATTTAATAACCTTGCAAATGCTGGTAGTTTCAGGAAACATCCTGATTGCCTCTGCAGGAATCAATGGCCAGGAGGATAAGCACTAAAAATGGGTATAAAGAGTTGCTCACATTGGGGCACCTTTGTGACTCAGTGGGTTAAGCCTCTGCCTTTGGCTCAGGTCATGATCCCAGGGTCCTGAGATCGAGTCCTACATTGGGCTCTCTGCTCAGCGGGGAGCCTGCTTCCCCCCCTCTCTCTGCCTGTCTCTCTGCCTACTTGTGCTCTCTCTGTCAAAAAAAAGAAAAGAAAAAAGAAAGAGTTGCTCACATTTATTTTATTTTTCAAGATTTATATATTTATTTGACAGAGAGAGACACAGTGAGAGAGGGAACACAAGCAGGGGGAGTGGGAGAGGAAGAAGCAGGCTTCTGCTGAGCAGGGAGCCATATGTGGGCTCGATCCCCTGACTCTGAGATCATGACCTGAGTCCAAGGCAGTTAAGGACTGAGCCACCCAGGTACCCCGAGTTGCTTGCATTTAAATATGATGGCCTGTTCTCAGTATTCATTTCTTCATACAGAAGCACTCCTTGCTCTGCTCTCCTGTTTATCTCCCTTAAGAACTTCTTTCACTATAGGCAGAGAATGGAAGAAGTCAGGCCATTAAAACGAAACCTGTCATTTCTCTACATACCATACATCAGAACATCACAAAATGAGAGGCCAACCACCCCCTTTCCAACACCACGCTTCATTCTTAATAGAGCTACAGAAGACAGGAACAGAGGAGAAAGCTCCAAAGGTTTCTGATGTCTTGATTTATTATTTACAAAAAGGTTTTCTCTCTCTTTGATGCCCTTGAAGTTTTGTCTGTGGGCAATGCATCAGGGTAAGAGTTGAGATAGGTGAGGGGAATGCCTCCCTTTTGTAAAAAGTTATGATGAGCACAGGTTCATCCAAACAAATTAATTTTAGAGAAGAATAGATAGAAGCCAAGGGTTTCAGAACAGAATTCTGTAAAATAGCCATGTTTGAGTACCCCTTGTCAAGTCCTTTGCCCCAGGGAATCACATCCACCACTCTTGAGGACCACTGTCCCATGAAACTATGAGTTCCCAAGGATGGAAACAATTTACCTATCCCTGCATCTCTGCCCCTCCTGCAGTGCCTGACACATAGCATTGCAAAAAAATACGGAACGAATTAGTTCATTCATTTACAGAAGAGAAAGGTGCCACTTCAGAAGGGATTTAAAAGTAAAAACTGCATGAATAAGCCCAAAGCAAGTTGTAAAGGTTAGATTTTGTTTTCATCCTGGTTTTTAGCCTGTCTGCTTCCCTTTACACACACACACACACACACACACACACACACACACACTCTCTTCTACTTAACCCTTCCTGAGTCCTCTATCATGTTCCTCCAAGCATCCACATACTCTGTCTTCTAGAAGCCCTGAGTCCCTCTCTACAATTTCCTGCCAAAGCCCTCCATCCCAGGCCTTAACCTTTGAAAGTTTCCTCATACTCACTCTGATATGGACTGAAAGTTTTTATCTCCCCCAAATTCCCATGCTGAAGCCCTAATCCCTAATGTGATGATATTTGAAGGTGCAGCCTTTGGGAGGCGACTGGGTTGAGATTTGGTCATGAGGGTGGAGGCTGTATGATGACGTTAGTGTCCTCACAAGAAGAGGAAGAAATCAGAGTCCCTGTGCTTTCTGTCATGTGAAGATACAGCAAGAAAGTGGTGTCTGTGAACCAGGTAGAGGGCTCTCCCTTGCCAGAACCTTGACCTTAGAATTTGCTGCCTCCAGAACTGTGATAAATAAGTATCTGTTGTTTTAGTCACCTAGGCCAAGGCACTTTGTTACAAAAGCTGACTAGAACAACACACCCCATCACAGTGGATCTATCTATTCAAGGACCCATCCCCACAAGTTATTTTTGGGCAGTGACAACAGACCCCTCTACTTCTACAAAATTCCTCCACTAAAGGACTCACTGACTACCAAGATCTCCTAATCCTGGCAGGCTGACAGGCTGCAGGGGTTCTTGGCTTGAGGAAGGCCCCACGTCAAAAGTCAAGGACAGTGATTACAAATCCCTCTCAACTCTACCCACTCTTTTGGAGAAGAACCCAAAGATAGAGCTGTAGCACTATTCCTTTAGTTTCTAGTTCTCCCTCTGACATAGCCCAGTGCATCAACCTTACATGCAGACACTGTGGGGCTGTGCATCTCGGTCACCCCACAGTAGAATGCTATCCTGGTCCTTCCATGACTTTGTTCTCTTAGTTACTGTCCACTGTCCTGGTTCCTTCCTGTTAGGGCTCAGATACGCTCACTCCTCTCCCACGTTCCTCTCACTCAAATAACCTCTTTATCTTCTCCCCTTCTCAGCAGCCTTGTGAAAAGACATTTATGGTCCTGGCTTCCCTTCTCCATGTATCCCACAGATCCTCTCCAGTTGTATCCTGGCTACAAACTCACTCTTCCACTGAAACTTCTTTCACAGAGTAAAAAAATACATACATACATACATACATACATACATACATACATACAAACAAAAAACAGGGTTGGGGGGGCACCTTCTTGCAAATTCCAATCTGCAAGAGTCAAGAGACAGGGGAAGAAGTTCCCTTGCAAGTATATTAGGGATTTACAGAGGAGTCATGAGCCCTAAGAAAGAAAATAATCACCAGCCTGAAAGAGAGACCCAGAATCCAGAATGATCTGCTCAGGAAGTAGAGTGATGCTTCTTGTGTCTGGAGGGTGTCACTGACTGACTGAGGGCACCTGTGTGTATGGGGCCACCTGCTTCTGAGTCAGCAAGAGTGACAGGGAAGCATGGATCTTCTGTGGGCCAGTGTGACCAACGACATCTCAAAACCACACATTACCACAGCATTGTGGGCAAAGCTATGAAGGGGACTCAGCGGCTTTGTAGTCAATGTTATACTGGCTTCATGGAACATTTTGGGGCCTCATGCAATAAAGCAAGCCAAGCTGACGTGAAAGGCCTTCGCCTCCTACTCAGTGCTGTCCCACCTGCTTCAAATACATAAAAATGCTAAATAGGAGATACTACTCTGTGTATATACCCAAGTTCAATACCAGAAGAGGTGCCAGGAATGAAAAGATAACTAGAAGCTGGAGGAGCTTGGCTAAAGCTAAAGCCACAGGCAGGCACAGGCAGGTCAGAGCTGCACACAGGCCTTAACCTCTAGGAGTGTGGCTTTTGATTAATGCAGATGCCGGCTCCCTGCTGGAAGCCAGAAGCCCTGGAAGGCTGACTTGTCCCTTAGTGGAGAAGACACAAACGGTGCCCACCAGCTTACGGATATGGTGGCTCCCAGGAGGCCAAGAGTGATAAGAATTATGTAAGAGAATCATGCCAGACCTAACCCACCAACAGAAATGGAGTCAGAATTCACATACATGGAGAGTAAAGAGACATATAACACTTCCAGCCAAATACTGACATATGAGATTGCCCTGAACTCATTAACTGCATGAGGTCCAGAGAGATAAATGTGAACTGTTCCACTGGGAGGCAGTCATGCCCCAGGCCCATGGGACTCAGTGAGAAGAAACCACCATGAGATAGTCAGCAGGTAAGAAACGAGGGACTTTGAACTCTGAAAACCAAAAATAGTAATACCATCTGAGATAACATTAAACTAAGACTGGCACCGTCAATTGTTCAAAAGGATAAAGGAAGAAATACGCATCATAAGACAGGAACCTATGGGAAAAGAACAAATAGATTTACAAAAGATGCAAAGAAAGTTTTCATACGAAATATCGAGCCACTTTGAAATAGTGAAAACCACAGACTGGCTAAGACCAGACCTCAGAAATCAGCCTATTGGAAGAAAGATATGAGAAAATCATCTAGCGTGTACCACCTGAGAGCAAAGATCTAGAAAGTACAAGACTTTACATAATATGGAGGGAAAATGAAAACATCCACTATATAGAAACAGGAAGCACTGAACAGAGAAAATGGGAAGGACTGATGGTGGAGACGTTTCCAAATGGGAAGAATGACATGCATATATCAAAAGAGAATATCTCAAAGAGAATATCTCACAGCATATCTCAAAGAGAATAAGCAAATCTTTACACATACAGCACGGTGAATCTGCAGAACATAAAAATGCCTTAAAAATTGCCAAAAGAAGGGGCACCTGGGTGGCTCAGTGGGTTAAAGCCTCTGCCTTCAGCTCAGGTCATGATTCCGGGGTCCTGGGATCGAGCCTCGAATCGGGCTCTCTGCTCGGCAGGGAGCCTGCTTCCCTTCCTATCTCTCTGCTTGCCTCTCTGCCTGCTTGTGATCTCTCTCTGTCATATAAATAAATAAGATCTTTAAAAAAAATTGCCAAAAGGAAAGGAAAGATTATCTAAAAAGTAATAGCAATTAGACAAAAGCACATTTTCCCAAAGCAACAAAGGACTCCAGAAGACAACGTAATGATACATTCAAAGTGCCAAGGGAAAATAGAAGCGATAGGCTAGAATTATATACTTAGTGAATCTGTAATTCAAGAGTAAGGGTTAGTTTTCAGACAGAACAAAGACCCAGAGATTTTCTCGCTCTAAATAGCTTAAAGATTATTTCAGCACACCAGAGAGTAAATCTAGAAGTAAGTTGGACTTAAGATGCCGTATGAAGCAAAGAAATGGTCATTTTGGTTCATCCAAATGTGAACTGATTGTAAAAATAATGATAAATGACGAGAGGGAAGTTCACAAGAAGAGGAAAGTAAAAGCAGAGCCAAATATGGGAGGCAGGGAAGGGAAACCTGCATTTTTTTTAAAGATTTTATTTATTTATTTGAGAGAGAGAAACAGAGAGACAGAGCGAGAGAGAGCATGAGAGGGGCAGTCAGAGGAAGAAGCAGACTCCCCATGGAGCTTGTAGCCCAATATGGGACACCATCCCAGGACTCTGGGATCCTGACCTGAGCCAAAGGCAGTTGCTTAACCAAGGGAGCCACCCAGGCACCCGGGAAGCTTGCATTTTGAGGCCTTTGTGTTGCTAAGGACAACACAGAGATTAATGAGCTTTAGTGTTTGTAAAGTTAACCGCGCCTCTTAGAAAGATAAAGTTAACCACTAAAAGAACTCAAATAGAAAATACCATTTTGTGGAAGTCAGGAAGAAGGCTATAAAGAAAACATAAGTGATCCAATAAAAAGCAGAAGCGGGGCGGGGGGTGGGGGGGCATGATAGATCTTTTTAGCCAACTCACCTCTTTGTACTGATTTTTTGCTCTCTTCTGCCTGTTACTTTTGTTTTCCGGAAGTTCCTCCTCGAAGGCTCCTTGCCCCTGCTCCGGACTGGCTGATGTGCCCTAGTATCTGCTCCCAGAGCTCCCTTACTTCCCCCCAGAACACTTAAATGGCTTCCTTGTTAAGTGCCTCTGGCAGAGGCTTAGCTAGATATATCAATCCATGTGCTTCCTATGTTCCTTGATTTACTCTCCTCACTGCAAAGGAGAAGCAGAGACTGGAAAGAGCCACAGCCTTAAGTATCAGACAGTGTCTGCTTATAGAGATTTTAGTTCTCCAAAGAGAAAAGCAGTGATGGCAAAGACTGTTCTGGATATGGGAGGTTAAGTAAAGACCTTCTCTGTATAAGACCAAAGGACAGGATGGAGGCAGTAGGGGCTACATTGTACTCAGGGCATGGACCCACCCACTCACTGTGGACCACGAATAGTCCAAGAGTCCCAAAGTCTCAAATGACAGTGAGGGACACAGACATCTTGGGTGGAGACAGGACAGGAGGGATCTTGCCCACTGACCAAGATGGAACTTAAGGCAAGCAACTGGAAATTCTTCTACCAGCTGAGGCAGCTATGGCTATAAGACTGCTGCACATGGCCATGCAGGCTATCCACCACACAACTCAGGTGTGGGTAATCATGCACACAGCCTATGAAGTAAATGGCACTCCTAGAGTTGAACAGTGTGCAACCTGCGCACCTTTCCTGGCAGTACAATAATAAGCCTAATTTTTTTTTGAAGATTTTATTTATTTATTTGACAGAGAGAGATCACAAGTAGGCAGAGAGGCAGGCAGAGAGAGAGAGAGAGGGAAGCAGGCTCCCCGCTGAGCAGAGATGCCAATGTGGGACTCGATCCCAGGACCCTGAGACCATGACCTGAGCCGAAGGCAGCGGCTTAACCCACTGAGCCACCCAGGTGCCCCAATAAGCCTCATTTTAATTGGCTGTGCCTTGACAAAGAATCTCTCCTTAACCGAACCTTAGTCGGTAACCTGAGCCCACTTCTCAACTAGGCCTCAACCTTGGCCTTTAAGAAGTACAACTTTCAGGATGATCATTTTAATAGACGCAGAAAAAGCATTTGACAAAGTACAACATCCTTTCACGATAAGTAACCTCAACAAAATAAGATTCAAGGGAACTAACTCAACATAATTAAGGCCATCTATAAAAAACCCACAGCTAATACCATCTTTAGGTGGGGGAAAAACTGAGACCTTTTCTTCCTTGTGCAGGAACAAGACAGGGATGTCTGCTTTCACCACTGTTATTAAATATAGCACTGGAAGTCCTAGCCTCAGCAATCAGACAACGAAAAGAAATAAATCAGCGAGGAAGAAGTTAAACTTCCCCTATTTGCAGATAACATGATACTCTGTATAGAAGACCTGAAAGATTCCACCAAAAACTGCTAGAACTGATAAAAGAATTCAACAAAGTCCCAGGATATAAAATCAGTGTACAGAAATCTGTTGCATTTCTACACATCAATAGTGAAGCACCAAAAAAAGAAATTAAGGAATCAATCCCATTTACAACTGCACCAAGAACCATAAGATACCTGGGAATAAACCTAACGAAAGAGATGAAAGACCAGTACTCTAAAAACTAAAACACTGATGAGAGAAACTGAAGAAGATATAAAGAAATGGAAAGATATTTCATGCTCATGGATTGGAAGTACATTGTTAAAATGTCTATACTACCCAAAGCAATCAACACATTTAATGCAATCCCTATCAAAGTACCACCAGCACTTTTCACAGAGCTAGAACAAACAATCCTAAAATCTGTACAGAACCACAAAAGATCCTGAATACTCAAAGCGACTTAAAATGAAAAGCAAAGCTGGAGGCATCACAGGTCTGGACTTCAAGCTATATTACAAAACTGTAATGATCAAAGCAGTATGCTCCTGGTACAAAAACAGATACAGTTATCAATGGAACAGAATTAAAAAACCCAGAAATGAGCCTACAACTATATGGTCAATTCATCTTTGACAAAGCAGGAAAGAATACCCACTGGGAAAGAGTCTGGTCTCTTCAACAAATGGTGTTGAGAAAACTGGACAGCAACATGCCAAAATATGAAACTGGACCACTTTCTTGCATTCAGTAAACTATACACAAATCATGCAAAGTGGTCTTTCCTTGTACGCTTTCTTCAGAGATTTCCTCAGGATAAGAATGAACTTGTATGGCACCTGGGTGGCTCAGTTATTAAGCATCTGCCTTTGGCTCAGGTCATGATCCCAGGGTCCGGGGATGGTCCTGTTTGGCAGGAAGCCTGCTTCTCCGTCCCCCCACCCCTGCTTGTGTTCCCTCACTCGCTATGTCTCTATCTGTCAAAGAAAATATATAGTAATAATAATAAAAGAATGAACTTAATGACAGGGCAGCAAAATCAGCTGCTCAAACAGCTACTGTTGAAGAAAGCAAAAATATTTATTTATCGTGGTACGGGGGTAGGTAAAACCAAAATCTGTCAAGAACTATAGGAATTACTCATCCCCTGAGCTAAATAGCCAAATCAGCCTTCTTGTAAAATAAAATTCCATTTGTTATTAGTTACAACTTCAAAATACATCCTTCGGAAAAGACAAAGACAGTTCATTTATAATTCAATTAGTGCTTTTCCCCCCAGCAACATATATCTAAAACAATGAATAAAAGATATTACTATGTGGGACGCCTGGGTGGCTCAGTTGGCTAAGCAGCTGCCTTCGGCTCAGGTCATGATCCCTGCATCGTGGGATCGAGTCCCACATTGGGCTCCTTGCTTGGCAGGGAGCCTGCTTCTCCCTCTGCCTCTGCCTGCCACTCTGTCTGCCTGTGCTCTCTCTCTTTCTCTCTCTCTCTCTCTAACAAATAAATAAATAAAATCTTTAAAAAAAAAAAAAAAGATAATTACTATGTAATAGCCAGACTCATCTGCTAGCAAACATAGGTAACCTAAAAAAGTGGAGGTACACTTGCAAAGGATTATAACACTAAAATATGCCCAACCTTGTGAAATTAGGGAGGAAAGGACTGTGTATCTCATAAATGATAACCACATACAACTACCTGTTATGAAAGTAATGTGACTTTAGGGGTACCTAAGTGGCTCCATTGGTTAAGCCTCCAACTCTATTTTTTAAAATTTTTAATTACTTTATTTATTTGACAGAGAGCAAGAAAGGGAGCCAGAGAGCATAAGTGGTGGAGGGGGGGAACAGCAGAGGGAGCAGGAGAAGCAGGCTCCCCACTGAGCAGAGCGCTGGATGCGGGGCTCAATTCCAGGATGCTGCGATCATGACCTGAGTCGAAGGCAGATGGTTAACCAACTGAAGGCCTCCAACTCTTGATTTTGGCTCAGGTCATGATCTCGAGGTCCTGAGGTAAAGTCTTAGGTCTGCCTCTGCACTCAGGAGTGAGTCTGCTTCTTTCCCTCTCCCTCTTTCCCTCTCTCTCTCAAACAAATAAATATATCTTCAAAAAAAGAGTCACTCTATTTTTGCAACAAAAATATCTTTATCCTTTGTCTAGTAATCTCACTTCTGGGGATTTATCTTTAAGAAATGGCCCAGAAGAATTAAATAATTTATGAGATGATCACTGCAATATTATGTGAAGTAACACACAAAAAAGAAACCAAGAGAGGACTATCTCAATAAATTATGGAACATCAACTTATTGAAGCATTTTACAACTATTAGAACAATTATTATGAAGACAATGTGGCAAAATAAAAATATTTTATATATAAAATAAGTAGAAAAAGCAGGAAACAAATTTTGTCTATTTGATGATTATGATTATGAATACATATGGACCTGGAAAGGAATATGGAAAACGTGGAAAAGGAAAATACTCTTCTTTTTATCCTATAATGACCCTCATTATTGCTATGGTGTTTTACTG
The DNA here is from genome assembly GCA_003697995.1 of Taxidea taxus jeffersonii. Taxonomy (NCBI): domain Eukaryota; kingdom Metazoa; phylum Chordata; class Mammalia; order Carnivora; family Mustelidae; genus Taxidea; species Taxidea taxus. Next base: position 135,863 of record ML106856.1, read on the forward strand.
TGCACAAAACCCCAAAATATACACACTACTTTTTAAATGAGAAAGCAATCCTGCAGGGTACAGATCCTGACCAAAACAGAGGGAGAAAGTTTCTAAAGCAATGTGCATTGTACAGGCTCGAGAACCAGAATCAAATATTCAGAATCTAATTTGGCCACCAACTAGGTTGGTATCCTTGCAAATTACTTAACCTTCATGTGCCCTGATTTCCTCATCCATAAAATGGGAATCTTAACAGAAGCTATGTATAGTTCTCAGAGTTACTGTGAGGATTAAAGAATGGTTAAAACAGTATTTGCTAAATATTTTTTTTAATTATTAAAACCCCTCTTACATGGAGAAAAGGGAAGCTCTTATACTGTTGGTGGGAATACAAACTGGTATAGCCACCCTGGAAAACAGTATGAAGATTCTTCAAAAAGTTAAAAATAGAGCTACCCTACAACCCTGCAATTGCACTACTAGGTATTTGTCCAAATGATACAAAAACATAGTGAATCAAAAGGGTATGTGCACCCCAATGTTTCTAGAAGCAGTGTCCACAATAGCCAAACTATGGAAGGAGCCCAGATGTCCATCAACAGATGAATGGATAAAGAAGATGCCGTGTAAATATACAATATAATATTACTCAGCCATCAGGAAAAAAAAATGAAATCTTACCATTTGCAACAATGTGGATGGAACTAGAGGGTATTATGCTAAGTGAAATAAGTCAGAGAAAGACAAATACCATATGATTTCATTAATTTGTGGAATTTAAGAAACAAAACAGATGAACATGGGGAGGGGAAGGAAAAATAAGATGAAATCAGAGAGGGAGACAAATTATAAGAGACTCTTAACTCTAGGAAACACAGTAAGGGTTACTGGAGGGGAGGTGGGTAGGGACATGGGGTAACTGGGTGATAGGCATTAAGGAGGGCACATGATATAATGAGTCCTGGGTGTTATATGCAACTGATGAATCACTAAATTCTACCTCTGAAACTAATAATACACTATATGTTAATTAAACTGATTTTAAATTTTAAAAACCCTCTTTTCATTGAAGGCTCCTTGTAGCAAATTTCTCTGAAGTTTTCACAAAGCTACTACTGCCCAGTCATAGGTTACAACACTTCACAGTATCACAACTAACTTCTCCCTTAAACATATTCAGACATTCAAGTGTTTTCTTTTTGTTTTATATTTTATTATTTTTTTAAAAGATTATTTATTTATTTATTTGACAGAGAGAGAGATCACAAACAGGCAGAGAGGCAGGCAGAAAGAGAGAGAAGGAAGCAGGCTTCCTGCCGAGCGGAGAGCCCGATGTGGGGCTCGATCTCATGACCCTGAGATCATGACCTGAGCCGAAGGCAGAGGCTTAACCCACTGAGCCACCCAGGCGCCCCTTTGTTTTATATTTTAATGTTAATGACATCTTTGTACAAATAATCTTTCCCTTTAGTTGCAAGAATATAACATAGATATTTCTCTCCACACCAGACCATTCTCTACATGTAGTTCATCCCAAATTCCCTAAGATTCTCAACTATGAGGCCCAGGGGAACTGCTGAATTTCTTTGGCAACTTTGTGCAGGAAAAAAATGTGGCAAGTGTGAGTGTGAAGAAAATGTAACTTGAACCAATTATGGGTCACAAATCTACTGTGAGAAGTGTAAAGATGAATTCACGCTGGCTGTTACTATTTTTCTTATAGGAATCACCTTAATAATTTACAGAAAATCCCCATCGCATAGACTTCAGCTTCCACATGTCCTTCCTCCATGCTGTGAACACAGCACAGCTTTGTGGGACACTCACAAAACCCCATCTCCTCACCTCTCACCTTGTAGATCTGTGGGTGTCTGGGGCTCACCTGCCATCTTTATGACAAAGATTCAGAAATCTGCATTTCTAGCTTCTAAAACCCTCTGTACAGGAGCCCCCAGTTGGTCCGGTCTCTTTCATCCAGATTGTCCTTAATTAACCAAAACTATTGCTCTTCCCGGCACGCAGGAGGACCCAGCCGGCCAAAGGGGACTTGGATGAAAAGGAATGTGAAGGCCGGTAAGTAATGTACTTAATGCAGCCTAGAGAGGAAGACCATCACTTCGTGTCCACGGTGCTCAAGCTGGGTTTGCATGCAACGCCTCTCCTATGAATGCACTCCTCTCATGTTCCAAAACATAGGCATACATCTTCCCTGCCATGAATCCCACCCTGACTCCGGATGTTAAAACCTTCTGGAAATCCACAAAGAGTTGATGTAAAAACCTTTTTCACAAAGCTTCTTTCAATCAAAGTACTTTTGTAAAGTTTCCTGTATTCCCAGTATTATACTGATTTTATTAAGGTTAAGCATGGAAACACAGAATCAGAAACGAACATTTTGGCCCATGTTGCTGTATTCATTACTAAGACATACTATCAAATGAGGACGCAAAAGTGGTAAGGATGTTTAAAGACTCTGCCTTTTCTATTTCCCAGGTCAAGCCAAAGCATGCATGCATGGCTCCTGAGGAAGCCTCCCACAAAAGCAAAGCAAAGCAAAGGGCCTGGTACAAAATATTGGCAGCAGAAGAGCCTTAATTTATAGCAAGATGTGTGGGAAAGCTCCCGGATTTCTCTATGTAATTATCTTAGAAGGAGAATTCGGAAGTGAGCTGCTTGTCTCAGCAACATATATCAACACACACTGAATCTAAAAAAATAGGGAGATTATATTTTCTGGCAGAAAGCAAATGTGATTTGGCAAACTGATTTGCCAAAGAGGACTGGCTTTGCAAATTTGGCTAAAAGTGATCATTTCACTAATTATATGACCTACATGAGCTAAAATTGGCAACTCAATATTTGACAAAAATATTTTAAAATAGGTAGGGTTAAATAATATTGCATTACTGTTTTAAGTTAACAACATTTCAATCTTATCTTTTCTAACTATATAGACCAACTTAAAGAAGGTGCCTCTAAGTTTAAGAGTAACAAGCATAACTACCAGTCACTTAAGAAAGCCTTCTTGGTTTCTAATACTCCCAGAGATAAACTGAGAGAGAACCTAATCAATTTGTCAAATGATAGGACCTTAAAAATGATGGTTGTGACTTTTGGAATGGGCGTAGAAGGAGTTTAAAAAACTGTATGACTTCCTTTCGATGTTATCCACAGATTGTTACTATCATGGTCATCCAAACCAACCAGAGGTAAAGCAAAAAGTTGTCCTTAACTTTCAACTATGAAAAAAATTTTTTAAATGTACAGAATCGGTGCTGACAACTGTCTCATTCTAGCAGTAAATCATATCCATCCATGGGTACATGAACGTAAGAGAAATAAATACCCCTTCCCACTCAGGAAGAAATACATACACTCATGGGACATCTGAGTGGTCCAGTCGGTTAAGGATCCAACTCATTACAGATCAGGTCCTGATCTCAGGGTCGGGAGGTTGAGCCCTGAGTTGGGCTCAGGAGTCGGCTTGAGAGTCTCTATTCTTCCCTTCCCCCACCACATCCAGTGTACTCTCTCTCTCTCAAATAAACAAATCTTTTAAAAATAAATAAAATAAAATACACACGCCCAACAGACTCTAAATACTATAGTACTTTGATAGTCACTGTCATCAATTTATAAAATTCATGTAAAGTTTTACTTTAACACAGAACATTATCTCCTGGAACTCATTTATCTGTCTCACTGGCCCCACTGAATTTTGTCCTGACGTAAATATATTTTTATGCAGGAGGTCTCATTGATCATTGTGTCCTATTTTGCTGCAACAAAATATGCACGTAAGTAGGAATTAAGTTTTTTAAAATTTCTCGTGAACATAAGGTTTTTCTGTATGTGAAAATATCTGTATTGATGAACTGTTACAATTGTGATTAATGCACAATAGACCTCAACTAAATGTGTTATAAATCTTTATGAGGAAAAATACTAAATTTTATTAGAAATCTCTCCCTGGATGTGCCTGTTCACGTGCCATAACATTCACTTTGGTGCATGCCATTTTGCAAGACTGAAGGGAAACTCCCCGGTAAGCCATAAGCTCCAGATATAATCACCATGCCATTAGTGATTCTTTTTTTTTTTTTCTTCCCAAATAAGTGGAATTAGCAATATGTGACAGTTGTCTACTGATCCTGTCATTTTCATAATCTGGGCATCCCTCTTTCAAGAAAACAAACTATGCCTATTGCAACAAGGAAGTGGAACACGGTAATTGCCAAACTCCTGTGGAGGGGAAAAAGTCTCTCATTATAAAATAGACTTGTTTGCTTTTTTTTTAATTTAAGATTTTATTTATTTATTTGACAGGGAGAGAGAAAGATCACAAGTAGGCAGAGAGGCAGGGAGAAGCAGGCCCCCCACTGAGCAGAGAGCCTGATGTGGGGCTTGATCCCAGGACCCTGGGATCATGACCTGAGCAGAAGGCAGAGACTTTAACCCACTGAGCCACCCATGCGCCCCTTGTTTGCTTTTTCAATGTCTCCTCCAGAGACTAGCTCCTCATCACTCTGCCTCACCTGGTTGTCATAACCCACCTTTTTGGCTCATGGACAGTCATAACAGGTTACAACACCCTCTCCCCTCCTCTGTAGGAAGCATTTGTTACCTACAGAGCTTGGTCTCCATAGAGAATTTTGAAAAGAGGGATATTAAGTAAGCCAAGACCATCATCTCTGAATTTGACAAGGTTTTGTGGAAAAGTGGAAAGACACAAACTAGGGTTTATCGTTTTTCATGTACTGCCTCTACTCAGAGAAGATGCCAACAGTATTCCAGATTCATATGGACAGAGAAAAAGCTCATGTTAGGTCAGCGTTTATTGAACAAGATTAAATTCCCACTAAGTACAGAAATTAAGCTATATACACAACAAAGCTTTCTAGCCTTAGAAACTATGACATAGGGGCACCTGGGTGGCTCAGTGGGTTAAGCATCTGCCTTCAGTTCGGGTCATGGTCTCAGGGTCCTGGGATTGAGCCCTGAATCATGCTCTCTGCTCAGTGGGGAGCCTGCTTCCCCCTCTCTCTCTGCCTGCCTCTCTGCCTACTTGTGATCTCTCTTTCTCTCAAATAAATAAATTAATTAATTAAAAAAAAAGAAATTATTACACGAGTATGTAAACTGCAACAGCCCTACAGGAATATAATTATTAAATGTCTATCTCTAGAAACAACATTTAGGTCCTTTCAACCAGTTAGCTCACCATTGTCTTTGCAAACAGTAATATGAAAGAGAGAAAAATGATACATGATAAGTAAATGGTATATGTATAGTATAAAATACAATAATAATCTGAAAAAGAGAAAATCTTATGCACAAAGCCATTCGTTCGATGCTACATATATTACAGACAATCTGGATTAGCCAATAATATCCAGAAACAACATGGTTTCTTAAACTGCAAACTCTAAAAAAGATATATTTGTACCACTAAATGGATTGCTATCAAGAATTTATAGTAAGCTAGGAAGAGGCATATGTTACCATATCTAGGGAAAAGATCAGGATATAGAAATATATGTACAGTCTTAACAGCTGAAGAAGATGTCTACTAAAATAAGATTATAAAAATAAAGTACACCAGAATGTTGACATTAATTGTCACAAATTGGTGGCCTCAAGGATGATTTTTTTTCTTCTTTATACTTTTCTGTATTTTCCAATTTCCTCAAATGAGCATGTACAGCTAACAATTACAATAATTAAAGAATTTCTTTAAAAAGAATCTTCAATAATGTACCATTTGTTGAAGCAGTAGCAATTACTGGCTAGGCATCAAAAATGTCTTTCAACAACAACAAAAAAATGTCTTTTCACATCGTGTCTTTCCATCAGTTCTGCTAAGGAAGACAAGAAGAGCAAATAAAATGATGAAATGCATAAGCAACATAAAGCATAATCAGTGAGTTAGCAAGTGGCCTGTGAGCTACAGGAGGAACTCGGTGTGCGTTAAGTGCAAATAACGATTAAACAAGTGGCTTGTGAGGCATGGGCAGAATTCATAGTGTGTGTGAGATGCTGACAGTAAGTTAAAAACCTATAATGCTAAAAATAGAAAGCAGAATATATGATGGCACAAATGTAACGGTTACTCAAAGCTAGGGAAGGATGGACAGACCAAGTCATCAGCTGACAGCTGGGTGACCACTGACATCGGCCATCCATTGGTGACATACCCCATGTCCCCATTCTGGGTCCACACATACTATGCCCCAAAAGTGAAATTAGAAACCATGCCTGTTTACCTGCTAATTGGCAAGCTACAGCTACGGATTAATCACATTTCTCAGATAGAGCGAGGATGCATCAATGGCCATAAGCACCTTCAGCCTGTGGGTCCCCTTGCTCAAACCCAACCCTGGCCATCCCTGGGGAAGGCTGCTGCTGGAAAGACAGGACACATCAACTTCACTCACCCAGGATTCAGACTAGTCCTCCCTTCTGATACCTTACCACAACTATATTCATCTACCTGTCACCTCCCCTTGTTTTAAGTTGATTTAATAAACTTTGGGATTTGAGCATCTTAATTTTATCATTTTTTTAAAGATTTTATTTATTTATTTTAAAGACAGAGATCACAAGTAGGCAGAGAGGCAGGAAGAGAGAGAGAGGAGGAAGCAGGCTCCCCTCGGAGCAGAGAGCCCGATGTGGGGCTTGATCCCAGGACTCTGGGATCATGACTTGAGCCGAAGGCAGAGGCTTTAACCCACTGAGCCACCCAGGTGCCCCTGAGCATCTTAATTTTATTTTAAGATTTTATTTTAAGATTTTATTTATTTGGCAGAGAGAGAGATCACAAGTAGGCAGAGAGGCAGGCAGACAGAGAGGAGGAAGCAGGCTCCCCGCCAAGCAGAGAGCCCAATTCGGGGCTCGATCCCAGGACCTGAGATCATGACCTGAGCCGAAGGCAGAGGCTTTAACCCACTGAGCCACCCAGGCGCCCCGAGCATCTTAATTTTAAATTGATTTAATAAATTGTGGGATTTGAGCATCTTAATTTGGTCCAGAGCCTTCCAGTATCGGGACGTCAGGAATACCTTGACTGGTAGGTTCTTGCCTGATCTTCCCTAAACACCAACGAAGAGGTAAGCTTTCCTCTACTCCAGTCTCAGGAATGATGCTTCAGACAGACTCAGGTTTGGGATTTGATATGACCTCATACAATGAACCTATTAGCAGCCTGAAACTAAGACTAGACCTAGGTCAGTAATGGTCCTTTACAACTAGGGTGGAATTGAATGAGGAAGGAGTTTGGAATATGGAGGGTAGAGCCTCATGGGAGGGAGGAAGACATGCCTACTGGTGGGTTTGTTTGTAAACCATGAGACTGCCCCATTTGGGGTGACTGTCAGAGGGGCCATCTCTTGATTCATCCTATGGCAGGAAGCTCTGTGATTCTTGGACAGAGTCTAGATGAGGACTGGAATTACTCTTGTTGTAAATACATCATTAATCAACTGAATATGTTATGAGAAATCATTTTTTTTTTTAAGATTTTATTTATTTATTTGTCAGACAGAGAGCAGGAGCAAGCACAGGCAGGCAGAGTGGCAGGCAGAGGCAGAGGAAGAAGCAGGCTCCCTGCTGAGCAAGGAGCCCGATGTAGGACTTGATCCCAGGACGCTGGGATCATGACCTGAGCTGAAGGCAGCCGCTTAACCAACTGAGCCACCCAGGCATCCCATGAGAAATCATTCTTGATCCATGCCTCCCATAACAATGTATTCCACTGTCATTATCCTTTTGAAAATCCTTCAGGCTTATCAGGACTTAGTAGTACAATGAAGAAATGCCTTCTCCCTTCCCTTTCCAACTGTGACTGTAAAATACATTTCCTCAGCTGTGACCATGGGTGTGTGAAGGCAATGTCAGAGCAAAGAGCATTTATCTTGCTTTGAATCCACTCAGCATGTGTTCCTCTCTCCCCAGATTAACTCCAAAGTGTTGAATATCTACCACAGTTAATAGTCTTCCCTGTATTTGAAAATAAAATACAGAAAAAGCTCCAAGGTTCAAGAGATAGTGCAGGTCTGCTATCATATTCTATGTAAAAGGCACCCTGGAATTAAGCAGTGAGATTGCCTTGACTGAGACCTTGTGAGATGCATCATTTAAAGCCTGGTTAATGGCCGAAAGAGTCTTAATAACTCCCCCTAATATATTCCAGGTAATATGTATAAGCTCTTCTCCAGTATCCAGGTCTACTAATGTGAAAAGTATTCGGAGTAGAGAATTACTTAAAAACAATAAACGAGGGATGCCTGGGTGGCTCAGCTGGTTAAGCAGCTGCCTTCGGCTCAGGTCATGATCCCAGTGTCCTGGGATCAAGTCCCACATCGGGCTCCTTGCTTGGCAGGGAGCCTGCTTCTCCCTCTGCCTCTGCCTGCCACTCTGTCTGCCTGTGCTCGCTCTCTCTCTCTCTCTTTAACAAATAAATAAAATCTTAAAAAAAAAAAACAATAAACGAACACCAGAAAATTTTACTTCTAACCCCAAACATCTATTTTTTTATAATAGGATAAAGGTCTTTTCTTTGACTAGGTTTCTCTGAAGTAGAAGTCACATGCTCCGAATCACATAGCCCACTCTCTTTTTTTTTTTTTTAAGATTTTATTCATTTATCTGACAGACAGAGATCACAAGTAGGCAGAGAGGCAGGCAGAGAGAGAGAGGAGAAAGCAGGCTCCCTGCAGAGCATAGAGCCCGATGCGGGGCTTGATCCCAGGACCCTGGGATCATGACCTGAGCCAAAGGCAGAGGCCTTAACCCACTGAGCCACCCAGGCGCCCCCACATAGCCCACTCTCTAACACAACTTCCATACACTCCAAGGGAAGCATCTACAAAGTGCGGCAAGACTTTAGAGAACTAGTAACACTGGCAAAGCAACTTAGGCGATGGCCTTCTGGATGTTAATGATGTTCCAGAAACCTTTTGTAACTGTCTCGTATTGTGCTGTTACCAGTGCGATCTGTGGACTAGCAGATCCATAGCAGATCACCTGGGAGCTGGTACAAAGGCAAGATCTCAGTTCCCACCCAGATCCGCAGGAAGCCAGAATCTGCCATAAGCCATCTCTGGGTGGTTTGTATGCACATTAAAATGTGAGTAGCACTATGTGAAATAAGTTGGTTACGGAAAGACAAATACCATATGATTTCACTCATATGTGGACTTTAAGGAACAAAACATGAACACAGGGGAAGGGAAGGAAAAATAAAATAAGATTAAAAACAGAGAGGGTGGCAAATTGTAAGAGACTCTTAACTACAGGGAACAAACAAGGGTTGTTGGAGGGGAGGTGGGTGGAGGGAGGGGGTAACTGGGTGATGGGCATTAAGGAGGGCCCGTGAGGTAATGACCACTGGGTGTTATATGCAACTGATGAATACTAAATTCTACCCCTGAAACTAATAATATACTATATGTTAATTTAGAAAAAGAAAGAAAAGAAAGATGCTTTCTGCACACACAAAATTTGAGTAGCACTGATCTAATGTATACCTATTTCAGTAGCAATTTTTTTAAAAGATTTTATTTATTTATTTACAGAAAGAGAGACACAGCAACAGAGGGAACACAAGCAGGGGGAGAGGGCGAGGGAGAAGCAGGCTTCCTGCCAAGCAGGGAGCCTGATGCAGGGCTCGATCCCAGGACCCTGGGATCATAAACTGAGCCGAAGGCAGAGGCTTAATGACTGAACCACCCAGGTGCCCCTCAGTTGCTGAGCCACACAGGCACATCTCAGAAGCAATTTTTTTTTTAAGATTTTATTTATTTATTTGACAGAGATCACAAGTAGGCAGAGAGGCAGACAGAGAGAGAGGAAGGGAAGCAGGCTCCCTGCAGAGCAGAGAGCCCAATGCGGGGCTCGATCCCAGGACCCTGGAATCATGACCCGAGCCAAAGGCAGAGGCTTAACCCACTGAGCCACCCAGGCGCCCCTCAGAAGCAATTTTTTAAAGAAGATCCCCTCTTTCTTTTTGTCCCGTATTTTATAATAGTAGGTCTGATTATAGAATTATATTTATAGGGACCCCTGGGTGGCTCAGTTGGTTAAGAGATTGAGATAAGAGATTGGTTATGGGATTGAGCCCTGTGTCATGTTCCACACTTAGTAGGGAATCTGCTTGAGATTCTCTTCCTCTGCCCCTCCCCCACTCTCATATACACCCCCCTCAAATAAATATATCATTAAAAAAAATAAAAAGAGACTAAAAGTTAAAGGTGTGAAGAACCCAATAAACAGAATAAAAGGAATGATTAATATATAAGGTAAAATGAAATTTAAGAAATCAAATGTTATGTTTTGGGAATTAACTTTGACCTACCTCAGTACATAGGCAGAGTGCTTGTGTTAACCCAAGGGCAGTTCATTAACACCCGATGCTCCTTGACCCAAATTCCCTGCACCCCAATCAACAGGTGCAGTTACCTAGCATTGGAAGGGCTGTAGCTGAGTGTTCTCAGCACAGAGTATGACCGTCCTTCAAAAATCCCAACCTAAATCTGCCTCTGGAAGATCATTAATTGGTCTACAGGATTTGGAGATAACTCTTCATTGACCAGAAGTATTGTTCAGGCAACTTAAACCTGGTAATGAATGGGGTGGAAGAATCCAAGGAACCAGGAAAATAAACCCCTTTGCAGAGATACCCTTCATATATAAGTCCTCTCAGTCCTGTGCCCAAAGAACATTCTCCCACCTGAACCCACTACAAGTTTAGCTACACTGGGATGTTCCCTGCACTCGCACCAGAATTAGTCTTTCCTGCAAAGTGTGGGAGAACGCTGGAAAGGTTGCAGGTAGAGCCTTCACTGAGTTTACAGACAGGACATGGACATGTCTGAGACTTGTTTCTGTGGTAACATACCACTCTACAGTGTGGCTGTGGAGATAGGTAGCACCCATTCACCTCTAAATGTCAGAGGTCACCCGTAATTATCGAAAGACTTAATAATTTATCAAAAAAACCTGTTTAGCCAAATTGGGTCAGTTTGCAACAACTGATATGCAAAACAGTAAAAAGCTTCAAATCAATAACACAGACTAAGAGAGATAAGGAAAGCGTAAGGAGCTAAGAATAAATTCAATTACTGAAAGATCATCACAGTTAAAATAAAAAATCAAGTGATCATACAAATGAAAACCCAAAATTCAATCACTTAAAATCAAATGTTTCAAACATTAATTAAGAATATTAGTGATAAAAGTCACAAAACAAGTCTTTAGAATGAATAAAAGGTAATAGTGTCTATAAAAACAAAATATAGATAATGTAATTAACTATTACAAAGAAAATAAAAAATTTGAAAGCATAAATTAGAATAACAAAATGAACTAAAGTTCAATGAACTAAAGTACGGTATGTGGTTTTTCAAAATATGTCCCCAAATTCTTGACACTATCGTTTAAAGGTGGACACACACTCCTTGAGTGTGCTGAACATAGTGACTCACTTCTGAAGCACAGAATAAAGCTGAAGTGATGGTGTGTGATTTCTGAGAGGAGGTCATGAAAGCCTTCGTGGTCTCCCGCCTGCTCCATCTTGGATCTCTGGCTCTGGCAGAAGCAGCCACCATGTTGTGAGGATACTCAAGCAACCTATGGAGAGGTCTGTGTGGCAAAGGGAATAGCCACATGAGGAGTCATCTTAGAGGCAGATCGTCCAAGACCAGTCAAGCTCTCAGACACTCTAATCTTGGCTGACACACGGCTGGTGAGAGACGGAGCCAGAACCTCCCATCTAAGCCGCCCTCAGACACCAGACTCTCAGACGCTGTGTGAAAAAAAATATGTGTTATGTTAAGCTACCAAGTTTTAGATCACTTGTAAAGCAGAAATAGATAACAAACCCAAATTGCTAGAGTTACTTTTAAAATAAGCCAATATATCATTTGTAGAGATGGAGTCAAATAAGGTGTGTTCTACTAGAGCCCTTTCATTCGAGATAGAGGGAATCTCGAAGTGTAAAACTCCCAAAGAAACTCTCAGGACCTTCTCGCACTAGACCTTTGAGCTCCAGCAGCTGTCCCATATCTAGGACCTACCAATTAGAGGAGGCCCATCCTTTCCTGCAAACAGAACTCTTCAACCCATGACCTAACGCATATGCTCGTACTGCTGTGTGGGAGAAGACTGCTATTCTCTCAAATTATGCATGCCAGTTGTTAACTAAAACCATGAAATCATTATGAAAAATTAAATGATATCAACTTAAAATTAAATCAATCAATTACATCTAAGAATAAGGTAATAAACAGTGAAGGCTCATCACATCCTAATTATTTTACTACTATTTTTTGTGCTTTTGAAGTAACTCCTTGGTACTGAATCTAGACGATGGAAATTCTGTCCCGTGTATCTCTTCCCAACTTCTTGTTCAGTGGGAATCACACTGGGAACTGGAAATCATCCAGGGTGGGACTACTTATATCCCGGGAACTGGAAAAGCCTAGAAATCAGGACTGGATTTACTCTTTTCAAAAACTGTCTCTTCTTTAGGAAGTGATAGGGAAAATGTTAATAATGCAGATGAATTTTGCAGTATTCTGTAATTTCTGTAGCTGTTACTTGTGGAATAGTGCAAAGCTTTGAGGAAACATTTCTTCCAGTTCATCATGGAAGAATGAGCAATGTTCTAACGTGTCTTCACTGGTTTACTTTATTTTTTTCCCAGAAAAAGAGAAAGATGCAGGGGGCAGAGGTGGGGAGAGGAAGAGGTGGTGGAGGAAGGGAGGAGGGAGAGGCAGAAAGAGGATCTTAAGCAGGTTCCACATCCAGTGCAGAGCCTGACGTGGGGCTCGATCTCACAACTCCGAGATCATAATCTGAGCCAAAATCAAGAGCTTGACACATAACCCACAGAGCCACCCAGGCGCCCCTCCGCCAGTTCACTTTTACCTTACTAGTTAAGGTAAATTAAAATATGCAAAATGCAATTTGAATCGCACTCCTCTGTCCATGGCAACTATAGGATGCAAAATACAAAAATCTGGCAGAAATTCATATAAACATTCTAGGAAAATCAACCGACTTTATGGAGTTTACAAGAAAAAAGATTGTATATATATATATATATATATATTTAATATTTTATTTATTTATTTGACATAGAGAGAGATCACAAGTAAGCAGAGAGGCAGGCAGAGAGAGGGAGGAAGCAGGCTCCCTGCTGAGCAGAGAGCCTGATGCGGGGCTTGATCCCAGGAACCTGAGATCATGACCTGAGCCGAAGGCATAGGTTTTAACCCACTGAGCCACCCAGGCACCCAAGATTGTATATTTTATTATTATTTGCAAACTGTGTGCTACCTATCCTTTATATCAGCAGAATTTTTAATAAACCTGTATGTGTGTATATAGACTTCATTTTCTTAAAATCACCAGTTTTGAAACATTTGCTGGTATACCCCTGATCCTAACTCATGCTGACTGTAACAGGTGAATTATTTTTCTTAAAATAAGCCAACATTGTGAATGGCAGGGACTGTGCTGAGGGGTAGGAACAGAAGCATTTGGAACAGGGCCGGAGAACCAGGCGTGTTTCCCGACCAGATCTACAGGATGGAGGATCAGGTAGCAAAAGCTGGGAGAGTTTTCACAGGGGAAAGGTTTTGATTAATGTTACTGTGACATCTTTTATAATCTAAGTCATGAAGGCAAAGGCAGATGACAAGTGAGCCCCTGCACACAAAGACCTTATTTTATAAGGTCACCCTTATAAGGTGACCTGCACCCACCGTTTCAGGGCACTGAGCCTAGTAGATGCTCAGTAAATATTTGGTGAATGTCTGCATTAAAATAAAGATGAGGTGAGAGCTGCTCTCACTTCATAATTGTATGCAATTGGTAAGGCTTTCCCGTGTGTTCTTCAGGGATGCTTGGGAAGGTGCCCTTGAAGTTACAGCCAAATTTGCTCTTAAATCACTGAAAATATACCGGAAGAAGAAAATACTGCACATAAAAGAGCCTAAGGCAGTTTGGATACTCAAAGTTTTTGGGTTCTCTGGATAGCTTAGAGGACTAGAGGACCTTGTCTCAGGAGCCACAGTGTAGGGACAGTAAACCTCCATGTCTGTCCTGAGCAATGGTCTTCATCAGCAGGCTCAAACACAGTCCTAGATAAGGCTAAGGTCCTCAACCTTTTTCTGGTTATTTTACCTTCTGCAGACAAATGCAAAATTGCCTGCATAACCTTCCTGGTCAAATCTCACCAGTGAAAAATTACTCCTAGTATCCCTTGAGCTAATTAATGAACACTTTAGGACTAATTGGAATGTTGATAAATAAAGCTCAACCACGCTCTGGTAGTGAAGTTTTGGTAGTTCTATCAACCCAACTCCTGAGGCATGGGCTCCTGATTAGGAATATTTGGTTCTCTAACTTGCCCTAGATAAGAATAAGGCAGTCATAGTCTACCCTGCAGGATATAACACAGACTATATACAATACTACATAGATTAAAAACACATTTCTTTGTATTCAGCTGTTCTTAAAACTGGAAGTGTTGGGGCACCTGGGTGGTTCAGTCAGCTGAGTCTGACTCTTGATTTTGGCTCAGGTCATGATCTCAGGGTCATGGAATTGAGCCCTACATCCAGCTCTGTGCTGGGTATGGATCCTGCTTGGGATTCTTTCTCTCTCTCTTTCCCTCTATGCCCTTGCCCACCCATGGTGCACTCGCACACGCACACACACATACCCTCTCTCTAAAAAAAAAAAAAAAAGTGGAGTTGTAATCTTTGCTTTTGTATATATTTGATCTCTCAAGCAAAACTGGAAGGAAGGAAGGAAGGAAGGAAAGAGGGGCTGAAAGGGCGGACTTCATTTTAATGGGTGACCATAATCACATTAAGGGATTTAGGTGCCAATAAAATATAAAGACTACTCAATTTTAATACCACATCTAGGCTCTTAAACACAAGGAACTTTGAAGTACAGTACAACTCAGGCTAAGTTTGGCATTAATATTGTCCTCGGAATTCTCAGACTTGGGGGTAAGAATATGATACTACAATTCCTTTGTTCGGTGCAGCAGATTTCAACTTCACCTTTGATGTGGCACAAATGTCACAGCTTGATTCAAACTGGAGCCCTTGGGTAGAGCTGTCAGCCGCTCTCTCCAGCATCCTAGGATGGCTATTTTCCACTTATTATTTTCCGTGGAAAGCAAGATTCTCTTTTGAGTGTCAACAACTTTGAGGTTTCTCACGACAGAAGAAAAGAGGATGAGTTATTCTGGAGAAAATGCTTTCTCCTTTCTTGGCGATATGTGTGAAGGCCCTGGCACTTCCAAGAAAGCCGTTGATATTCTCCAAGGCCTTGTCCTCTAGATAATATCATGTTCAGGGTTTTATTTAAATATCCTTTAAGTGATTTAAATAAACACCTTATGGAAGTATTAGCTTCCACAAGGAAGATATTTTCAGGAAGAGCTCTGAAAATGCCATTTTGCAATTGAGCTTGCCCATGTCACAAAGCTCTCTCTAATTTAAAGAATGGGCAGTGAAAGGACCTTTGTAAGATTTCAAAGTCAGAGAGGGCTAGGTGGGGCAAGGGGCACCATGTAGCACAATCCTTAAGGCATGAGGTCCCACTGGCTGTACATCCTCTAACTGGGACCTTGGGCGTGTTTTCTTTACCTCTTTATTTTTTTTTAAAGATTTTATTTATTTATTTGACGGGAGAGAGCACAAGCAGGGGGAGTGGCAGGCAGAGAGAGAGAGGGAGAAGCAGGCATGCCCCAGAGCAGGCAGCCTGACGTGGGGCTTGATCCCAGGACCCCGGCATCATGACCTGAGCCAAAGGCAGATGCTTCACCAACTGAGCCATCCAGGCACCCCTAAAATTGACCATTTTAAATGGAAAAATTCAGTAGCATTTAACACATTCACAATATTGTGTGACCACCCTTCTCTCCCCCCTTTCTTTACCTCTTTTTTTTTTTAAAGATTTTATTTATTTATTTGACAGAGAGAGAGAGATCACAAGTAGACAGAGAGGTAGGCAGAGAGAGAGGGGGAAAGCAGGCTCCCTGCTGAGCAGAGAACCCAATGTGGGGCTCGATCCCAGGACCCTGGGATCATGACCTGAGCCGAAGGCAGAGGCTTTAACCCACTGAGCCACCCAGGCGCCCCCTTTCTTTACCTCTTTAAGACTCAAGATCTCACCTGTAAATGGGGGGTGTTAGAGAACCCAAGTCAAAAGGCCATTGCAAAAGTTAGATCATGGATAGAGCTTCATACAGTGACTAGTGCATAATTAACTGCAAGCTATTATAGAGAGCAGACACTTGGTAAGCCATCTGGAGGCTAAGTTGTGGAATCATTTGATATTTGATCATTTCCTCCATGTTACAAAGTGCCTTTTTTAACCCAGCAAATTCCTAGGTAATAAGAAAGACATACAAAATTCCTCTCTATTAGGAATAGCATTAAAACAAACTTTTACTTGAGCACCTTTTATGTGCAAGAAGGCTTTTGTCTGGGTCCATGAGGATAAGCAGACAGGAATCCTGTCTGCAGGGACAGGGTAGATAAGACAGGTCCCACAAGTCCCACAAAACAGGGAGTGGTAAATGCCAAAGAAAGATAAAAATAAAATGTTACCCATATTGGAAGAGGGAAGAGTGCCTCCTGCAGGAGGAGTGATGGGAGACCCAAGGAAACTTCCAGGAAATGATAGGGATGGGACCCAAAACGAAGCGGGAAGGCAAAGGGACAGGAGGAATGGTGCCAGCAGTTGAGTTCTTCTCTGTGTTCCAGACATGTGCAGAGCTCCATGACTTGTTTGATTCTCCCAAAGTTTTGCTGAGTAGGTGCGATTATTATGTCATTAGGGATGAAACTGAGGCTCAAGGGGTTTAAGTCACTTGTCTAGAGTCACAGAGCTGACAAACAAGGGACAGTGCCAGGACTGGACTTCAGATTTGATTCTGCAGCCTTTAAAAAACTTTTTTTCTTTAAATTCAATTTAGTTAACTTATAGTGTATTATTCGTTTCAGAGGTAGAGTTCAGTAATTCATCTGCTGTATATAAAACATCCAGTGCTCATTATATCATGTGCCCTCCTTAATGCCCATCACCCAGTTACCCTACCTTCTCATCCCCCTCCCCTCCAGCCACCCTCAGTTTGCTCCCTAGAATTGAGTCTCTTATGGTTTGCCACCCTCTCTGTTTTTATCTTATTTTTCCTTCTCTTCCCCTAGGCTCCTCTGTTTTGTTCCTTCAATGCCACATATGAGTGGAATCATATGGCATTTGTTTTTTTCCAACTGACTTATTTTGCTTAACCCAATACCCTCTCGTTCCATCCATGCTGCAAATGGCAAGATTTCATTCTTACTGATGACTAATATTCCATTGCATATATATACCACATCTTTTTTATCCATTCATCTCTTGATGGACATCTGGGCTCTTTCCATAGGTTGGCTATTGTGGGCATACCCTGCAGCCTTTCCTAACCCCATTATAGGAGGGATGGAAGGATGAGGGGCTCATCCTGGCTGGAAGATAACACAGGGAGACTGACAGGAGGGAAATTAATAAAAACTTGGGTAGGGACTAACCCAGGCTATAAAGTCATTAAGTAGTGGGGAGCACATGAAATTTTGGGTTGAGAGGTAACATGATCAGAACTAAGTACCAGAAGAATAATTGTTGAGGTCCTTGTCACTAATGGTCTAATGAGGGGAATGCTGGGGCTTGCTTCTAACCTGTTTTCCCGGCCATTAAGCCTCTTTGGGTACCATTTCCCACAGAATCTGAGTCACTCAATCCCAAATTGTAAGATGGTAGGATTAATTCCTTCAGGGCCCATGGATTCCATTTTCTAGAGCAGTAGTTCCAAATATTTTGACTATCCTGGAAAAATGTTCATATGCAAGTCACAAAAATATTTCGATACAATTTCAGGAAATTTCAAATGTGAAACTCCAGAGAAGTGCTCTCAAACTTTAATGTACTATAGAGAACAGCCAGAGAGCTTATTTACAATCCAAATTCCCAAACTCTAGTCCCTAAAAGAGTCATTTAGGAGATCTAGGGATGAGGCCCAGGAACCTGCCTGTTAACACACACTGTCAAGGGATCCTAACGCAGGTGGCCTCTATACAAAGTCCAGTCCAGACACTCTAACCTAGGGGTCCCCTGGCCCCAGGGAAAGAACCCCTGTTCTGGAGCATCACAGACACATACTGAAAAATGGCCCCCAAAATACAAAATTAGGATTGCTTCACAGCCTCTCCCTATAGATCCATTGTATAGTTCTGGTTGTAGCTTGTCTCTCTCTTTCTGAAAAAAATACGGCATAGAAAAAGAGATGCTGGGGGCATATTTTGCAGTCCTCCCCGCCATGAAGCACTGTGCACATAGTAATGGACTCCAGAATTGAATCCAGGGATACAAAAGGTCCACCATGCTTTATCAGTAATTGGCCATATTTACCACTCTTTATCTGCAAATACTAACTCCATCAGGTAATCTATTTTGCCTCCTCAAGGAGTACCTACAAAATAGGTAAACATTATGCTAAGAAAATACCATGTGGCTCTCCAAGAAGAATTATCTAAAAGGTTACTCAGATGTGAGCAGGCCATTAACCGCTATGAACATTAAGAGGAAATGTGGTCTGGTGGGCAAGGGGGGTAAAAAACCCTTGAGACATAATTAGCTATTGAAAAGGGAGCAGAACCGGGACACCTGGGTGGCTCAGTTGGTTAAGTGGCTGCCTTCGGCTCAGGTCATGATCCCAGCGTCCTGGGATCGAGTCCCACATCGGGCTCCTTGCTTGGCAGGGAGTCTGCTTCTCCCTCTTCCTCTGCCTGCCACTCTGCCTGTGCTCGCTCCTGCGCTCTCTCTCTATCTGACAAATAAACAAAATCTTT